>VZRO01005592.1:274736-365036 GCA_013397915.1 Daphoenositta chrysoptera | reverse complement strand
CCTTCCCTTCCCATCTATTTTCCAATGTGGTTGCACATTTTGAAATGTAGGCTGAGAAAAAGAGGTGCTCATTTCAGTGCTAAGAAGAAATAACAGGTGCTGAAGCTTCACCAAACACCAGAGAATTGAGGCTCTCCACCTCACTGCAAGCACTCTGATCTGAGGAGGTCACAGACTGGCTTGTCCCTGCTGCCACCGGCTTCATTTGTTACTCAAAAAAATGAGCTACAAAATTTACTACCCGTGTGATACTGCTGGCAAGTGTTGGAGAGGTAATCAGCTTTGCTGCGTTTATTCAGCTCCAAGAATTTGCTGGCTGCCTCACAATGTGACTTCAGTGGTGTCACCTGCACCTAAGCCATCTCAGAGGCATTGGGACATTCAGGACTCAGACCAGGGGCTGTACCCCGCTGAAAGAGGACTCACAGCACTCATAGTCTGACTTCCCTTCATGCTCTAGCAGCCAAAGGGTTTGTGGCCCCGCATGTTTGTGCATCCAGGTTCCAAGTGGCAGCGTGCTGAGTTCCTGCAGGCAAAGGCTGCCCTGGGTGCAGCTCCCCCAGGAGAGATCCAGCGCTGCGCCCCGGACTGCAGCAGGAGGAATGCTGTGCCCTGGCCTCCAGTGATGCAGGACTGGGATGGTTGCTGTCACATAGGTGGCAACTCTAAACCCCTGCACAGCACCTTCCTCACTGACGTTAGCATGTGGTCCCTGTGGCTCTCAGCAAGAAAACTCTGGGATACTCACAAGGTGAATGGTTTCTCAAGATGAGCTGCATTTTAGCTTAGTTTTAGCTTCCTGAGTGCTTGCTCTTAGTGTATTTAGGCTTGACAAATAAATTAGAGCTGTCCTAGGCCTCTTCTCTCTTTTCTCTCATTGTTGTAATTACTCTAGAACCAGTGATTTTGATGTTTTCAGTCCCTTTGGAAACCTGTCCATGCTTCTGCATTTCCTCCAGCCTCATTGAACTTTCCTCTGTTTCCTGCTACATTATTTGCAAAGACTGCATATATATGCACACCTAAAGTTCAGTCATATCATTTATTTACAGCATTGTGTCAGCACTGTCCAGTAACACTTTCCATTCACCATTTAGCAAGTCTCTGACTACTTTTTGGACCAGCACTCACCAGCCACTTTCATTTCAATTCCCTTGATGATTCCAGTATATTCTGTCCTCAGAGTGACTACAGTCAATTATTTCTTCCATTCTGCACTGCCTCCTGGAGATTTTACACTCCATTTCGTTTGCCATAATGTTGCCCAGTTATCTTGCTGTGTCAAGACCCTTCTGATGTTCCTTGCCATTCTTTCTAGTTTTGACGTGCTGCAGTAATTGTATTTTAAAATATGGCACTTTTCTCTATTCTCTTACACTTCATCTACATGATATCAGAACATGATCAGGCCTGAATTCAAGGAGGACCTGAAAAGAGGAAGAAACACCTGCCATAAAGAGCCATGAGCCCTTTTGATACGAGCTTCTGGGCTTTTCAATTTTGAAAAAAAATAGGAAATGATATTCCGAGGTCTGTGTGGTAGTGCCTCGCATTATCAGTACCGAGTTCCTTTTTCCTCAGTGGGTGTCCTTTCACATCACTTCTGATCTAATCGTCAGAGGTTTTTGTCTGAGAGCCATTTCTGCTTTTATCTCGTTGCTATAATTACATTGCTTATCTTTTACAGGGGCTGCTGGTTTAGAGCATCCTGTTTTAGGAAAAAAACATGTATGGCACTAAACGATCCTAAACAGGAGCTTACTCAGAGTAGCTTGTGGGCTTCTTTTCATCTGTACAGCTTTGGTCTGTCCCAGTAATGCAGGGCAAACACAGAGGAAACTGTGAGTAAGACTTGTGCGACTCATTTTCACACTCCTCTCAGTCATCCTGCGGAAAGAAGCAGCCTGACCTTAGAGAATTTAAAATAAAAAAATGGGAGAAGAAATTTGGAGAGACTGGGTAAAGGCAAAAGCAAATTACAGACAAAACAGCAGAGAGAATGAGGAAATGGTGTTCAGAAATAAATTGCTGAAAAAATTACAATCCCAGCTCAATGTTGTTAAGATGTGGGATATCTTCTGACACAGCTTTCACTGAAAACACCCAAAATGTGTTTAGATGTATACCTAAATAAATAAAATCTTAGCATTCTTCCTTAATCTCAGATTGTCTTATTAAGAAATCAGATTCACAGAAGATTCTTATTAAGAGCTCATATTCTTTTCAAAGGAGAAAATCCTATTAAGCTGCATGTACATCCTAGCAGTAATGTTTGCTTTTAAAGATCTCTTTTTCTCCTACGCAGTCCCAAATCACTTAAGAGGCTTTTATTAAATTTCAGAGTTAGATAGCTTTCCTTCGCAGACAGCCCAGGAGTAGGAAATGCTAGCTAGATAGAGCAAGGGAAGACAGGCAGTATTGAATCAGGAAATAAAATGAAAAGAAAAAAAGTACATAAGGAAAAAAATTACAGAGTTCTCCCTCCTGAACCAGCTGACAATATGTTTTGAAATTATACAAGATCCCTGTTTCATATGACCCTGTTCTAAGACAGCAGCGCATGAAAGAGCGAAGACAGCACCTCAAAGCCAAACAACACTGTAAGAAATGAGCTGGCTTTAATCACCCAGCAATTTATGGTGACACAGCCAAGAGGACTGAGCCGTGAAAATGGTCATGCCACTCCAATGATACACATTTTCTGAGTGGAGATGGACAGGTTTTGCTGTTCTTTTACTGAGGTTATAAGGACTAATACATGTTCATCAGATTTTTTTTTTTTTTTCTGGGGGACAAATAAATAAAGATTCGGCTTTGTTACCTTGGGGCAAATCCTCAGTAACATCATCAACCTTTTTAATTCATGGGTAGACTCAATTAATTTGTTACACTGTTTTCCTCATTAATGGCTTATTAAGGCAGGCTCCAAGAGCAAATGGCAGCATATGGATTTCTCACAGGCAGGCAGTGAGGTTGAAGCGGCAGCCACCGTGCTGCCCGAGCTCTGCTCCAGCCATACCTCGGGGCTTTGCACAGCATCCTCCTTTCCTCACTGATTCAGATGGAGCGGGGCTGGAAAACAAGTCCCAGAGGAACCTGCTCCAATGTATCTTGTGGCGCATGAGGCATTGCGGCGAGGCAGATGATGTCATATCGATTGTTTCTTAGTGAGAGAGGAGGGGAATGTCAGCCGAAGAAATTACGCCTGTGAATAGCAGATGAGGAGGAAATAATGAGAGAATTGGTGGAGTAAATGAAGACATAAAAGCATGTAATACAAAGAAAGAAGCATATGCTCTTAGCCCCATGACCTGCTGTGGTATTAGTGTACAGTTTTAGTAATGTCATGATCATTAAGGCTCTGATCCCCATTACTAGGAGCATGGAGATTTCTCTTCCTTGTACAAGACTGCATTTCAGTCTGGTATTAGTAAAAATTGGTTTCACATATCATTACACTTTCCTGGCTTAATCATCCTTGAGTGTATTGTGTGTTCAAATGTTGCCATTTTGGGCAGAGCAGTGAGCGAGTCATCTTAACAGGTTGTTTTTTCCAGCATCTCAGTACAATCCCTTTCAGCGTACACGAGTGCCATCACCACGGCCCTTTTAGACAGATGAGGATTGAGGCTCAGGGCTCTGACACAACCATGTGACAGTTTGCATTGATGGGATTTATTTCCTCCCTTCAGATAAATAATACTGGGGGTTTTTTAAGTAGCAGCCATGGGAGTGATTGTGTGACACGTAACATGTCAAGAAAGTCTAGTAAGGAATTTTCGTGCAAACAAACTTTTGCCCCGAACCCAAGAGGGAGATAGATAAAACCAAAATCAGGTGGCAGAAACAGGTCAGCTGCAGCAGGCTTGGTTCCCTGTCAGCTCGAGGTGATGCTGCTGTGAGGACAGTGTCTCCCAGACCCAGCTGGCTGAGGTCTGCCGTGGGAAGCCCAAAGCCACGGGACCTCTGGCGCAGGCAGAAGCTCACCGGGATTTGAATCTGCTCAGCTCATGGCTGGAGGGATACTCAGGAGACAGAGGCAGCTGTTCCTCTGTTCTGCATTGGCAGAAAAAAAAAAAAATAGAAATGGTTTGATTTTTCCAAGCAATTATTTTTCGCTTTTTTCCCCTCCCCACAGATTTTCCTTTTCAGGGGGAAAATTACTCATTTTTTCTGTTGAACCAAACTTTTGCAAATGTCAGGATTTTTTGCAGAATGGAAGTCCTGTATTTCAACCAGCTCTCTGCAAAGACATTTCAAACCAAGGTATCTGCACTGTGTTTACTTTCCTTAGTTACATGCCACATGCATCCAGGTAGAAAGGACAAGGGTCTGACACAGCTAAGACAGTTCTTTAAACTGAATCCTTCCTTGGCTTTTGCAGAAGTGAGGAATATATGTCTACATCCAGGAAGACAGTAATCAGAGTACCTCTGACCTTGCCAGTCCTCATCCCCCTGCTTATCATATCAGCATGTTTCCAGTTTCTCCTTTCCATTGTTTGGAGGAAAACAGAGCTGCAAGGAAGGGGATGATTTACAAAACACTTACTTCACTAATTCAGGCTGTATGCACAAGGCTGAGAGCACATATCCTTTTTCCCAGATATGAATAGGGGCTGCCTTGCTCAGTTTCCTCTCTCTCAAAAGTCAGCCTGACCTTCTGCTTAGGCTAGAAAGGCCTGATCCCATCTTCCAGGTCAGCAAAGCCCTCAGAAATAGTCCAAATGCAATGAGGAGTCTCCTTCCTGGGATATTGCCTTTTCTCAAGGTAGTCCTTTTTTGCTGTGGAACATTTGGGACCAGGTCACTGAAAACTAAGTTACCTTCTCAGGAGAGTGGCTGCTCATTCCTGTAAAAACTAGAGGTAGCAGTAATTTATAAACCCCTGGGACAAAACCACATCAGTTCTAGCTGGGCTTAGAGCAAGCCAGTTATATTCAACAACTTCTCAGAAGATGGTACTTTGCTCCTAGAGGCTAACTTTTCTAGATGCCTTCCATCTGTATGAGAGCAGGTAAAGCTGTGAAGCATGGACCAAATGATGCAAGGATGCTTCCCTGGATCTTCAGCTTTTCAGCAACCTCCTGCTTTTCTGTGGCACGTGAGCAAAGTTTCATTTTGGTGCTGTAAGCAGATTGGCACCATTTACAGTGGGTGATGTAGTTTTTGCAATGCATTTGTTTGCACTTGACTGTGTATATGTTATGCTCTTATGCTGAAAGGGGTGGCAGAGAAGAAGGCTGCCCAGCTTGTTTTTCATTAGATTGTAGTTGAAGTGAGAAGTGAGAGTAGGCACATGGGAGCGAACTGGCCGTAGAAGCTGGCAGGGCCTCCAGGGACTGAGTCCTGTGCAGGGTGCAGAGCATGGATGGGTTTCAGCGAGGATGGAGGTAGGTAGATAGAGGTTTGACCTGTGGAGGAGAGACCCATGAGTCTCCTAAAACTTGCTAGCCATGCATTAGGCCAGGAAAGGATTGGTTGGCCAGGAAGGGGAGACAGCGATTTCCACCATATTTCTTTCTATTTTGCCCTCCCCAGGGTCCGGGCTTCCCTATGTTGGGAGTTGCCAGATTACCACAAAGCCCCACTTTGGAGATCCAGCCTGTACTGCTAGGGTGCTTGGTGATCCCTTCAGGGAAAGGGGAAGGATCCCAAAGCTCCTGTGTGTGTCACCACAGTGAGATTTCTCGCCCTGGTGCCAGGTGGGGTGCTGGATGTCAGCAGGTAGGACCAGGCTGGATGCCCAGCAGCATGTCCCAGCTCAGCCCACCAAGTCATTCTTTCCCCAGATCTCAGGAAAAATGTATCCTCTGTCGAGGAGAAAGAAGCCCCTCTCCCTGGAGTGGGAATTTGTGCAAAAAAACCCTGTTATCCTGCCCCTTCCTTGCCTCCTACAGCGTGGAGCCCCTCATCTGCCTCTCTCCTGCACAAGAGAAGAAGGGGGTCCACAGATTCACCCTTCCTTCCTCCATGGCACAGTCTTGTACCCCGAGGCCTCAAAAGCCACCCACTGAAATGTATGTTATTCAGCAAAGAGAAACAGCAACAGGAGTGCTGAAGCTGGGACATGGAGGGTGTCCTTAAAGGATTAATCGGCTTTATTTATGCCTCCAAGTACAGACAATTTGTCACTAGAAAGAGGGAGACACTGGATGAAACAAATAGCTGAGAAAAACAAAGAGAAATAATTAGGTACACAATATGCCTGTGGAGTGCATCTTAAAAAGAGTTATTTGGGACAGACTGTACTGATGCTGGATTATAAAAAGGACTGGGTAATTTTATAAGTGATATAATGCTTCCATAGTGTGTGAATGTATCTCAGGCTTCAGGAAATAAGGTACTCAGCTTACAAAAGCAAAATCTGCCACTTGTATCACATGATTATACAATTCTTTGGATCAATTACTATCCTTTTTTTTTTATTTATTTTTTCATTTCCTCAGGCCTTGGGTACCACCCAGCACTGGCAGTTGAATGAGCTAATAATGGAGCATTGGTGAGCATCCTAATGGAAGAGATCACATTACAAAAAAAAAACCCCAACAGAATTGATTTGTTGTGTGTTCATCGATTTAGCCCCTTCCCTGACAGAAGTGAGGCACGCTGTGATCCCGCTGCTTGTCCTTCACGCGTCCATCAGTCCTTCCCTCGGCCTCCCAGCTGCCACACACGCCTCCGACCGCGGCAGCCGTGGAAGCAGCAAGGGACCACATCCTCTCTGAGTGCTGCTCTCTGGGCTGAGGGAACAGGCCATTAGCTGGCCACACCAGCCTCTGCTTGTCTCCTGCTGTCAACCAAGGGCCTCGCAGTCGATGGTGGCCTTTAGAGGGCCTCAAAGGAGCGACGGGTCCTGCAGCAGAGGAAAAGAAAAGATGGAGAAGGGCTGTATGTACTGTGAAAGGTTTGGGAGACAGGAGTGGAAAGGGACATTTGGATGGGGGAATCTTGAAGTGAGTTAAAACTGGGATATAGAAACACACAGGATAAATTGCAAGAAAGGAAGGAAGGGTGAACCTCTCAGATATCCAGCCATCAAAACCGCAAATGTATTCTTACATTTATCTGCCTGGCTGCAATGATTTCTGAGGTGTGCAGACAGCCATATCCCATTTCTTCCCATAACCCTGTGGAAGAAGCATATTGCTGCTGCCCTGCTGAAGCTGGCAGCCTCTCTTTCAAGGAGCAGAGCAGCAACTGCCTTCATTTCAAACCCTAAAAAAGGGAAAGATGCAGAAAAATGCTTAGCAAGGAAGAGAAATGTGGGGAGAACATGACAAACAGTGCAGAGCCACAATGACAGCTTCAAGCCCCCTGCAAATGGAACTGTGTTGGGGGCATGGCCAAGGAGAAGCAACTGAGGCCAAGGGAGAAGCAAATGGAGCCAAAACATCCTTGCCCTGAGCATCAGTGTCCTCCCAGATCTCTGTCCAGATCCTTGGACTGTGTTGAGGAGCTGCAAAGTCACCCAAGCCCTCTTCATCTGCTCAGCCCAAACCACAGTGGGGTGCCATGAGTGTGCTGGAGAGGGAAAGCTGTTTCTTCTGTCTTCAGGAATAATTTGAGGCTCATTGTGCTGTCTGATGCAGAGTTGTCATGGACTGAAGCTGGCAGTACCTCTGGACCACGGGCAGCCGGGCACCTTCATTAGCAGTCACAATCACTGCACAAGTGTTGTCACTTGGGTGACTGCAAAGGGCTTCGGCATGAGTGGCACCATTTGGGCATTTAGCATCTCCCCACACACCTAAGCCCACTTTTTGACTAGCTCTGACTGGGCTTGAAAATGCAGTTTCCCTTTGTTGCATAAAATTTAGAAATATCTTACCGTAAAATCAAAACAGGACCGAGCCTCCCACGGCTGCCTGTTTCTCAGGGCAGGTGGCATTGAGGGCTCCCCATGAACGGTGGGGCTGGCAGCCCAAGCAGGAAAAGGAAACTTTGCACAAAAGGTTTTTAATCAAAGAAAGAAAGGAGCACAGCAGAGAAATGTATTCAGACTGAGGTCAGTCTTAGTCACATTTCAGGGATGTAGTCTGAAGACCTGTGAAGTCAGAGTTTTTCTGTCAAGTGCAGTGGGTTTTTTGGATCAGGTTCCAAGTGCGATTTATCTCCTTCTTTTTTTTTTTTTTTTTTCCTAGGTCATTACTGTTTTGGGGCTTTTTGGTTTTTCTTTTTCCCTTTTCCTTATTTTTTTTTTAAATAATGAATAAAGCCACATCAGCTCTAGTGGATTGCTTCTCCTCTCTCTGCTTTCAGGGGCCAGGAAGAGAATCATTGAGCCATATTCTCCTGCTCCTCTGCAGAAAGCAAATGGCTATCTTTGGATATCAATCACTGGGGTAAAAGCTAAGAAATGTTACCAAGGAAACATTGTCAGGCCCATTGGCAGTCTCCTTTGTTTAGGAAGTTTACCCATGAGCAGCATTTTATTGTTTTGAAATCAAGAAATGTTAAAAAAAAATAGATACATCTTCGATTGACTAACCTGTTATTCACCCTCCCTGGCGTAACAATCACCCAAAATATATTGCTCTACTTTGATCCTTCAAATAGTTAATTCGTTCATCATCTTTGAATTAGTAATCTAAACTGGCCTTCTGAACAAATAAAAAACAGATTTATCACTGGGTAAAATGTGTTATTTCTCCAAGCAGGTAAACATTAAAAATACTTGTAATTCAGAGCAAGAAAAATGAAGGACTGCAGTGTGTCACACGTTGATCCAGCTGTGAGGTGTGAATAATAGCGAAGTGGATGCAAAAGCGATGGAGCTGACTTTGATCAGTGAGATGCTACTTTCTCATTGTGTGGGTGCATTTAGTACTCATGGAAGCAGGAGATGAATAGCATCGATTCCAGCCAGACCTTGTGAAACAGATGCTATAGCACACTTGCAGCATGCAGCACTTACAACACCCTCCAGCCATGGAGCTCTGTTGCCCCAGCCTCATTTTCCTGGTGTCATGCTACCCACTGCTCAGCACCTCCCGGGAGGTGGCAAGTGCCCGTGGCTGTGAGTCACTTAGGTGCAAGCTGAGGGCACCCTGAGTCTTGTAGGAGGCATTTGTGCTCTGGCAAAAGTTTGCTATTTAAATAGGGGGCTGTGCTACATGTTTTGTGACACATGCAAATAGAATCCTGGTGTCCCCATCATCTCCTTTTACAGTCCCAGAGCTGTGGATCTCAGACTTCAAAAGTGGAGGGCTGGTGCTATGTGGCAGTGTAGAAATGCAGGTAAAATCTGGGATGCTGCCCAGCTCAGAGCCAGCAGGGGTGCACGTGAAGCCTCTCAGGTTTCCCACAAGTTCACCTAAAATGATGTCCGTTCTTGGTCCCTAAGACCTTTGGAGAGCATCTAATCCTCAGGCCACATTCAGCATGCTTGCATTCCCCCCTAAATGGGAGTGAAGAGGCATTCAAATGCCCAGGAAAAGCTAGGCCATGTGCTCATGGTGAAAAGGAAGAGAGGATCCAGTTTTGTGTGAGCACTATAGCCAGGCCAGCCCTGCTCTCCCATAAACCCAGTTGTGAGGCTCCAGAAGCCTACGGCTGGTGCTGGCTGGGAATGCATCCTCTGGCAGGACTGGGGCCCTAACGGAGAGTGTTGTGCCAAAGCACAATCTGAAAAGACATCAGTAAAGAATATTTTTCATACCCAGGTGCTTCCAAGCATTATAAACTTCCCCTCAGACAGAAAGGACACAGTTGATGCCTTAATTATTGCAAAATAAAAAGATTAAAATTGACTAATGTGTTCAGGCACCAGGATCAAGTCACATATCTATCTAGTTTTATCGGCACTTTCTTGAGCAGTGCAGAGGGAGACCAGTCAGACAGTCCTGCTGATTACTGTAATATTCTCTGACTTATAGACTTACATCATTATTTCTGCTTATTTTTACATTTTGTCTTTAAGGACAGAGTAACCTGTACTGCAGGATCTTGTGGGAATTACAAAATTGGAGAGGCAAGAACTCTATTATCCTGAAAGGAATAAAGAACAAAAAAGAAAGGAAGAAGAAATGACCTTTTCTTCTATGGCTGACTCAAGATCCATACAGCATGATTAACCCTGCAACCACAGGCAAGCTGCACACAGTTGGAGGGGATGCTTAGCTAAACAAGTAACACCCCAATGCTGGAGAAAACCCCCGAAATCTCGCTGCCCTCTGCTAACCTGGGAGGAAACAGCAGCTCACAATCCTACATGAGACTGGGGTGACTGTCACTTTTGGGATGCTGTACCTGGGCTTTCATTAGACTTAACTCCTGTGCCTCCTGCAGTCTGGAGCCAGCTGGCGTTTTGGGTGCTGTTCAGAGGGAAGAGTTTACATCAATGCTAAATACTGAGGAAACCTTCACAGATAAAAATATGGGTAAATGTCTCTCTGCTCAGGAACTCAGGGGCAAGGCTTTGCTTTCTCCTTTCCTATTTTGCTGCCATTTATTACTTGAAATCCATCATGAAGCTTCCTGAGACTAATCCAGATCAAGTGACTTTCCCCAAAACCACAGGAGTCTTCATGAGAGCCTGTAGTGAAGAGGAGATACTGAGGGCATTAACCTCAGATGCAGGTCCCTGCCTGCTTTCCACCAAGGACTTCCTCTGCCATGGATGAAAATCAATTAAGTTTTGTTCTCTGCCTCAGCTTCCCATCTGCAGGAGAGGGAAGACAGCACATTTGTGCCTCTGAAGGAAGGCAACATCAGTGCAGATGCACTCCCAGCCGTTTTCCCAGGGATGAGAGATTTTCCCCTCACAGCAGGAGAATTGTTTTTCTATCAGGGCTTGCATGTTAGTCCATTCCTCTGTAAGGGCAGCTACCTCCCAGTAATCTGGTCTCTTCACAGGCATCTTTTTGAAGATCAGCCACAGCGCCAACCTACTGCTCTATCAAGAGTTATGAAAGGCACAGAGCACTTTCCCTTTACGTGGCACAAACCAGTCACAGGCAGTAAGGACTGCAGCCCTTGGGGGAATGATCTCCCTCTCACAGAGGGACGCTGAGTCATGGAGGTGGGACATGAACCTCCCACAGCAGGCCGGGTGATCATGGTTCATGGGGAATGGGGAATGGACAAACTGTAGAGGACTGTTCACCTCCAATTTCCTTCTTTTCTCCAGGCTGGATGAAAAACTATTTTCTTATCTGGTAGAGGGGAATCAGTATGCTTCAAGGCTATCATCACTCTGCTCTGCTTAACCACTTCTCCTTCCCCATGCACACCAAAGTCCCCTTCTTGCCCCTGTGCAATCTGCAAGCAGGGGACTGCCTGCCAGTGACTTGGTGGTGGCTGGCAGTGATTTATCAGTGGCAGCTGAGAGCAGATATACCTCATGATCTCACCTCACACAAAGGAGGGAAAGGGGACAAGTGAGTGTGGCAAGCAAACACAGCCCCAACCTGGCTGATAACTGCACCTTCCTGCCTTTTGCCTCTTGTGTGATGCCTGAACGGCATGAAAGCATGTCAGTGCCTCATATCTAAAATATGGGGTTCTCAGAGATGCTGAAGAGCATTCATAGTGATGCTGCTGTGTTCAGTACAAATCTTTATCTGAATTAGTTGAAAATAGTATCATTTATCTTAGTGCTGTTCCCCCCCTTTCCTGTTCCAGCTCCAGCATCATATAAAGAAAGTCCCTCAAAGGGGGCTTCTTGTTCATTCATATTGAGGGTTGGTAAAACCAGGTAAAATGTGTCTCAAGATGCTCATCACAGCTCGGAGTGTCTCCTATTCTCTGTCACTCTGTGGCCTTACTCCGCTGGGAACAAGTAACCCCTCTGAGCATCTTTCTGTTGCAATATTCACAGGTCCAGCTGCACAAGGCTGGGAGAACTTGCTTTTCTGGAGGGGGAATTCCAGACAATGAGCAAAACTGGGATAGAAACATTATGAATATTTTCTTAATCACATTAAACAAACAGAGGGAAAGGAGTTCATTAAATGCAGCAAGGGTTATAGATCAGGCAGGGACAAACCACATGGGGGAGGAAAACGTGAAGAGTCTGGAGGGTGCTGAGTTGAAGTATTACTAGCTCCTGACTCCTGCTGAAAACTCTCTCCCGACTTCATCAGGCTTGCAAAGCCAACTGCTGGGGAGCCAGCTGTCCTCAGCCCCTGTGAGCAAAAGCAATGTCCTGGGAGCGGCTGTTCCTATAGAAAGTGAAAACACTGAACTGCGGAGCTGAGCGGGGCTGTGCCTGGGGACCCGCGGTGCTCCTGCCACATCAGCACCTGGGGGCACTGCACAGCTGAAGTAACTCTAGCCGTGGCATCACCAGTGCCCAGCTGAGCAAGGCACAAACAACTGGCCATTGCCAGCAGGTACTTAAGCATCAGGAATGATTTTCGGCAGCTGTTTGCCGAAGGGCTTTGCAATTACAGTTAACCCTGTGGTCCCCTGTTCATACCCTGCACGGCAAAGGCAAAGCTGCACTGTGATTTTTCATTAGCCGATTGCTTTTACAGCCTCTGAACTTTACTTTTTGATACTTGATCATCTGGACTTTTATTTGTAAAAGGAAGCATGACGTGTAACCACTTTCCTAATGTATGCCAGGTGGGTTTCACTTGCTCTCCCCCCTGTCCGAAGAGAGCCCACATAATGATCTATGTGTATTTCTGCCTTGTGTTTTTCTCCATGGATCTTGCTCCTTTTATGTATGCCAGCGTTCATACGCCACCCAGTGGCTCCCGAGGCGTTGGGTGCGGATCTCACCACTGACATTTCTTTCAGGTCCCCAAAACCACTTTCCCATGAAATATCTTCCCTGGGGCAAGGGCACGGGCAGCACAGAGCCGAGCTCCCGGGAGTTGAGGCAGCAACATCACTTCTTCTGCAGCCTGAGGGTGCAGCATTGCACTGTCAAGTTTAGCATAAGCCAGTGGGGCACTTCATGAGCACCCTTTTGATTTGCTCACGCACAACATGCACACGTGGGTGCTTTCTGACAGGTCACTCGGGCTCGTGGTCACGTTCTTAGTTTTCAGCCAGCCTTTAGTCAAATTAAAATAAAGACAGGTATCTTCTTGGGTGAAAATCCAGAACATCCTTTCCCAATCACGCCTAGCCATGAGTCCTTCAGTCAAGCATAAAAATAGTCTGTGCTATGTCCCCGGCTTCTTACCAGCTCTCCCTGTTCACGTTGCCTTGCACTGCTGTTCCTGAGCTGAGCAGCCAGCTATGGGGCAAGCTGAGGGGAGAAAAAGAAATTACAACATTCAGCTGATTCCTAGACCACAAAGAGACTTGTGGGGGACCTCAATTTTACCTGAGCTGCCATTCCTGCCTTTTTGTTGGTCTTTCTCCTTCATTATTTTGCTACAAAACAAAGTCTTACACTCTTCACCTACTCTTCAAAAGCCGATGACAAGCACAAATAGCTCTCCAGCAAGATTTACATACTGTGCCATCCTGTGCAACAATAAATTTCCCTGCTGACTCTCTACTTCTTGCATTCACCAGACTCTGCCAACTTCGTGCTTTAAGAGTCTGGTCTTTGATTTGACATGTAGTTATTGGACATTAGGCATTCATCTCATTCATTTCACTGTTCCCTGAGGGCATGTTCTTCACCATTTGTTGCCATAATGCTTGAGGGCAAGAAGTCATTTTTCTTATTTAGCCTCTGGTCTATTATTTCGCCCTGATGCTTGCTGTCGGATGCCAGAGATGAGATGCCCCTTTGGGCAGTGCAGGCACACCCAACTGTATTTGCAAAGCAAATCACTCTGAGTATGGCAGCATCAGTGGCTGAACTGGGATGGAAAACCTGACCCTTGTAAAGTGATGCCCTAGTGACAGGCCAGGGATTGATCCTAACATGCACAGATCCCCTTCTCTGGAGGGAAGGATCCTGGAGGTCTTAGAAAGTCCAAAACATGCAGTTTCAATGTTAAAGGTATATAGGTGTATCCCACTCTATATGCAGGGCCAGGCAAGAGAGACTGTTGTTTTTACCAGCACAGCAGGATCAGGGATTTGACCCAGAACAACTTTTCACTGGTTAGCACAGCCAAGCTGGGGTTCAAACAAGTGCAGGGGGCAGGGAAATAGCTTCTCTCTCCGGATGCTCAGGATGCCTTGGCCCCCTTGGGTCCTTTAGGGGAGAGAGGGAGTTCACAAGATGGAGAATAACTTTCTGTCCTCTGAAAGAGAGCACGTGAGGGCAGGCAGCTCCCTTTGCAGGATGCCCTTTGTCAGAAATCCAACTAGCCATGCATACTGCCTCCCTTTTGTTACGCAAACATTGCTGCTCCATAGCACTTGACCAGCACTGACCCCAAGCAGATTAGACACAGGCGAGTGCCTTGAGCCCTGGCAGGGCTTGTGGTGGCTGCGAACCCCTGCAGGCTGCTTGGGGCCAGCCTTGTTGTGGGGCTCAAACACCACTGCACAGCCTGGGGCATGCAGTTCTGTATCCCCGTGTGCCTCACCTCAAGGGCGAGGTGGGCAAAGGGACAGCTCCTATCTGGAGAGAAGCATGTGGCAGGCCTACATGTGAAACCCAGACCAAATTCAGCTAAAGTCAACCCTTTTGCATAGGTACCACATTCCCTTCCCAAGCATTTCTGAATCACCACATCCATCTGCAAACACTAAATATAATAAAAGGCCATTGTAGGCTCCATCCAAGCCTGGCTATAATTAAATATATTGACTGATAAATTGAATGTAGTTATACCTCTCCATCTGGTCTCACCAGAGGACCACTGACATTTTGTTCATATACCCTCATTTCTTCATCTCTTTCAGAATGAGATTTGCATCATAGCTTTTTAATGAGCTAATAGTTAAAATAGCCCCCTATAATTATGCTAGAATAATCCAGCATTATTTCAGCTTAATTATAGGGGGATATCTTAACTATACATCATTTGCAGTTCTCAGTCACTCTAATGTGCAGATGTCTGAAGAAATGACATAAAACACTAGCAAGTTATAAAATATCTAGAGTGGTTCTTATTGCGTCTGTGGAAAATGATCACATCTATTTTCTGTACCTCTGCTATGCAGTCTCCCTTGCTCAGATTATTTCCTGCTAACCAAGAGATAATATTGAAAGCAATGGAAATAAAATACTTCACTATCTCATGTCATGCTCTGATATTGTTGACTCTTTCATTTTCATATCTCCTTGATCCTTTCATAAATCTTCACATCAACATACTGCAGTTAATTTCTCCAAACCTTTAGCATCTCTGGAAACAAACCAATTCCTAAACCTACTGCCTTCATAACTGTGGCTGGCTGTATAACTATGGGCTGCCTTTAACTTTGCTGTGGGTTTTGCTTATTTGCATGAAATGACCTGGAAAAATTGCCCTGGGAGCACGCGGCGTTGCTATTCATGGTTAAACTCCACTTCCCCTGTTGGAGACTGCCACATCCCAACAAGGCAGCATTGTTGGAAACATCAGCTTGCCATTCTGGATAGACATGTCTCTTCCTCACCACGTGGCTCCTCTCCTGGTGTACCTCCCGCTGGGGATGGGGGATGCCTGTGGGAGGACAAGAGAGGACTGACTGCAAAGTGGCTGCTGTTTGGGGAGGTCTGTCACCTCTGTCCCCTCACACTCAGCAACCCCACCCTGTATTGCCGCTTCTTTCCTGTAGCAGGAAACGATGTGTGCCCCCAAGCATATACTGCCGTGTTCACAGGTTTGCACACTCAGAGAAGGAAGGATTCACTGGAATATTCCCCTAAGTCTAAGGACTTCTATAAAAGGAAAAGCTCAGAGGTTTGTTCAGTCAACACCATTCCTCATGCTGCCTCATAGAGCAGAATTAGAGGGAAAATCTTGGAATAGGTGAAGTAAAAGGGGTGGTGGGAAAGCTGGTGTCAGCAGCCCATGGGGACAGTAAGAGCCGCATGCACACACACACTCAGAGCTCAGCAGCGAGGACATGAAGGGAGGATGGGCTGTGGTACACCTGTGTGTTTCTGGCCAGGCATGGAGAGGGCCATCAGAGACAGGCTGAAACCACATGGGAACTTCTGCAAGGCTGCTCTGATCTCGGAGGGTGTTACTGTGGAAGGGGTCTCCATAACGCAGTGAGGCACAGTTCACATCCTTGAGCAGACTGGGCAGATGGGCAGCACTGCTGCTTCCAGGGAGGTGTTGAGCACTATGGGAGAGCACTGGGAAGGGACTGCTAGCTCCAAAGGGAGCATAGGCAGAGCTGGATTTCTGTGCAGCCTGTGAACCAAGTACTATTTTTAGATTCTCTCTTTTAACACCTGTGGATCAGCCTAATGGACAGAGAGACAGCATATAATAAATGTCATAAGCTCCTTGGAAAATAACTCATGGCTTTTAAAGTAATCCCTTGATACTTTGAGAGGACTGCTGCATGACACTGATTAAACCTCCAGGGTTGGTCATGCTGAGGTAGCACTTAGTGCTTGTAGGATGCTGTTCCCTTACCAGGATGGTTTTTGACTTTGCTCTTCAAGGAAATACAGGGCCCAGAAGCCCTCAAGACTATGATCCTGATGTTGATTTTCTGGGCTTGCATCAGGGATGTCCCTCCTTGAGGCACTAACTCATCTTTTCTTCAAAGTGGTAATAGTTGTTACAGAAACCTTGTCCTTATTCCCACTAGTCCTACAACCCCACCAGCATCCCTCTTCCTCAGCAGAGGCCTTGGTCTCTGGGAGGTGACACCTCTCCTTAACTTGTTCTCCATGGTAGTTTGCCCCTTCCCTCCCTTGACAGAGCATCTGACTGAAGAGGAAAGATTACTCTTTGAGCATTTCACGCTTACCCAAACACTCCAAATCTGCCTTGGGAGAGTTACAAGCAGGACACTGATGGTGGAGGGAACTGCAGAACTTGGTCTTATCCATATCCTGTTCCCACAGAAGCCCTTGACAGGCAGTAGTCCAGTGCTGATACACTGCACCTGGAGAGGGTCAATGTCCTCTCACCTGTCAGCCCTGCACTTTGGGCTAAGGAAAGTCTTTGCATGGCTGTGTTTGCATGCTGAAAGTGGGGCTGTGCTAGCCTGAGATGTCAGCAGAGATATCTCCCTTGCAGACCATCCAGCTTTTGATCTACATACTGAAGAAATGCACACTCTAGAAACTTCTAGCCCTCCTATGCTTCTCTTCTGATACTTCATAGCTGTAATGCTGTGCAGCCTTACTTTCCTATACTAGGGAAAAGAAGTAGAGGGAATTGGAGCACTTGCTCATCATCATGTAAAAATGATTGAGAGCAGTCTCATTAAAATCCTGGGTATTAGGAACCACTTCAGTATGCATTTTTTACTTATCCAGGAGTTTGGAAATATTGCTTTTAGGGTGAAGTCCTAAAGGAAATCACCTTTTATGACCTAACAAACCCATTAGAATCAATTATATTGAGTTATACCAAGCTGGAAGCTGACCCCATCAGCAACTTTCTATGACCTACTTGTGAAAGTGGTAAGAATAAAATTATCAAGAGTTGCACAGACCTCTACTACCCAGAGGTCTGTTTGCTCTGCTCTCTTATTTACATATGCATGTCTTCCTCCTGCAGATCCCCGTTAAACTCCCTCATCTTGTATGTGAATCAAAAGTATCTTCCTCTTCTCCCTTGCTGATGCTGAAAAGGCTTTCATACAGGTGAACTGCAAATGTCTGTCATTTCAGACTCAAAAAGTTCTCATGTCCTAGAAATGTCTGTAAAGTCAGTCAATGCATCTTATCAAGGCAACTGACTCCTGTTCCCAGAACCTATCAACTTCCCAGAGCTCAGTCCCCTCCAGAATCCTGCAAGGGCTGTTCTGCACCACATCTATAAAGACTCCTTTATCATCCTTCCATAGCAGCCATCCTGGGCTGCAGGTGACCAGGATTTTCATTCCTTCACCCTTTCTTTAAGCTGCACTTCAGATAGTGACAATGCAGCTGATAATGCTTGTTTTGGTCCAGAATCTCCATAGCTAACTGCAGGTGCAGGACAGGGGCTCCCTCTCCGGCAACACAGGAGAAGAGGAAAGAGGACATTTCTAGCAGCAGGGAAAGCTAGATGCATTCTCTGATGCAGGGAAGTAGCCAGACCATTCAGTTTCTAGCTGAAGACCTTCAGCTGTGGCCCTTAAGCTGCATGGTGAGCCTTTAGATCAATGTAGATCATTGCCAAAGTTCATATAACTGTTAAATAGTGATAAAACAAATCATCAGCACCTCCCTAACCCCGCATATAATGGCTGTGCTGGAAGCATTAATGAGTTGGAGAGCTAGGTGAGCTCTGCCAGAATGTTCCCAGACACAGTCACTCACAGATTTTAATTAATTTGGCCAGCAACCTCTCTTGGTACTTCCTGCCTTGCATATTCATATGACAGGCTTTTATCAGCACAAAGCCTTGAGTAAAGGCAGTGTGTCCAGGCTGCACACATGAGCATTCCCAGGAAACAGAGTTTGAAACTGGGCTGTGCAGGTGTTGGAGCTCAAAGTCCGCATGTGGCCATTCGTGTGGCGAGCACCCACGGCCTGGTGCCCCCATCTGGGCAGTGATGCTGGAGCGAGGACCAGCAAGTCCTCCTCCAGAGTTCTTTGAGGGGAAACCACTAGCTTGGAAAGAAACAAAAACAGAAATGGGCATGCTGAACCGTTCTGGGTAGCTGGGAGTTGCTGTTTGAGAGCACTGGCTTAGGATGCAGAAGTTTGCTCTTATACTGCTTACTCTGTCTCAGTGTGTGAAGAGAGCGTACCAAGGTCATCTCTGGCACATAAGCTCATGATTGTGAGCACAAAGATGTGAAAGTTTCAGTTATTTAATCCTACAGGAATTTGCAAAGAAAGAGCTGAAGGCCAGGTTGTGGTGCATCACACAGAGCAAGAGAGGGGGATTTTGATTGTCTAGTGAAGGCTCCCTTATTGACTTTCACTGGATCTTGTGTTTGTTCATTAATGTCACTGTACTCCACATTAACCCGTTCAAATACTAACCCAACAAAGCAAATTGTCTCAACCCTGTTACTTGTCTGATAATGCATTATTGTGCTGATTAGATCTTCACTTAATTTAAATCCTTAACTAAATCCCTAATTTGAGGTGAGCCTTTGAAGGTGCACTGAACAAATAAAAGTACCTTCTATTGAAGAAGAGTCAGGCTTTTCATGCTCAGTCAATTGACCTTAGAAGCTCATAATGTCCAAAGGCCACAAGTGAGCTTCAGGGCTCCTGCAGGATTTATAAACAGGGCAGAGCTTTTGTAGAGCAAGGTGCTGGCTGGGACTGTCTGCTGCAAGCCCCAGACCCAGGTGGGACACACAAAATAGAGTCTGCTAGGGAAGGAGAACCAGCCAGCCTTGCACAGGAGGAAAGGAAAGGTTATTGGATCTATGCATTTTCTCAGTGCTGACTGAAAAATCAGATGTTGTTAGGATGTGTGTTCAGTTTAAAAACCTGGCAAGGCCAGATGTTCGCTAAGTGGATACACTTCGGCAAATGCCTGCACATTAAAATACAAACTAAAAGTGAAAAAGTGAGTGCAACTGAAGCATTAAACAAACATTGACAGGACATGCATGAGCACACACAAATCGCCGTGTTTACAGCACAGGATGCACAGAGCTCCCATTTGCATCTGAAGACATTTAATTGTTTGTATGCTGCACACACTCGCTCCCTTTTGCCTGCCGAGCCACAGCAAATGCATACATAAATAGGGGCGCATATCTACATAAATGGCCAGTTCACCTGGCAGCACACACTCACATCTGGGAGTGCAGCAGCTCCCAGCCTGGGCATCTGGGAGTGAGGCAGCTCCCAGTCTGCCCCGGCCGTGGGACATCACCTCCTGGCAGCATGCAGCTGCTTGTCTGAGCCGACTGTCCATGCCACATCCTGGCGGCAGCTGTTGGATGTCCCCGAGAGCTACAGCATCCCCTGACCACTGTCTGTGAAATGCCAGCACTGCCCCAGTGCCTGTGAATGCATTTCCCTGGCTGACACCTCCCGTCTTCCTGCAAACAGGGAGAATAAAACCACAAGCAGTTATTTTAAATGAAATAATTTAGTATTTACACTGCAGCAGTCAGATCACAAAACTGCAGCAGATGTTACAGCAGGGCTCCAACTCCACTGTTCCAGCAAGTAATGCAGTATCCAGTCACCTCTCACTGTGACCAGGCACAAAAGCAGGCACCAACATCTACGCCTCCCACTAGCTTGTGAGGCAGAAACACCAGTGTAATTCTGAGCAAGTCAGCAACATGGTCTGTGAGGTCCCATAATGGTTAATGCTTCCTTACCAGAGAGAGTTTTTCAGTAGACTCAGTCTGTACAATGTGTCATTACCCCCCCAGCTTTGATCGTCAATCTGAAGAGCATATCACCTTGGAGATTAACAAAGAAATTCTGGCTGCAAAGCTGCTGAAAAGGCCACTTTGGTTGATTTTCTTTTCATATTGCTCTGTGTTTCTGCTTCACAGAACAGAAGGGCAATAAAAATTAGTTTCATGATGTAATAAAATATTTGCCTCTGAGGTTTCTGGAAGCTGAAGCACTGGTATTTTATTAGCATGCAAAAATTCATTATGGATATAAAAGTGTGAGGATATGGTGTGGTTGCTAAACCTTAGGATATCACAGGCTTAGAAAAATGTAATCAACCAGATGAAACAACATTTTAAACCAAACAAGTTTACAAACATTATCATTAAAAAGTAATAGTAAGTAAATTAACTATTTCCAACCCGTAATTGTTTTAATCTTCATGGAGCAGGACTAAAAAAAGCATCGTCAGCTGGCCCCAGATGCCTCAGGATGTGGTTTTCAGTTTGGAAGGTCTGCCTTTCTGAAGGTTGCCGGATGTTCTCAAAGCTTCAGGCAATTACAGGCCATCTCTGCTTTCCAAGGTTGTTTCCTGTCCTCCCAAATTTCTTGAGCTTAGACAAAACCCCCATTTTGTTGCCTCTCTTGCTGCCTGACTTTGCAACAAGGTGGAACAGCATCGCCAGAACTAAGAAAAGGAGTGCATCCCGATGACCATCCTCTGAGAGCCAGAGCACTTAGCCGGAGGAAAGAAAGAGACTGATTACTTAGTGTTACTTGGTTTTTTCTTCATTTGCCCGGGCACTGTGTTCCCATGTTTAGGTCAGACTTGGGATGTGCAGGACAAGACCATGACACAAATTACTTTGTGTTCTCAGTAAGTCAGAAAGATATTAACAAACTGATTTTTTATGAAAAGAGGCTTTCTCTGGCATTTAGGGATGTAATGGTACAAAACGTTAAATTGCTGGCTGTCAATATGGAGTGTTTATCAAAGAAACTGCAGAAGCTAAAAAATCTACTGCAAGCACTCTGATGTGTGTGGAGCCATCACCTTGTGGCCTGCCTCAAAGTTTAATCAAATATGCACAACTAAGTTTTACATTTTTCCTGATTTTGGCTGGGATAGAGCTAATTTTCTTCTTAGTAGCTGGGTTAGTGCTGTGTTTTGGATTTAGTACGAGAATCATATTGATAACACACTGATGTTTTAGTTGTGGTTCAGTAGTGCTTACCCATGAGTCCAGGTCTTTTCAGTGTCTCCTGCTCTGCCAGTGAGGAGGGGCACAAGAAGCCAGGAGGGAGCATGGCCAGGACAGCTGACCTGAACTGGCCAAAGGGATATTCCACACTCTAGAATGTCATGCCCAGTGTAAACTGGGGCAGATGGCTGGGAGGGGCTGATCACTGCTGGGGGACAGGCTGGATATCTGTCAGCAGGTGGTGAGAATTGTCTTGTGCATCACCTGGTTTTCTTGAGTTTTATTCCTCTCTCTCACTCTCCTTTTCCTTTATTATTATTATTATTATTATTACATTTTACTTTATTTCCATCAGTAAACTGTTCTTAACTCACAGGTTTTACCATTTTCTCCCCATCCCACCAAGGGGTGGGGATTGATACTTAGTTGTCAGCTGGGCTTAAACCACAACAACTGTTCTTATCAGAAGGGCAGTAAAAACGAACCACAAAATGAAGCTATTGTTTTACCAGCAATTGGGTAAGCTGGTGGGTGTAAGAGCCATGCTTTGCTTGAGTATTTTGCAGAGGCTGAAATGTTCCTTCATTGAGCTGAAACTGCTGAAAAGCTGCTTGAAACACCCAGGAAGGCAAAGCCAGGACCCAGTGGTGTGAGCAGGAGGGTCTCCATATGGTCAAATGCCAACAGAGAGCAAAGGGAGAAGGTTCAGGAGCCTGTTCCAGCATAAAGGTAGGGAAAGCAGATGAAGGAGGCAGGAGAAAGTTGAGCAGATGAATAGCATGGTTTCCAGCCTGGTCCATGAGCACCCTATGTAGGCAGAGGTTACACTGCCCATCACCTCCAAGCAAACCTCATCCCACCAGCCTGGAAGAGGACAGTGACACATAAGAAGGGTGGGAAATGTCACTGAAGCAGTCAGAGAAAGGCAAGGACCCATCAGAGAAGGGTTTACAGAGTCACCATGACCAGAAAGTTTTTGGGACGAGAAAAGGATAAAGGCCATGAGCTGTCAGCAAAGAAACACTCTTCTCACCTTCACCCACACCAGGAACATTCAGAGCATAGGGGCTTTGTACACCTTTTGTAAATAACCAGCCCAGGTCCAAACCAGGGACAACATTTTGTGTTTGACCTTATCACTAGCCAAGCTAAAAACTTGGGGGAGCTCACAGACCAAAGTCAAAGTCTGATTTTATCTCTGTTAACTTTGTTCTGCATCCTAGACTCTTCTGCACAGGGAAGGCTCATTAAGTCTGAAACACATTCATATTTTGCCTTTTATATCACAGCAAGTCAAGAGCATTTTTAAAGCATGACTGTAAGTAATTATTTCATAGCAATACCACTTATTTTCCCATGGCTAGATTTCCTTATTTGCTGAAGAAAGCAGCAAGGACACAGCATGAGTACCAGGAAAGACTTTTGCAAGCCACAGTGAACCTAGGGTTGTTTATACCACATGACCCTGTGTCCCAGAGGACCTCTGGTGAACCATTGGAATCTTTCTGTGTTTTGGGAAGAATTGATCAAGTTGGGCTTGTTTCTTCCCATTCTTAATGTCCCGTCAACCCTGCAGTCATGATGGATGCACAGGCTGGAATGACCAGCTATCATTGAAAACTGTTGCCTCTCCTGTTTCACCATGAGCACCCTGCTCTGCCCTTTGTTTGGAGCATTCAGTCCATGAACCCCCAGGAACTTTTAGGCTTAGTGTTTTGGAGGGCAGAGTAGTTGTCCAGCATTGCTTCTGCCATAGTGTCCAATATCACTTTTCTTACAGCCAGGCCTCAGTCACACTGACAGCCATTGGTCTTTGGGATTAAACATTCCTTTGCCAGGTAGCTTGAGGATGTTTGAAAGACATGTATGGAAAGGCACAGGTTCTGGGACCATTCAGTGCCCTGCATTTACATCTACAGCACAATCACCTGAAACTGCTAAGGATAGTACTCAGTGACCCACACGGTCCTTTCCAATCTTCCTTCTTCACTAATCAAGTGGAACTGAGTCACAGGCAGAATGCAAATATGTAGTGAGGTTCAGTTATGCAAAATAAAAACAACCCACCAAAAGGAGCAGTCTGTTAAGTGGCAGAAATACCAAGAGACCAAGCAGTGACAATGCACAGGGCATAATAATTGACAATGAAGTGTAGAGACAAATAAAGATTAATACCATTTTGGTCTTCTTCAGTTAGGACATTATGTTGTAAGATAGGATATTTTCTCTTTCATGGTAATGGACCTGCTCTCTCTCATATGACCTCTCCACACAGCAAATTACCATGTGTAATTGCTCCAGGAGTGATGCTCTTAATGCAGTCACTCTTTAGCTAAGATCACTTCTTCTCTGAAAATAATAGATTTTGATAAGTAGTCGGGAGTTCAAAGAAGAGCAGTGAGAAATCCAATGAAACCAGGCCAATTTTGTTACTTTTCAATCTTGAATATGGTTATGACAGCCTCTTCGCCTATTCATAGCATGCACTGACTCCTGTGGGAAGGTTAGTGAAGTTAAATAGGCAGCTGCTAGATGACAAAAACTAAAGAGGAATTAAGTATGCAATGGCTATTACCTAGGCAGGAGACATCGTAATTGTCAACTACCCTGTGCAGAGAGAGAACAGCCCACCACAGCCTATGGAGTAATTTTCCCCGCAGAGGAATCCAGTTGTAAAGATCACCATGAAAACCTATTAAATTGACCTTGGAGATAATACTAATAGAGAGTCCTGTATCAGCAGAACAATGGACAAAATGACATAAAATGGTCTCTCTTTTTTATAAAACTCAGAAGAAGGAGTGATGCTATGCAATTTTTCTTTCATTTGAAAGGTTTGCCTAAGTAAGATTTTTTCAAAGGAATTTCTCCTGACAGCACGCTGAAAATGAAGACTTTTCTTTGATAACAGCAAAGTGCATAAATGATTCACTGGAGAGAGAGAAAAAAATCAGACTTAGGGTGACAAAGACACTAAGCAAATGTCAGTATGAAGAGGCATTTCAGAGATCCAGTAAACAGGCTTCCACCCCTAGTACATGCCAACTTGTGGACTAAGACCTCAGGACCTGGCTTTCAAGTAAGGATTAATCAAGCTTCCATTTCTTCAACTGCTGATGAGAAACCGCGCCTGCATTATTGCATTGCAAATAAGTTTTGAGTGGAAATGTCAGCAGCAAGACACCTGAATTTCCAGTCTGTGCAGAGAATTGGAAAGATGATTAAATAAAGGTACAAAATGATCACTGGGTAGCTAGAGAATTTATCTTTTAATTAAACTGGTTCTGGATTGTGAAACAGATGGTAAAGAAAAGTGTCTGATTTCAGAGTGGAGACTGACATCACTGAAGGGATATAGTTGCTTATGATTGCAGATGACTGGATTTGGTAGTCTGCGAAGTCATTTTCTTTCTTGTGATTGTGTGTCCCTAATTCTACTCCCTCTGGATACAGTTATAAATGGTTCTTTGGCTTCCACAGGGGCATGATGGCACAAGGATGAGAAGTCTCTAGCAAATATGTGGCACCTGCCTCCATGGTCTGTGCCTCTGTGCACAATGGCAGCACCTGGGAAGCACTAGTATTGACAGAATGGGTAAAACTGAGCGTGCCCACCATCAAGCAGCACTGAGAGCTGGGTCTACGACACTCCTTCAGCTCAGTGCAGCTGTGCCAGCACTGCTTGCCAAAGCGGGTTTCCTTCTCCCTTTTACCTGGAATGACAGCAGTGAGAGGCTTCCCAACGCACAGCTAAGAGATACACGAAGTATCAAGTGCCTCAGTGAGACTCCTCGTTTCTGGGTTCAGCAAGATACCCCAGAAAGATTTTTCGGGGCTCTTTTCAAGATGTATGGAGGTTTCAGGGGTACAGCTGAAGAAAGATCTCAAAGGCACGCAAAAATGAATGACCGGCCTGGACCCCATAGATAGGAGATACCAGTAATGTCTGCACTTGGGCTTGAAAATACTTAGATGTTTCATTATTGTTTTCAGGGTGTTGTCAGGCCCATTGCTGTCTGGTCCCACTCATGTTCTGGCCATGACCTGATTGTAACTTGGTCATTATCCCTGAATTCAACAGGACCTAACTGTGCACTATGGTTGGAAGGTGAGGCCTAGCCCCCATCCTTTTACACTCCCCCCAGCACCCTTCTGCTGTGCAAAATGAGTTAAAGATGTTGACAGATGCAGATGGCTGGGTGTCAGCTAGAAATGGTTCTGTAGAACCAGGGAATGAAGGATGCATGGCTGCAGCAACCGGTAAGGATTTCAGGTTCAACCCAACCACTCCACCCCGAATCTGCTGCTTTCCCACACTTCTTCTGGAGTGATTATTTACAAGTCTACAGAGAAGAATAGTTCTCTGCTCTTTTGGTTTGATTTTTTAGACAGATCCACCTCTGTGCCTGTTCCACACACAGTCCCACAGGGAAAGCAGCAGACCTCAGGAAGCAATGATCTTTCATGAGCCCCTGGCTAGGAATAAAGTAGACAGAAACTTCTAACACCAGTCCAGCCATTGGAGAACATATATCAGTTTGTGGCTGACCCATTTCCCATTACATTCATGACAAAAGGCATTTCCTTTTTCTTTTGAGCTTCAGAGAGGGGAAGAGAAGCTAAGCTCACAGCAATTGTCCTTTATATCCTTTCATCGGCAGGACACAACTGAGTGGTTTTGGAGGCAGTGAATGAAGATGATTAATTATCACTCACTTTTTCACTCCATCAGCTATACAAGGGATATGCCTGTTGTGCTGGCAGTCTCCCTTGCTCAGCCCTCTGTACACACAGCGTGAGTGGTGTGATTCAGTCTCACACGCCACCTTCTGAAGGGAAGAAACAGAGCCATGAGTCAGTGGGACATGGTTCCAAGTGTCCTTAATGCAGTAGTGTCAGCCTTATTGAGCAGCACTGAAGTATTTATTAAATACAAACACGGGAGCAATTGTTCTTAATTTGGCAATGCTATCTGAAGAGTTAGAAGACACAGCACAGATCAGCTTAATAAAAATGTTTCATTTCAGAATGATCCTTACCTGGCTACAAGGAATTCAATGAAGGAAACAGAATAATAGTTAACTATAGCATTATGATGAACTATGGGACATAATAATAAGTGTGAATTTCCTTTTCTGATGCCCAGTTCCCCTTTGTGTATGTACCAGCCAGGAACCACGTACCAGATAAAAGAGATGATAGCTATGCCAAGGAAATCTGGGACCCTTATCTGGGCTAATGGCCCAGCAAGTGTTAAAGCCTCATTAGTAATGACAATGGAAATGAATAATGACTGTAATAAATAATCACTTGGCCTTTAGGTAAGATGTATTTTATTTCCCATTGTATATGCCAGAAGTTAAGAGTATTTATAAGCTACAGTCACAAATGACTAGCTTGTGCTAAATGTAGCTGGGAGTAGGCAGAGAAAATTTTCTTGGAAGTCTCTGGGCCAAATTCAGACGTCAGCCATACTTTCAGCAGTACCACTCATTCCCTATCTGAAGAAGCAATATGCAATTTAGTGCTTAGAGTTTTTGAAGGAAAAGGCTATAAGTGTAGTCATAAAGTTTTGCATAGTGTTTGTGTTCTTTGAGCACCAGGGTAGGATGTAGGAAACCAAGAGGGGAACCAAAAAAGGGCCACAGGGAGGAAGCCTTTCCCAAAATCTGAAGGGCCACAGCTTGCTTGCATGGGTACGGCCAGGCACTGGGGCAGGAATCAGCAGGCTGATGCTCTTTTCCCTTGGACAGTCTCAGCAGAAAGTGCCTCCCCCTCCCACACAGTGTCCCACTTCCTGCCTTCCCCAGGGAATGTGCGACCCCCATGGGCATGCGGGAGAAACACCTTACAGAGGACTGCTGTGGGCAGTGTTGGGCAGGAGTCACTAGTGTTTATTCCTCCAGGTGCTCAAGGTTTTGAGCAGACCAACTCGGGAGACACACTGAAATCGCTGGTCATTCAGCAGCACTTCTGGACACATAAATCCAGAATAAACTAAAGCAAGAGGTTCCTTAAACTTGCCAATCAATGTCACCCCATCCCACAAAGAGGAGCAGTCGGGCAGTACTCCCAGCCCTTGGAAAGTGTCTATCTCATTTTTTTCCATTTGACGAGTCCAAAACAGCTTAGTGGATTTCATTTTCCCTACTCCCAGGGTTCACTTTTTACCCATGCACAAAGGAGGAAATATATTACTAACAGTCCAGAATGCTGGAAACGTTTAAAAAGCAGTGGCAGGGGTGGGGAAGTGAGGAGCTGTGCCAGCTAGCTGTGGGCCAGTGGTTTTCAGCCTGTGATGTTATTCATCACAGGCCTGTCCATGGTTTCCAGGAAGGTGCAAAAGCCCAGAAGTCAGGTGTAAGTCAATTTCAAGTGGTAGTTCTCTTGTTTGGCTTTAACGTTCCCCTTGAAATACTCCACCACCCCTCTCAGGGATCTCTGGCCATGGGCTAAACATTACTGTCCTATCACTGTAGCTATTAGAAAGGAGACAATGTCACTTGAGAGGCCACTTTCCCAGCCACTGAAGCCATGGGGAGCTGCTTTAGGGGCACGGGGGGATGCAGCAATGATCTGTTTTCCATTGCTTGGAGCAGTGAGGCTGTCTGGTACCCTTGTGCTAAGCTGCTGAAGAGAGAAATGCTCTGCTACTACACATCAGTGTATATTGTCAAGACAATTTGGACTTTACGGTCCATTTATTTAGCTGCTAAAGGCACTACTGATTCTTTTGATAAGCAGAAAGTTTTCACTCAAAATTAGAAACTTTCAGCAGACAGCACTGCAGTTCCTGTGATGACTATGCCTAGGAAAAAAACTCTTGGTAAAGAGGGAAAAGGGAAAGGTCTGTTTGATTCGTGATTGCAACAATATCATTTCTAGAAAAGACTAGAAGAGGGGCTACTCAGTCTCAGATAACATTTGCTCTAGTGGCATGACCTGTTGTAAACCTTGAACAGTGAAAGAAATGTGAACAGAGACATATTAAAATGTCAAGCTGCAAAGCCTACAAGCAACAGGGAATGTAATTACCTGGAGAAGAAGTGGAAGGCTTTCTTGAAAGCCAATTTCTTTTCTTTGTACCCCTGTTCTCCTTGCAGTTTTGTGCTGTCTCTCTACCAAAAACTATGTGGCCATCACACTTAGCAGGGGAGACAGAGAAGTGGATGAGTTATGAGCAAAGCTGGCTTAAACACGGAGATACTTAAAACCTGCCTGGATGCAATCCTGTGCAACCTGATCCAGGTGACCCTGCTTTCGTGGGGGGGGGGGGGGGGGTAGACTAGATGGTCCCCAGAGGTTCCTTGCAACACCAGCCGTTCTGTGATAAACAGAAGCAAGAATTTCTTAAAGCTCAATACGTGTTTTAAATGCCTACAGAGTGTGAAGGAAAGCCAGCATATTTCTTATAAGCAACTGTCATATGGAGATGGAGGAAAGAAACTGAGATGGGTTATGAAAGAGTCTGAAGATGGCAGCACCAGGAGGAAATAGTGTCATGACAGTTCTTTAGGCTTCCAAAGTCATTCAAATGGTTAAACTGAATGTCTTTCTCCAGACATTACACTAAGCAAAATCTCTAAAAGTAAAACCACATCACTGTATGACTGACTTTTCTTCTGATAAGAATTTAAAATATGCATTTTTAAATCATTATGTTTATGAAAGAAAAATCAGCTTTTGAGACAAATTATTTACATGAGCAATATGGTTTATGGCAGTCCAGAGTAATCAGAAATAGTACATTTCACAGCTTAAATGCAGCAAAATACACAAGCCCAAGCTTTTGTTTTCCAGAAAAATTCTGCTCTCTAAAGCAAAAGTAACTTAAATATATTGCAAAAAATATAATATATTTATATTACACATATCTAATGTGTAATATAATGTAATTCATATAACACATACATAATACATTATATTTAATGTAATAATATATAATAAAATGTCATATATAGAACATAAATGATTAAAATAAAATAGAATTCTATCATTGTTTTCTCATTAATGTCTTGTGTTCTTTCTCTGATAAAAGATGTACATCAATGATCCAATTCTTCAAAAGAACTAATTTTCCAAGACAAAAGAGTTGTGAGTGTATAAAAGCATCCCCCAAGAAATCCAAACCTGACAAGCTCCATTTTATATTATATTTCTCAAAGTCAAAAATGTCTGCAGTGAATATTATCAAACTCAGTCTCTGTGAGAGATCTTCTGAGCCAGGTTTCAGCTCAGAAGAAATTGGTTTTCCTGTGAGGAAAGTGGAGAAGTCATTGAAATCAGACCATGCTAATGGCCTGGTCTCCTATAGTTTAGGCATAATATTTCCAGATGGCACCACTGTAATGTACTTCATTGAGGGATTCAGTGGACACGTTGGTAACCATGAGGACAAAGCTCAGGGGTTTTCTGTGTATACCTGAGGTGTAGCAACCCTAAAATGAAATATACATTACCCATGATTTCAGGTCAGTATACAGCATCTCTCTGAAGGCTTTTCATGAAAATTCATGGCTGTTTTGGGGCCTTTCAAACGTCTGGATTTCAGGAGGGCAGAGCTGCCCTATGTGAGAAATCTTACCTGAAAATTCAATGACAGAGGGCACACCACTGGGCACCACACTTCCTCATGGACTGGCCTGACCTCAGGGAGCATGGGGGTGGAGACCAATCCTTCCCACTGGGACTGCAGATGCTGGGGACAAGTCCTGGGAAGGTGGGAAACGCTTCTCCAGCCTCCAGCCACTGCTGGCCTGCCCTTGTCCCATGGGGCCATGAGATGGGCATTGGACAGGAGACGGCAGCAGAGAAATGTTGCTGCAGTGAACCTGATCACAAGGGGCTGCCTGGGGGCTGACTGCATCTCCTGGCACATCAAAAAGCATTTTATAACTGCAAGAGATGCACCTTCAAAAATTAAACTGCAATAGAGGTCATGCACCCTCTTGTTCTCCATCCCCTGACTGCAGGATTTCTCCTTCAGACTAATTTTACTCAAAGTAAAGCAAAGCATGGCTGAGACTCAGTTTCAAGCAGGTTCTTTTTTGGTACAATGCTCTGTACAAATTACTCTGCCTAGAAAATGTTACATTTCAAGATTGAAACTCCTAATATCTGGTAATGCCAAAACTGGGGCTAATGCATCAGTCCCCACTGAAGATGACGCAGCTTTTAAGGGGGTGAGGGAAGTTAAGTTACTGCTGCTTATAATGCATTTGCATTTCTCAGACCTCTTTCATGTGTCTACATAAAAGCCTTCTCCCCCAAGGTAATACAACTGGCCTTTAGGTCTAAGAAGTCAGTGAGGGGCTATAGTGAGAATAAAGCACGAGCTCAAAATTCAGATCAATTTGGGTCTGATTTATCTCACTTGTCATCATCCATCTATAAGTTAGCCTCTCCCTCTTGGCAATGATGAGAGGCACTTCCAATTATCCCCTCCTAAAAGGACGAGTGAACCAGCTCTCTGAGAGGTGCCCATGTCTGTTTAGCTGGAGAGGAGGCTTAGACATTTACCGTGGATGAAGTGCCCAATCTTTCAGTAGCGATGCTTACGTAAGAGAAAACCAGGAGATGATGGCCTTGGGGAGCTGTAAAGACTGTGATTTTTAAATGTCTTGTCCAAAACGCTCCAGTGAAGAGGGGCATGGACTTCTTAGAGAAAATAAACAGCCTGAGCTGGCCTCAGCTGTCAGTCACAAAGTAGATAGGGTGACCAAAGCCTGCAAAGATGTTATGCACAAAGTCTCCTCCCTCCGAAAACACACTGCTAAATGAGGGACCAGAGAGATGCGTGCAACCAGCAAATATTCTCTCTGCCTCATTTAATCAAGACAGCAAGATTAGCTCTGGGATGAAACTAAATCAATTTTCTGATGAAAAACCCTTGGAATTAAATTTCTATTAAATATTTCATCAGTGTCTGATTTCTACAGAGATTTCAATTTAGTTTTAGAAAAAACATTATAAGCAAGTACACTATCCTTACATATTGACAACTGAGGTGTTTTGATTGGGAAGTGATGTTTTGTGCGCAGTCCAGTTTCCTCATGTTCCTGTACCTCAGCGTCAGTAAATCAGCAGCCAAAAAACCTCTTTTGACACCCCCATGGAGACACCATGGTCCACCTCAGCAGACACAGTGACACAAAACACAGCCAAAGTGAGAGAGAAGGGGGATCTGAAGTATTTCAAGTTTTTTCTCAAAACCATAAGTGTTTTCTATTGAAAACTTTTGCCCACCTCCCCTTCACTTTCTTTGAAAAATGTTGTTGCAAAAGACCCTTTTGCTAGCAAGGTCTGGTTTGTACCCAGGGCAAGTCTGTCCAATGACAAATGGGATGGATGGGAACCTGGCCCAGGCTTTAACTGGACCCAACCTTCAGAGCACTTTGTGCCCCCAGTTTCAATTAACATCAGGGGCAACTGGGAATGTGTGACACCAACTGGACACAGGTCCCTCTAGGCCAACAAAGGTCTAGTTAATTGCACAGCTAACTAAGGATGGAGTACTGAGGGAGATGAGGAGGGCTGGAAATTCATCCATCACTCTGCTGGCTCTCTAGGAGGGCTCCATTGCAGGCAAATTCACCCACAAGCACCCAAAAGCAGAGCTCCGTGCTGGACACTGCAGGACTATCAGTTTCATCCTCACTTTGTTATAGCTAAACTGCAGTTTCCATTATGCATTTGCCAGGGAATGAGGGGGAAATCACACCACCAGGTTCTAGGTAGGGTTCTAAAAATACCATCCTGTCACCTCTCCATAGCAGCTTTAACACCGTGGCTTGCAAAAATCTATAAATAAATTCCCGTGAAGAACTAACATGGAAATTTTCCTTTGGACAACAGCTGGGAGAGGGAACATCTCATTCATTTTATGTCCTTTTCAGTTTTTTCTTCTAAAAACTTGCAGTTTTTTTCCTAGACAGTGAGAGTTGTTCAGCATCAAAACCAGAAATAATTTTTGGAGAAAAAGAGTTTCTTTAAAAAATACCGCTTGACTAAAGATACCGTTGAGTTTTTAAAACTATTTGAAGACAGAGGTAAAGAGTCCCAAAAATCTTATGTTCTCTATAATGCAACAGTTCCTGGCTCTGAACTGGCATTATAGGTTGGAAGGGATCTCAAGGATCATCTGGTCCAATGTTTCTTGGAAAAAGCATGCTCTAGACAAGATGGCCCAGCACTCTATACCTCTCAACCTTAAGTGTCCACTGTTGGGGAATCTACCACTTCCCTGCTGAGACTATGCATCATTCACTTGCAAGCTAAATAAAAGTGGGTATGAAGTTTTGAAAAGTGAAAGGAAGAAAAAAACCCATTGGGTGTTTATATGAATATTACGTTTTACCTTAAGCTAAAGCTTGGAAAATTCCCCAAGTCTCCTTTTTAAACTCTTTGTCAAGAGTGGTCATTTTACAGCCTGCATGCACCATATTTTTGGCAGGATGATGAGCTCTGAGAACATATGGATTAGATCAGGGCAGATGGGGTGAGCCTTTTCTGGTCAATGGATGGCCTTGCAGGTCACACAGCCCTCCAGTCCTGCAGGTTTCCTGTACTGGGGGATGACCCAGGTCATTTCATTACAAACACTGGAAAAGCAATCCATTTCCTAAAACCTTCCAACAGCTCACATAGTTTTTTTGATCCCAAACACCTCCCAAAGTCCAAACAGAGGCTCAGGTACCTCGGAGATACTGTGGTGAGACAAATCAGGGCTGTGAGGTGAGGCTGGTTAGGGTCAAGATGCTTGGCCATGCACCACAAGCTTGCTAATAGCAGGATGAGTGCATGCATGAATCTGCATGTATGTCCCATGTGCACAAACATAATGCTGTTGTCACTCAGCCCACAGCATGACTAGCAGATCCTTTAAAAAGAAACCACACACTCACAAATATTTTATGTGCATGCCTTATACATAAGGCATGGGCCAAATGACTTGCCCACACAGTTCTAAAATGTACCCTTTTCCTCCCTTTGGTGCCAAGGAAGTGTTATTGACTACAAATGGTGACAAGGAGAATTGCACAATCCAGTCCATACGTATAAAAACCAGCAGGCTGAGCATAAATGTCTATTTGAAGGAATACAGATGAATCAGTAATGATATTAGAGTGATTAGCCAACTGCCTTAATTGATATGTACAAAACCATATGTGCTTATAAGCTTACAAATGCTAACTCATGCTTATCACCATCTGCACAGAAAAGCCACAGTAAATTTCCTTTTTCTAAATGCAGGTTTGTTATTTTAAAAGAGATGGGCTGAGGAGGGTAGTGAAAGGCTGTGCCATGAAATGTCCTTTGCCAGTAGCATGGGGGTCTCTCAGACCAGATTTATTTAGTGACTATAATAGAGCTCAATTATTGTTCAAGTCAGTGCAAAGACACGAGGGAAATTTAATAACCAGCTTTTCAAGAAGAAAAATAAAAGCAAGTTCTTAGGAGAAAAATATGAGGGAGGCCAGTTGTACATTGGCTCCCCTCCCTCTGCAGCTTTCTCCAGGCTCTTTCCTAGAGTTGTATATGAACCCAGAGCTAAAGAAGGCTAAAGAAGAGCAATCTAGAAGTGCCTAAATGACGTACAAGTCCACAGGCAAGTTAGTGGTCACCACAACTTCTGCTGGAAGAGCAATGATGGCCGGAAAGAGTTGAGTGTATTTTTCACAAAGTTAATGTGAGAGTCTCTGACTGTAGGTACAAGTTCTTCCCTTCAGAGCCAGGTGGAGTGGGAGCTCAAAGTTGAGGTGCTATATAGATTCATTCCAAGCCCATGTGTTTTCCCATCCCTTGGCAGTACAAACATGTTTCAGACCACCCATGGCCAAGGGCGATCAGTCATATTTCCACTATTATAGCCGGAGCACAAAACTGCAGTGTTGATGCCAGCTCCATGCCTGACCCTAAGGAGACAATTGACATCCAACCTGGCATAAAGACCACAACATAATTTGGTCCTTCTGATCAAGGCGAGTGAATTTGTGTCATGTATTGGTTTTGTCGAGCATCAAGTGCCCTGTAAGGTTACAGGATGAATCTATTAAGATATTTGGTGAGTTAAATACTGCTTAAAATGAGGCAATAAGGGGGAAATAGTGCTCATACATCCCCATGGCCTCAAGGCTAAGTCACTTACTGAAGTAACACAGCTGAAAGTTTTATGTTGTCTCCACAGAAAGATCCATCAGAATTTGCTGTGGCACAGCCTGCCATTTTTGACTCAGGCTGCATGGCAGAAGACCATTAAGATAGAAAAATTGATAAGGCTTCTCCTGACACTTCTGAAACACAGAGGACATGCATGTGTGACAGGGGCAGGTGAGTTACTCTCATTTTAAAAATCTTGACAGTGCTGTGCATTAATAGTGTCATAAATATTGTATCTGTGCTGCAAAGGAAACTGAGAAGTTGTTATAATTCAGTTGTCACCATTGTGTGGGCACTGTGTTGTGTCTGGGTGACCTGCAGGCTCAGAATAATAATGAGGGTGATTCATCAGACCTCACCAGCGACAAACTGGAGAGGGAGTATGAAATGGGTAAAGGCTTTGATCACATTAGACAACAGCGGCTGAAGGAAGGGTTGGATGAGAAGGTGCATGTGAAAAGTGTGATTATTAGACAGGTCCCAGTAGTTCTCGAATGACAGGGAATCCCTGGGTGCTGGCAATAAGTGTCAGTCACTGCCAATTTAACAGACACGCCTGAAACAACTCACTCTGGAGGAGCTGGCAAACATCACAGGGCTGCAAATAAGCAAGAAACTGATACAGGAGCCCCTGACATGCTCCCATCCTACCTGATGCTTCATGCCATTGCACCTCAGGAGCAACAATGACTGGTAAAGCACAGCCATTATGGGAGTAAACTACAGACCAGGGTCCAGCTTGGATATGGGCAAATTATATCATAGGAACACAGATACCAGGTCATATTTGGTGGCCATTGACACCTTATGCCAAAAGCATAAGCATATGGTGGGCAAAGCAATACAGCTTCAGTGCTTCCTGAGCCAGGCATTTGCAGAGCAAATTAGTCCTGTGGGAAGCAGCTGCTCTAGAAAGCCCAACAAACCATCTCAGGTCTGAGACTCTCTGGGTGTTTTCTTCCGCTGGGGTATCCCACTTTCCCCATCTCCCTGTGCCCAGCTGCATCCTGTTACGGAAATCTGTACGCAGGATTTCACAAGTCACAGAATGAAGTAGCAATAGCAAGTCATATGCAATTGCTACTTTGAGAAAGCACACTCAAACATGTCAAAGAGCAGTGAACTTGGCCTCTGTCCCATCAAATCCACATACCATGTAACTTATCATGTAAATATAGCAAATTAAGTCAATAAAAAAAAATAAAAGGACCTAATATAAAGTAGTTCATGGATACATTAGCATATATTAGCACCTTGCTCAGTAGAAGTTTGGGGTCAAAGCTAGAACAGGAGAAAAATGAATGTACATCTCCAAAATGTTCTGGCAGGGCCCCGAAATAGTGGCCTCAAAACCAAAGGAACTTACTGTATTTTCACCCAACCACAGCATGTGGTGTAGAGTCAACATGCATCTAAGTCAGTGTAGCACACACTAGATGTACTGATGGATTTGAAAAGCAGTAGTAAACATGGAGCCAGAATCCAATGACAATTTTCAAAGGCATTTGTGATTCCAAAACTCAGTTTTATAGCAAATATAGCAAAAGAGATCAACAACAGAACTGTTCGTCAGTAGTTGCACTATTGCAAAAGAGGACCAGGAGGAACTTGGTAGGTTATCCAAATCACCCTCATCCCAAGGAGGAGTCAATGATAGATTTACCAGCCCCACAAGGCCTTGCTTAACCCATATTTAAAAGTCTCTAGCAACTGCAAGTTAAACTGTGCACTTCCTGTCCTACAGACATGGCAAGGAAGTTCTTTTTAGAAAGACTTTTAACAAATTTGAAGGCTGTATAAGTCCTTCATCCTGTACACTCTGCTGACCCAGTTACGTTAGTCCTCCTGTGGAGCCCATGTTTTTGAAATGTGTCAGCAGTGGTGTTCTCCTATGGATTCCCTCCAGCTGATTCCATTTGCTTTGAAGTGTAGCATCTAAAATCAGTCTTAGAGCTGCAGCAGAAGCCCTTCCCGTGCTGACCAGAGCAGGAGGAATATTTAATTTGTGCTGCAGGCTAAACAGATATCTATATTCCCCACTGTAACACTTATCTCTTTCTTTTTTCATCATATAGACAGCATTGACTCAAGTTGAACCTGCAATTCACGGAAAACTCCACTCTTTTCTGCAGATTTGCTGAAAACCTAGTATTCTCCATTAGATATTCCTGTACAGGGGTACTTCCACCCGAGTGGGGTACCTCAAATTTTTACCTCTTGAAACTGATCCTCCTTATTTTCAGACCATGCCTCTCTTAAGGGAGGACTCTTACACATTTCTAGTCCTTTCTTTCAGCATATTAGCAGTTCCTATATACATCATCCAAGTCATCAGTGGGAACACAGAACAGAGTTATAGCACAACTACAGCATCTCTTTAAAGCATGTAATAATTGCTGGTATTTTAATCTATAAGAAAATCTAAAGCCATGAACACTAACAGTTTGAGGCAGTACAAAAAGTGACATACGAAATAATGACAAGTCAATGATACAAAGAGATCTAGGTAATTTTGTAAAATGGATTCATCTGAGAAGTATGGGTTTTAATATGTCAAAACACAAATCACAAGCATCTTTGGAAATTAAGAATACAGGTCACGCCTCTGGGATAAGGAAGTGTGTTTTTGAAATAGGGAGTCTCAAACTTAACCCACTGAAAAGAGATCTTGAAGCAAAACCACAGCAGGCATAACAACAACACTTGGTTAAGTAAGCAGTGAATCACAAAACAGAAAAGAACGTCCAAGGAAGGGATCTTTTAAAGAGTCAGAATGTCTCCTACATAAATATTTCCCAAGTTAAAATTAAATTGACAATTCATTTTTCTAGGAGGCCACCAATGCACTTCTTTAGGACACTTTCCCACCTGCTCATCATATGATATATGCATATCAGCACCTAAGATCTGCACTATCAGCGTGATTGTTTACTCAGTGAAAGGAGCAGTGACGTTTGTACTGTCGAACACAAGGGCAGAATTAAGGTTTGTGTATTCATAGCACCACACAGATGTTTTGGACAAGGAACAAAATGCTGCAGTCCCCAGAGGAGTCTACAATAATCCATTTCAAACTTTCAAAGTCTTAGCCTGTAGCACAGAAACTGCATAAACCTGTGGTTTCCATTTCTGAAGGTTTTAAGCAAGGAAGTCTTCTTATGTAGTCCAGCTTGTCAGTACGTCTGATCGCAAATAATGCTTATGAATTAAGGACTAGTATGGCTTTATAGCTGAAGAGCAGAGGCTGAGAGCTCCATTCTGAAATCATTAATGCTGCACCGCTGAGTAGAGACTACTGAGGACGAGACATTTGCCCAGGGACGGTTAGGAATTAAAGAATTGAGTGAAGTTCTTCAGTGCCTGAACCACTAACAGAACATATCTTTTAAGGGCTCATCAAACAGCAGAATTTTTTTTAATTCCTTGCTAACAACTTTCCACAAACAGGAAGAAGGTTTGCAAGGAAAAAGGGCAATGTCAGACCTCCTCCAAAAAATGAAAGTGCAGGAGGAGTCTGGTTCCTACCATAACCTCACAGACAGCCAGTGTCAGATCCTCAGATCTGTAAATGCAAAACAGTCTTCCCAAATTGGATATGAAGTGCCACCCATCTCATCCAGCCCATTAGCTCCAAGGATGGCTGTCTCAGATACTTTGGAGGATGGTGTGAGACCCTTCCTATACCAATGGCCATGATTATGCAGGGTTATGCAAAGCTGTACTTGAAAAAACTCTGCCTGTTTTGAAAACAGCACCACAGAGAAGGCCATCTATCTAAATTCCACAAGCAGTTTCATCCAAGCAGACTTTAGAATCCAGTGCCCGGAGTTCCTTGAAGAACTTCAAAAAGCTTGGAGAAGACCTCTTTGCTCCTCTATGATACTGAGAGAGAAGTACTGAACCAGTATTCCTTAGCTGAGGTGCAGCTCTGAAATCTCCATTATTTTCCATACTTTGAATGTCTAACTGCCTGAACTGGTTCCATACAGCACAGTACAGATCTAACCTCTTTCTAATGTATTTAAATGTATGCAATTAAAGAGTGGCTACAGTGCAATTAAAGTGCCATTTCTGTTCATTTTAAATGTCAGTGTAATTAAAGTTCACAGATAATAATATTCATAAATCTGTAGATTTTTCCAGGCTCCTCATTTAGTACTTCTGGAGAATTCCATGTGTGAAAACTCTGGCCTCCGTTATCACTCATGCATGGATAGTTGTGGTGCTTCTCTGCTCACTATCTTTGACCTCAGGCTTGCCTACACTGAATATCTGTTGCATGATGATACATGGTCTATCATTTTAGATTTGTACTTGTTCATCACTTTTTATCAAAAATCACCTTCCTTTTTACAGTTCTTTGATCTGTAAAGAACTTTATTGAGATACAGGCATAGTGCATCCTCATGCACAGTAAAAACGGATTAATATCCTTGAGAAACAGCTGCTGCACCTGCAGCAAATTTCTTCTGCTTTCACACAGGGCAGTGTCAGTGGCAGACATCATACAGCCTCAACATCACTGCACTGTGCTGTTCTGGGTTTTGGGGTTTCTTGACTGTCTTGTATGCTCCCTGTGCCACAGGTAGAGCAGAGCTAGACCCTTGCCATGGCTCCTGTCTGAAAAGCCCTGGGAACTCTCATATTTTTCCTTGTTTTCCTGATGAAAACCAAGAGACTTTTCCCCTCTGAAGACAGCAACATTTCTAACATGCAGAAATTTTCAGGATTTCCCTGAATCCTAGCCAGGGTACAAGTGGGTCTCTTGAAAAACCGAAGTTCACATTTTCAGAGCCAAGCTACTGAAGCACTAAGATGTTCTGGTTGGGTTGTAAGGACGTAAGCACAGCTTCCTCATGACCATCCTACAACCCACAAGTGAATCTCCCTGTCTCTGGTACTGAAGCAGTTTTGGACATATTCTTCATCAAGAAAATAGAAAGCAAGGGTTCTTAAAGACTGTGCATACCATTGGAGAATAACCCTTCCTCAAAAATGAGGAAGCCACATTAACTCAGACAACAGCATGTGTCAAGTGTAGAGCCACTCCCTTCCCTAGCATTGAGAAAGGTCTTGAAGAAGACAAGCACAGCAGACTTTCTGTGCAAAACCAAACTTCCCTACACCACCTTAAATTACTTTACCAGCTTTGCCCAGCTCTGGGTTTTTTCAATCTTTTTACTTCTCACACATTTAAATTTTACGTATTTAGTTGTACATACCAGAAATTAACTGATGTTGTCCTGATAGTTCTGCTCATCAAACAATTAAGGATGATTAATTAAACCTACCACAATCTCCCACAAAGTATGAGTTGGGCTTCATGCTGTTGCAGTTATATACTAGTTTATGGGAAGTGCTGCTGATTCATGTTTAAACATAAAACCAGTCAAGTACCTAGCTGATGTTGGCTTCTGACTATGCTGACCTTGGCTTCTGACATGGTGCTTTTAGACCCAGAAGTATATGCTAGATACATTTTTTCCCCATATGCCTTCTCTATGCTTTGGCAAAGGACCCTCACTCCTTGCTTTTAGACTGTAAAACATACAGGAAGCTGCTGATAACCCTCATCATCCTCCATATGCCTTTCCTTCTTCTGGTCATTCTGCTACACAGAATATGGTGAAAGAGGTCCATATTCCTTCTCAATTCAATTAACTAGAAGTGTAAATGGGATACTCATAATGAGCAGAGCAATGGAGCAGCACTGAAATCCACGAATACAGAAGTTGCATTGCCCATTTCAGAAAGTAGCTAATACCCTATTGCCAGGGATTTTTCAGCAATATTCACATTAGTTAATTCACCCCAACATTGTTAATTCACCTTGTAGCATCACTGTGAAATACCTTTTACTTTTGAGAAAGTCCAAATCCTTCCCGGGCACAAAAAGAAGGGGCACACACATCTCTCGCAGAAAGAGAGCACAACTCAACTTCACAAACCAAAGCTTTCCACAACAGTGATTTCTGCATACATGTTTTTTTAGCTTGTTCCAGCTCTCAAGATGGATCCCTAGATGGGCTGCTGCAGAAACAACTCTTGGAGAAGTGTCTGCTTGCTTTAATCTCACCCTCCTCAGGAATGTGGCTCTGAAGTCACTGTGTGAATATCTGTGTATTTGCAGCAGGCTGATGAGGTTCAGCATCAGTGTACTTCCACACTGAAAGCACTTGGGAAATGGCTGTCACTGACTACCAGAAAAAAAGAGAGGGAAATTGAATAAAACAAAGAGAATGATGCAGATTATTTAACTGGGCCACAAACTCCTTAATATTGCTGCTTACTTGTGCATAAAAGTCCCAGAAATCTGAAGGTTTTATTCCAAAATAGCAGCATGGTTGACATGAAAGCAGTTTATCACCATGTCAGGACTCATTTCTCTAAGTCTGTCTGTCTAAAATTTGGGTGTCTCACTGTCTCTGGCCCCCTCTTTAAACAGCAGAGAGCTAGGTACTTCAGTAAGTTGTGACACAGGTAAAGGGCTTGAGCCTGATGATTCAGATGCTTCTCTAGTTATCCTTGCCTCCAAAAACAGGATAACCTTTTTACGGGTAACAAAAGTGAGTTCTGTGGGGTAAATCCCGCCCAGCTGGTTTTCCATGTGGCATTACTTTTCAGGCAGGAACACAGCAGAGAGAAGAAACTTTGAGTGGGACCTTGTTTTTTCCGTGTGCCAACACTTCTACCACAAAATCTGTGGGTTATCAGCATGTGAGGGTTAGGTCAGGCAGGCAGGTATCTCTTCTGTCTGCTCTGGGAAAATGGCCTGCTCAATCACCTGCCATCTCCCTGGGACCCCAGTACCTGCTGCAGATTGATCACACTGTAATAGCATCTTTCTGAGCTGCAGTGTCTGGAAAACACGGCAAAGGAGAGAAAACAAATTTAGGAAGCTGGGCCAACACCACGAGGAAGGAAATGCTAGGCTTTATGGACTAAAGAGAAATGCTTCAGGGAGACAGCCTTTTGCATCATAAATAATGAGTATGCATTCTGCTACCAAAGCAGACACCTATGGAACAATTTATGCATCCTTCTAAAACAAAGTATTTTTGTTAGTCTGCTTTGCTTATAGTAATGCCAAAGGGAAAGAGAGCTTGTAAACCAACAAAATTATGTGAACACATTTTTGCTGGAGACTGCTGGATCCTGAGAGAATTTTTCTTTCTAATTTAATAAAGAAAGTCTGAATTCATAAACAGCTCCTTGAACTAGAATTTCTACTTGGTTAAACTTGCTTTCAGACTCACACCTCTGTCTCTGATCTTGGCTTAGGATGATGGCTGATTCAGATCTGTCCAAAAAGAGATAGTGCCCTAATTGCTAATGCAAAGAAAATCTTATCTGTTTCAAGCAAAAGTCTGATGGAAGAAGAAATTTGCAGTTACAGATGGCAAAATCTATTTTGTCCTTATTTGGGCTGGTTTAAGCTTTGGGGAGTGAAACAGAGGGGAGCTGTTTGTTTGTCTGTTTGTTTTGCTCTGGGAATACAGTTCTTAAAACAATTAGTCATCTCACAGAAATTAAACAGAAGCAGCAAATATAACTGTGAAAAAGCTATTATTCATGCCCATATTAACTAAACCAATCTTTTTATTCTTAGAGAAAAAAAAAAAGAAAAGGAGATGCTATTTGATTTGAAAGCTTACTGGGTCTATGAAATGCAAACAATTCAGAGATTTTCATTGCTCATGTGCCATTCATGAGCAGGGAGGGACAGTGCACATTCCCGGTCATGAGAAACTTCCACTACATGTTGAAGTAATACAGCCAGAAAGTGGAATATTTCCAGTAGAAAACAGCTCTGCCATGGCACTGAAATGGTGCTGTTCTTCAGCAGATTCATTATGAATTACAAGCAGCACACTTGCACAGCTGACAATATTAACATTCTGGCCTTAACACTCACATTAATATTCCAAAGTGACCCAGCCAAAGTGAGCTTATAGCTTAGGTTAACCTTCCCTATAAAGCTCCCAGCTCTCTTACAACATAAGAATCACAAGGCTGCCAACACAGGCCAACATAGGGATCCCCTACTACAACCAGGCAGGGTGGAAGAAGTAAAGCACACTTCTTGCCTTCTTTGGGATGGAGCCACAGGGGCACAGGCTGGTTCTGCAGCAGGACAAGGAGAAGCATGAGAATGTAACATGTGCCATATGGCTGGCTCAGACAGTGCATCCTGAAATGTAACTGTGCCTTAGACACAGTGTTTGGTATTGATTAGTACCAGCATGGCTGGGCTACCAGGTCACTGAGGTTGCAAAATCCATCTCCAGCATCACACTCGCCCAAGCACGAGGCTGGGGTCATTCTCCATTCACCTCACAAGTCTGTTCCTCGAATGATGAAGCAGAAAAACACAGCTAGAGGTGAGAGAGATGGAGATGCCTTTGTTTTTTCCAATATGTCAGGAGCATGAGGAAAGCACAGGAGCAGTGGGTGACCCAGTGTCTCCTCCCCTCCCTGTGTACATACAAGGTCAGTGACAGAGCCAGGGCCTGGTGGAGTCTCCTGGGGAGGATATGTTCTTCTGTTTGCCAAATGCAGATCCTTCCATTTCTGTACAATGTGGAAAGGACAAACTTAAGGGCTGACTGAACAGCCTCACTTTGCCTCCTGTGAAGCCATCAGGAGAACTCCCATCAAACTCCACCCACAGAGGATGCCAGGCACTGCTGAAAGTCCCCATGTACAGGTGGAAATCACAAGAAAGGTCACTTTTTTATCAGGTGTTTCCATTTTCTGAGGTTATTTAGTAATAGTATTGAAAAAACACCAGTCACAAACAACAAAAAGTGTAACAAACCGGAACAAGATCCCATCGTGTTAGCAGCTGTACAAATCCAGAGAAGACACAGCCACTCTGCTAAGAGCAGGGATTATAAAATATTAATGGGAAATAGGATTACTTATCACTGACCTTTTGGTCCATGGTGGCCTCTGAATCATCATTAAATCCTTTGTGTGTGTCATGCAGATCTCATATTCAAAACTATGCTACTAAATCCCACGCAGGGATTAGCTACTGCTGCAGAAACCATCAGTTGTTTCCCCTTCAATTCATCTGATGCTCCAGGCATGCTTGGAGAAGCCCTGGACTCCCTTTTATAAATTTGATATTATACTTTTATAAGTAAGTTCAACATTACAGAACTTTCCCTTGAAAAGAAACACCCAGTTATTTTTGGTAATTTTTAACTTCAGCAATTCAGCCCTGTGTTTTCTTAAATTCAAGTTAAACCTTCACAATTCTTGCTTTGGATGGCAGAGAAAAAAGTCTGTCTTTGAGAAGGGCAACAAGCTCATCCTTTTCCTGCTGCATTTGAAACTTTTGGGTGAAGAAAGAAAAACTCTTGTCTCGTGGCAAAGGGCTTCTCAGATGGCAACTTGCCTCATCTGATCCTGGCAACTCTTTAGCAATACTGTTTATGTCTGAGCTGTACCAGTACAGAAATATCAAAGATCCTCAGCTGAGGACAGACAATGAATGCAACTCATTTTTATAACAACCCTCTTTCTGTTCCCTGATAATGAATGGAAATAGGTGTTGTAAGGTGTGATCCAAAGAACTTGACTGATCTTGTGGCTTCAGAAAAGGGGTGTTGAGGTCAAATAGTCAAAAATTGATACACTGTATGAGACTGGGTGCAGATGGACACTAGAGCCAAGCAGAGGCTGGACCAGTGTCTGGAGATCCAAGGGAACTGCAGTGACAGGAGACAGAGCAAGAGGATGGTGGAGCTATAGATGTAAAATAGTTAATTTCTCCAGAAACTAAACATATGGTATGTCCTGAACTACCTGCTGTTGTTAATGATCAAATGTCCAGTTGAAAAAAGAGGACAAAGAGCTCAGAAAGCATGAGGTGGGTCTGGGATGCTGCTGGCTGTCAGGGCCCATCAGGGGAGCTTAGCCCAGGCACAAGCTTGGGAACTCAGTTCTGCAAAAGAAGCAAACCTACCTGAACGTCTGCTGCATGCAAAACACAACCTAGCAGCTCCCATGTCTGTCCCTGCTGGCAGCCCACACTTCACATACAGACAGCACAGCTGTGGCTGGCCCTGAAGGGAAGCGGTTTTCTTCACCCCCTGAGGTGATGATTTTATACGCAAACCCCAGACATTTTAATGCCTTGCTTTATCAGATGAGACCATGACTGTGTGATGGCCAACTCCAAGAGTCCAGCCTGATTTGGTGTCATTTCAGTGGTTTGATGTCAATGTGTGCCTCTGTTACCTTGAGAGGAGCTGATATTTTAATTAGTGAGAGCTTAGAGTCACGTCTTTGGTAGTCACTGGCAAACACTGGACTGTAGGGATAATTCTTACCCTTGATCAAGCTACATAATAGCAGGGAAGTGGTGACAAGACAGTCTCATCTGGGGTCTAAAGGCACTTGAATTGCAAATGGTGTTTGTTCTGGCCCTTCTGTGTGCTAGCACATCTGCACCTGGGAGCAGAAAAAGGAACCACATGCTTTATCAAGGATAAGTGAATCCAGTATTCATTTTAAAACATTAAAACTTCAAATGGCTTCCCAGGAGTGGTCTTTATGTGACGCAATTACACTGTTACTGAATCTTCCTTTTTTATTCTTGCATGACTTTCACTGGGGAAAATCACACTGAAAACCACTGCTAGTTTATGAATATTATAGTCCTGGCTGAAACTGTTTGCCAAGATTTTCCATTAAGTGCAGGCTATGTTGAGTAAAACACTGTGTCAAGGCCAATATACAGCAAGGAGATTTTCATTTAACATCTCAGCTTTTATTGTCCTGTTTGCCCAAAACCAAATAACATTACCTCTTTTTATCAGAAGATTTAGCTTGCATGCAAGCCTGCTTTGATTTTATTGATGGTCCTTTTAGGTATCTCAGAGTAAATTTTCAAGCTATTTGTAGGCATAAACATCAGCTGCAGGACCAGCGAGGTGTGCAGGCTGGTCACAGGCTGCCAGCCTGACAGGAGAAGCAGGAAAGAGAAAGCAACTCAGGTGCAGTTGAACCCAAGACATCCACATGCATGGACAGATAGGCATTAAGACTTTGGGACAGTTACAGTGTCCACTTTTTTTTTTTTTTTCCCTGCTATCTTTCCTCCTACTTGCCTCTTTTTAGTTATTATTCTAACCATTGGGTTTTGGTGAAACCCTTCAACAGTGATCTCCCCACTTTGTGCACATCATGTCATGGAAGCACCACCACGATACGCTTTATTGATAATGCATGGGGATCATTTCAGGTCTGACAACAAGGAAAGGGTGTCTTGCCAGCATTACCAGGGCATTTTTCATTATCATATTTGGGTATGAGAGCCCTGGAGAACTCTGCCAAACCATTTTTCGTGTTGTCATGACGCTGAAAAATAGCCACAAGGCAACTGTGACAGTGAGGGAAGAGGAGGGAAGGAAGGCTTGGCCAGAGACACCCTTGTGCCTGGTCTCCTGCAATGGCACCCCATGTCCCTTCCAGAAATGTCATGATTTCCTGGCTGGTGCTCCACCTTACCTTACGCAGCAGTTGCTAGGGAACCAATACTGTGTTTTTAAGTTATAGGGAAGTTATGTCAGCTTGAATGGGCAGATACCACTTGTGCAAATGTGAGACAGTGACAGCTGTGGCCTCTTTTGGGCAGCCACAAGAGGGCAATAAGACCAAACCTAACTTCTCCTGGATGAGATGTCCCTTTAAGCAGAAATTAGGTACTGCAAAGCTCATGCCTGCAAGATGCTGGGTGCTCTGTGAAGGACACGTGTGTAGGGAGGAGCTGCCTGGTGTCAGGGAGATGCCTGGACCAGGAACATCAATTTTGTCCTTCAGCCTCAAGCCAAGTTGGCCTTGCTCAGGAGCCATGAGCAAGTCACAGGCAGAGCCCTTGTGCTGATCTGCCTCCCACAGTCCTGTATGGAGCCCAGCAAGGAGGGGACACTGCAAGTTCTGGTGCAGAAAACTTGGTAGGAACTGCTCACCCACCCTGCTTCGTGGAAAGCAATCAGAGTTGCACCACTGCTTACAGAAGACATCTCCCAGCTCTGCAGCCTATAGCAAGCAGTTGTGTGGAATGATAAATGCTGTCAGCGTATTCAAATAATCATGTCCTTTGCCCGTACTAAAAGCCGAAGTGTTGTATTCTCACCATAACAAACCCCAGTGGGAACAGGATAAATGTTCCCGTTGTGAAAGTACATATTGTAGCGGGGTTCAGCAATTAGCTGCATCAGAAAAACGAAGCAAGCTGCTATTTGCATAGAACATCACCGCATTTTACTTTTGTGCTTTCCATTTAGCAACCTTCAAACAATTGTTAAGGAGACAAGTAGAGACAAGAACAAGAGGGAAAGCTGTACGTTTACGTGCTAAACACAATGTGCCTTGAAAATAACAAAAAAAAAAAAATCATATGACTGTTGAATCCAGGTCAGCCCTGTGTGAACAGTCCTGCTAATAGGCCTCATTATCAGAGGGAAAATTAGTTCTTGCTGTTGGGATTGTTATAAATGAGGACTGTTAAAAGCTGAGTTTATTACCGTGAACCTGGGCTGTTTTTTAAAACGTTATTGAAGATTTTCCAGTCCTAACAATTTTATTAGGAACCACTTAAAAGATCAGCTGAAAATGTGGTAATTTCTGAATAATAGAAACAAGACTTATTCTTCAGCATGCAAAGGTACTGTGTTTTTTTATTTAAGGTTTATGTAAAGGAGGTTAGAGATGCTGGTGACCTCCATGTGAGAACTGGCTTACTAACAGAGTTCAGCCCCACCAATGCACCAAGTTTTGAAAAGTGCACCCCAGAAAAAAGGCCTTTGGGTTGAAAATGGACAGCCAACAAGTTAGAGAAGACTACCCAGCATGAGGGACTGGCAATTTAGCTCCAAGACACTGGCTCAAATCCAGATGTAGTCACTATAAGTAAAAGTAGTCATGTCCAAACAGCCTCTCCACCAGGGTGCAATGGTTTGAATTTCTCATGAACAGAAGTCTCAGGAGAAGATGGATGTTATGTGTGCATCTCAGCTGACCTGGGTCGACCTCACTGCGGAGCAGACACTGCTAATGGTCCCAGATGTTTCACTGATAGAGGAGAGTGCCCAATTTCCCAGCTCAGAAGTCAATGCCTGCTGGGCATATTTAATTCAAGTTTTTAAGTCAAATCACAAGGCAAAAGGAATATCGTCCCTGCAAGACTAACTGGGCTTGTCCCAGCAAGCAATAGCCCAAGCTCAAAGATTTACCTCCTTGCAAAACCCTTTCCTGTGAGGTTGTCTGTGAAGTAGCACAGACCAGAGCTCACACTGTCAAAGTATTTTGACTGTGGTGGCCCCTGTGAGGGAATGTATATGATCACCACATCATTGCTGTTCATTTCTCCAGAAAGCCCCTTCAGAGCCAGGAGGGAGGGACAGAGCACAAGTTCGCCCATTCTTTATGATGTGGGAATTCAGGGCAACCTTCTCATTGCAAAAACTGGGAGCCACAGAACGTGCCTCTCACCATCAAGAGCCACGTTGCTATAGGCACACCAGCACCTGGGTCCCTGCATAGGGTGGACACCAGTTCCACGGACACCAGTCCAGCAGCCGGGGGGAGGTTCAGCGCCAGCAGCGTGGGTAACTCCGCAGAGCGCTGTGCGCTGCTGTAAGGGATATGGCAGGGACAGCTGAGGGGGATTTTGTTCCGTCAGCTGGATGCAGGAAGGTCAAGACAGGCCACCAACTTTGTGAGCTGATCTCATGGGAGAGAACCCCTGCAGCGCAGCTCAGAAGACACCAAACCTCCCCTCTGCATCTGCCTCCATGGTTTCCTGGAGCCCAGAGTTAAGTAAAAGGTTTTGCTCCATTTCCCTCCATGGCTATGATGTCAGTTCGTGGGTAAATTGCCGTGACAATTAGGGAGAATAATAGGAAGACGTGACATATGGTTTTTTTACTTCAGCACTGTCTGCAGAAAACTGGAACTAAAAAGTACCAGGCAGCTCCTTCCCTGTCTCTGGAATTTCATAGAGTGACTCCGAAGCATTAAAGAGGCACAAACTAAATTAAAAACAATGAAAGAAAATGCATTATTTTCTTTGTAGCAGCCCTTGCTTGCAGCAGTTCAGTATGTTTCAAATAAATAGAGTAGATGCTGCAAAACCTTTTGGAGGCTAATCAAAACCACTAACACAACAATAAAATCTTCTCACAGCTGGAGCCAGAGTGCAGCATTAATATTTACTAGCCAATGAGCATATTTACATGTCAGAGAGGATTCTAAGAGTATCTTCGATACACAAATAAGACACATACATGTGCTGGCAGGAAAATAAAATAAATAATTTTATTATGTCTATGCTACCATCTCTGGTAATGCACTAATGATTACAAATGTATATGCAAGGTTCTTGCAATAGGGAAGGTTTTGCTGCAAACTTTATTCTCATTTAAGCACATCTTAAAGTCAGTTGTGGCTTCTAAATTGTTGGACACAGAGGAACAAAACCCAAAGGTTTAATTTGGGATCAACTACTTCACCACATAGCCTGTTGACTAAGATTTAGTGTGAGAACTGTGGATGTATTTCTAAAACATCTGGGTAACAATGCCACTCGGTGTTCGAGCCTAAAGAAAAATTATTTGGAGAGCAAAATACATCCCTTTTAACTAGATAATATGAGATTATATTCCTTTAGGTCTACCCGTTTGTTTGGGATCTGCAGTGATGATGGCCAAGAGAGTGTGTACATGTACACATGTGAGTGTGTACTACTTGCTGCCCGTAAGAAAAATGGGGCATGAGAGATCCATCTGGGTTTGCAACATCTGCACCATGGTAAGGTTTTCCCATGGAATACTACAAGTCAACACCATTACATTAGGGAGCCTGGTACATTTGTATTACAATTTTATTATCTGGTCTAACATATGTTAATGGGCTTGTTTGTGCACATAGACCCGACTAATTTACCTGAAGGTCCAAGGTTGCATCAAAGTAGGGATATTTTGCACAAGCACAGTTCTCCATAAATGTGAAAACCTAGTTTACAAGTCCTGTCATTCAACCAATGACAGCTCAAGCTGTAAATACATTTCCATAACAAAGTCGTTTAATTATTAATATACATTAGTGCATATGGCTTAGGTACAGCATTAACAGTGAAATGCTCTGCACATTCATTCCTATTTGTCCCAAGAAGCATCTAATTCTAGTGCTGATGAAAGTTGAGTAAGGTTTGCTGTGTTAGAACCTCAGTTTAATCACGTCATTCTGTTTTTTTCATTATTATGTATTTGCTATTCATTTGAATTTCTGCTACAGGAATACCAATAGAACATATTGTATATCCCAGAATAAAACAGCTGAGAGATGGGAAAAGTAGATATTGCTGGTGTTCAAGGAATGAATGATTGCCTACATCATCTTGCATTGAAAAGTTTGAAGTACAAAAAGAATGAGCATCATTCTTAACAAAAATTATTGGGTTTGGTCTACCAGTCATTAGTGATTCCTTCTGCATTTTTCAATGCTCTGTTATCAAAATGTTTTCAAAAACATATTGCTAGTGAAGGTCTTGGATTTATTGTAAAGAGATTATTAAAAGGGAAAAGGAAAACAAATTTGAACCTTCAATACCTTTTTTGACTGTTTCTCTCAGCTTAGCTAATAGAAAGTCACTAACATCGGTCTTGTTTCATGTTACCAGAATGAGTTTCACTATCGGGTCGTCAGAGCTGCCATATTACGGCTGCCAACACTGCAGGAGGATATTTATTGCTTGAAATACAACAGTTCCCACTGGATTTAGAAAACAATATAATTGCAGTATTTTATAGGGCATAAGTTTCATAACGCCAGAGGTGATTGGCCTCTCCCCCCACCCTCTGCACCGCATTTCCTTTCCCCACTCTGCTCCCCCAGGCTAGGTCTGGGACCACCCCAAGACAGCAATGCTCTCTGCATGACAAGCGTGCTGATGCACTGAAAGGAGAACAGCTCCAATTGCCAGCTTAAGCCTAAAACCGCACAAAGGAATTGCTGAGCAAGGCTCGAGGTCACGCACAACCAGCCTTACCCCACTGAAATAGGGGATGACACCAAATGTCATCAGACCATCCCCACGCAGAGGATCCTGCTGCAGACCCCAGACTGACCTGAGCACATCAGACAGCAGTGGCATGTTGATTTTAGCCTCCTCTAACCAGAGGTGTTAATTCACATTTCAGGACAATAAACAAAAATAAGGCTTTGGAAGATATTCACAGGTCAAGCTAAAGGACAAATAACTGGACATTCCTGGAACATGAAGAGTAAAGAAAGCGAGACAGAGTCCAGATTTTGTTTTGTTCTATCTTCCTTTCCAGCATCAGTAAACTTTCACTGCAAGCCCTGTCTTCCAGAAAGAAAGCACAAAGAAAAAAATAAAAAGGAAAGAAATGGAAAAGCATAACATTATGGAGATGGTTAGAGACAAGAGAGTGGATGTCTAATTTTAGACAGAGAGACAGACAGAAAAGTTATGAAAATTGATACATTTCTTGTATGAAAATAAGGAATGTATAAAGAGGGAGTAAAAATAGTTTTTTAGAGCGAACAGAAGCCAAGAATGAAATCCTGTTAAGCACAACACAGTGCTTTGCAAAATATTTTCCATAGGATTTAAGAAAAAATGTCCTTAATTTTTCCATTAAAAAAATTCGCCATACAAAGAGTTTCCAAGCCAAAAAACTGAAGAGAAATATAAACAAGTGTTTTACTCAGGGCCTGAAATAGGGAAGCCATAGTTTAAAGTCATGCAGAGAGTCCACAGGAAGTTGCACTCCCACCACAACTTACAAGCATGGTCCTTCCCCCATGGCAGAAGCATCTCCTTCCCATCCCTGCACGCAGGTTCTCATTCATGGGAGGCACAAAATGAAGGTGCCAGGGTGGTCCAGCACCAACACATGCTGCAGATGGAGACCTCAGCAACCACATCATGGTAATAGTAATGCAGCCTGTCCCAAAGGGGTATAGAAAATACAAGCAGATACTCAAAAGCAGGAAGTATTTTTGAAAAACAATCACTTAAGAGGGGCATTTAGTAGCGTTCCTGGGGAAAAGTATGCAAGCCATTCCCTTAGGAGTTCATGGAATCTAATTGTAGACACATAAACATTTGCAGAAAATGGGTTTTCAGACACAGAATAAAAATCATCATGGCCTTATTTTAAAAAGAGAGAGATCCTTGTCCCTACATGGAAAGTTCACAGAGCACTCTTAAATGTATGCTATTAAAGCTACTGATGCACCTATCAATGAAGTAGATGCTGAGTGCCTAAACAGCTCTTATCCAGAGGTCCCTTCTAGAGAAACTTCGAGGTGCTGGTTTTGCCCCTGCTTGTGGCCAATATTTACAGCCAAAGAGGAGAAACAGCACTGCTTAAAAGCTGATAATCAGCTTTTGCTTCTGACACAGTTTTAAAAGCTGGCTGGGCAGGTAAGAGTGTACAAGAGGTTTGAATGTGCTATGGGCTGAATTTATACTGACACTGCACTGGGCTGTCAAACACAGAGCAAAGACATGAGCTATGCAGCTGCTGCCAAGGTGTCCTGGGAGCTGTTTACTTTGTCCAGTGGCTGTTTTCAATCTGAGCACCAGCTAGGAGCTTCTCGGGTGAAATAAGCTTGCCCAAAGCCACACTTCACAAAGGGTTATTTGTTATTTACAGACAAAAGCAGGTATTAGTAGAGGATCAGAGGAGATGTCACACCTGCTCTGACCACTGCTCAGCCAGGTCAATAACCAACCCTTTGTGGTGGTCTAGATGCCTGGCAGTGTGGGACACTCCAATCCTGCTTCTGTGCTCACTTCTCAGTTTGTACCTCTGTGATCTCTGTGACCTTACAGAGAAGTTGTTCACATCCAAGACCCTGAAGTGATAGATCTTTGAAGTCACAGTTGTAGCTAAATTGCATCAAAAAGCAGGATGGAAGGTATCACATTCTCCAAACTGGCTCATCAATTCCCAAACACCTTGATGTTCCCAAGAAGAAGTAAAATGATTTTATTACCTGCTGTCTGCATTTGTACAGCACTTACCCAAGATGTAGTTGGTCTCAAGATTAGTGGCTTCACAGGAAATATAAAAAACTTACATAGCAATACAATGACCTGGTGAGATTTTCCAACTGTGATTCTCGTAGCTGTTCTGACTGAATCTAAAATCCTAAGGTTCCCGGGGACCTGGCAAAACATCTGGCTTGTAGAGTCTCTCACAGCGTGTGGTGGGGGTACAGCTAATTCATTTCATAGTCACTTCATCTTGCTGAATGTAGCACAAAGATAATAAAACAGTTTAAGTCTAAAACACTAGCTCCCAGGTTGGTACAATGGATTAAATTGATTAAATCTGGGCCACATCACCCCACGGGGCAATTAATAATGTCAATAGGACATTAAACAGTAGGACTTGTCCTCTTAGCAATCAAATCATATGTCACCCACAGCCCATTGAAGGACCCTTTTGTAAAGGTCCATGTCAGTTCATGGGACCTAATATCATGCCTGTGAGTCACCAGAAGGGCCCACCTCACTGAACATTAGGCAACAGCATGTATCTGCAGCTGGGCAGTTCACAAAGAAAGGCAGGGAGATAACCCACTGTGTACACACTAATGACAACACTAAGTATTTCACAAAATCACTTTTCATTTTCCTGGGAACAGCTGATTTTCATCAGCTGCTGACGTGGCTTGCCAGATCTTGACAGAACCAGCTTTTCTTCACTCTGAGGATGGTTCCCAGAAAGGTCAATTCCCTCCTGCTTCTGCTACCTGGGCTGGCAAGCCCAGGACACCCAGCACAGTCCCAGTCCATACCTGGGACTTGTCTCCTGTTAAACCACTTATCTCCATACCCGTCCTCACCATCAGAGTGGGGCATGACCTCGCTGTGAAAGACCAAGGGACAAATGAAAGCCCATGGCTCAAGACTCCCTCCCAGAAAGATTTGACTTCTCCAACCTGTTTGCATTCACATCTCAAGGGCATTTAAACCACACGGTCTAAGGAGCCCAGCTGCTGTAATCCAGAAAGAGTCAGCCTCTAATATTAATGGATATAATCCCAATAGTTTGCAGATCCCTTCCTCTCTAACACTGGCATAATTGCACACATGTTGCCTATTGGCATCCCAAGGCCTCCTTTTGAGATTCTACTTACACAGCCTGCCAAATGTCAGGATGAACAATTACCTCTAGTGATTGACAAGAAGGAAGAGAGCTTCAGCAGTCATTAACAGAGGCCTTCACTGCAACAAAACACACTTGTTTATTCTCTCTTCCTGAAACACAGCTTGTGAAGAGAGAGAGAAAGAGAGAGAGAAGGAGAAGACGACAGACAAAAAGAGCGAGCAAGCAAGCTTCTTTTCCTTTCTGTAAACTTAGAGCTGTTTTCAATTTTCATGGGTTTTAGCCTGAAGAACTGTACAATTCTTTTTTAAAGGAATATATAAATTGCCATTTGATAAAAAGAAGAAGTTTGCTCTCTAGTGGCTGAATCTAAACAGCTCAAAAAAACCACAGGCTGCTGAAGAAAGGGAGAGTTTCATCGAAAATGTGCTCAGTTCCTAATCTGTGTGCCACAACATATTGGATCTTTGCCAATATTCACTGCTGAATGACGATGACTGGTCTGATTCTAATATGCAAAACCAAAGTGCAGGGTATTAAGATCTAATCCTGTGGGGTTTCTAGTTGCAAAAGGAAAAACTTCTGTCTCTAGGTGCTTCCTGATGTGGGAAAGGGCTAGGATACGGTCTGAAGGGTCAACTGACACAGAAGATCATGCTGAACAACCCAGATGCCACTGGTCATAAAAAGTTTATGAGAAGACCACTATAACAGTGGCTGATTCATGCTGGTGGCAGGTTGCCTTTGACCATATCAGGCCAACCCTGCACTATGACACTTCAGTTCATTATGGTATTTTTGAGCTGGGACTGGCTTGTGCCAGCAGCCAGGATGTCATGGGATGGAAGAGTGCAGGACTGGGGGCAGCTGAGGTCAAGAGGGGGCTGAGGCTTTCCCCTGGCCAGGAGGGGGTCCACAGACAGTGCCCAGCCTTCCGAACCCATCCCCCACCCCAGAGTAGCTTGCAAAGCTGCCCAGTTGAGTCAGGATACAGGAGAGACTTACAGTTTCTTCACATTTGCATTTCTGTCCCTGGTCTTTAGCTCAGGGATTTCAGAGCAAGAAGGCCCAGTCTGCTCCCCGCACCCAACCCTGCCCCCTGGTTTCCCTTTGCACAGACCCCCATGGTGACCCCTCAGACCTCATCCTGGCATCTTGGATTGGGATTCTGAGAAGTCTATTTCCCAGGGTAGTCCCACAGCCTTTACCAGAAGCAGGTCAGTGGCAGGCTCTCTGTGTGCCATGGCTATCTCATTCCTCTCCTTTACAGCATGTCTGGCAGGAGGAGCTGGGTGCCACAGTGTGATTGGGTTAGCCTAGGAACTGCAATGAGTATCAGATGTTTTCCTATTCACAGGGGAGGGAAAGGGAAAAAACCAAAGAAACGAACCAAAGATATCGCCTCAGTGAAGGCCAATCCAATCCACTTCTTAATTAGTGCTCTTACTTCACAGAAAAGTCTGTAAGACCTCATGCTTTGGCAGCCAGATGGAGAAGGGGACCAGGCAGATGAATGACAGCCAGGTCTCAAAAGCCCACCCACTCGTGAGGCCCATTCCCAGGCAGAGTAATTGCCAATCAAAAGCAAACTACTTTATAATTAAAGCATTGTATGAGCAAAAAGATGTCTGGGGCTTTTGCTTAATTGATAGACATGGCCGAGAAGCACAGACGCATGGAGAGAGGGGCTTAGGCAACAATTGCTGAAATCAGTGAGGGTTTTGCACAGTTAATCCTGGGCAGGAGCAGAGCTAGGGCAGGCGTAGAGGCACTAGCAATCCTCCAGCTAAACCCTGCTGTATCTTGGCCCAGGAGAGTGTATACACCTCCTCCTTCTACTCACCCAGGGCAGGCAGGGACACAGCCAGGCCCTTAGGGATCTCATTCCCAAAAGAGGATCTCCACGTGTTTTGTCACCATGGATCATGCAAGTTTGGGCCATGCCCCACGGCTTCTGCTGCTCTGGCTGCTGGCCCACTGCCTGGCTTGCACGCTCCACTAAGAAGCCCTTTATGGAGCATGGGCCTTGTAAAATTCCCCATTGAGGAGTCCTTCTCTTTTCTTTCTGTTACTCCTTCTCAGAAGATGGGTCCCAGTGTTTGGCCACAATGCTAGACTACCTCTCTTAGCTGTCCTGTTCCTCATGCTCAGGAAATCCTCTTTCGCAGCTTAAACCAGAAAGAGAGTGCTGTGGTTATCCAGTCTGGTCTCCATACCCTGGTTCATTTGGTCTCCCAACACTGAGCCCTTCTTGAACAAAGGTATTATCTTTGAGAAGTATCTTGTTTAAGAAGTGCAGCATGGTAAGGAAAGTCCGTCCCTGACACCAAGCACCATAGATGGTACAACCTCACCCCACGGAGCAGAAATACTATATACAATTGTTGTATTTTGATCTTGAAACAAATAATGCATACTCATTTACAGAACAAAACCACCCACACCTCAGTCATATTTCATCACTACTGTACTGCAGCATTTTGGATTTTTTTTTCCATTTGAAGTTAGTAATACTCTAGATGGAAAATGCAGAAGCAGGTTTAGAAATAAGTTCTGAGTTTAATCAGACCCTTGGAGATAAGGAAGTGACTACATTAGTTTCTAGGGCTGTCTTTGGATACAGCATCATTTCCTATTATGAGCTAATCCAGAGTGGCACAACATCAGTGGGAAACAGACTCAGGTTTTGGGGTTCTTTGCAAATCTCTCATCTCCCCATATTTTACAACTCAGCCCTGCAGGCAAGGGTATCTGAGATTCTTTTTAATAGATCCCTTGGGGCTGATTAGAGTTAAATGACACTGAATGACTGGTGTTCATATATATGTATATTTGGCAGGTTTATTTTAGAACAATTTGGTTTCAATGGAAAGAAGGTATGTAGCTATTTTGGTTATTATCTGTAAAAATGCAACAATATGAAAGTATAAAGATCTCACTTGAGAAAAAAATTAAGGAAAAGAAAGAACAAGAATAAAAGGATAAGAGTAGATAGTGGTCAGGAAAGATCAGTGGACCAAACAACAGGACTAGGATGTTGCAACTTCGATGTCCCTTGGCCCAAGTGATGGTCGCAGTCCTGATGCATAGGAATGTGGGGAAAGCCCACAGAACACAAAGTTCAAGGGGTTACTAAACGCCCAGTTTCAGGTGGGAACAGTCAGATATCTCCTCTGGCGGGGGCAGGGAGATTTTTACACTGTGTTGCAACACTGTGGATCGTTCCCAGTCCTCTCGGAAGCGCCCCCTAAAAGTGAGTCTGGGGGCGCTTCGGGGGTCTCTGATGGTTTATGACTCCTCCTAAGACTTGACAGTCGTTTCTCACACCAGCGTAGTTGAGCCAGCTATGCCCCGTCAGAAGGTACGAAAACCTTCAGGCCCGTGTGAATGTGAATGTCTCCATACCGGCAGGGGAGATTTACACCTGGACCACTTGTGTAAGGGAGGACATTGTCATGATAAAAAGCATTATCACCTCTGCAGGACGTGTTTCTTACCAGCCTTCCCCCGCATCTGGCTCAAAACCCAGCTTGTTGGTAAACAAAGGTTGGTTTGTCTTGGTCGTCCTCGGGCGGTGGGAGTGCACCCCCTCTGCACCTGGGCTGTTGTTATGCACATCAGAGGTTTTGCCACCACGGACACAAAAACTCTCCTTCCATCCTTCGGCTGGAGGTGCAAACCTGGCCCCAGAAAAGCACCCTGCTGCTTTTGCAACTGGCCGATTTGAGTCATTAACCCTTAACACTTCAGTCCCTCACACCATCATCCTCTTCAAAGCTCTCCAGCACCGCCTGCCAGCGTGCTGTCTGCGCACCGTCAGCTGGGCCACACGCAGCTGCTTCAGAGGAAGACTCTGTTAATTAGTCTCGGAAGTGACTATCAAACCCTTCCTCTAATACAAGGCAGCAATGGAGTTAAGTTGATAACAAGACCAAATAACCTGGGACTGGTAAAACAAGACACTCTCCCTCTTGGAAGTCTCCAAAGAGGCCTGAGGAAAAGGAGGATGTGTATCAGCAATCTTCTGCAAATATCCCCTTTCTTCCCATGAGTCCTTCCAAGAGGCTGAGTGTACCAGATTGGCCATGATACTGGACTACCTTCTCCACTGCTCTGCTCTTCATGCAATAGGCTCTAACACCAGAAAGGTACAACTGTGACTATCTTTTCTGATCTCCCACATAACCTTTAAGAAAACCACCATGAATATTAAGTTTCTTATGAAGGAAAAAACACTTCAGCCTCGTTTGAAGTCATTGAAGTCCAATTACTGTGGCACTCACAATAAAAAAATGCGTCTTATTTTTGTCTGAATTTCCTTACTTTCAGCTTCCACCCAGTTTTTCTATTCATCTAGAACAAAAAAGCATTTGGCCATCAAGTATCTGTCCTCATACAGGCAATGGTAAGCAGTGACCAGTCTTGTTGTCAGGGGTCCAATGAGACCAGATTCTTTCCAGTGAGTCAGACAGGCCCTGGACACCTTCTCATGTTCTGCCACTTCTGTCCCTAGGTCTGTGACTTCATGTTAGACACATGTTGAAGCACATTTGGTTTGTTTGCACTCAGCTAAACCACTGATCCTCCTATAACCACAAATGTTCTCTGCCATCATCTCCACATGTCATCAGCTATGGGTCCTCCTTCCATAGCATCAATAACATATTCAGTAAAAACCCAGCTTGTGGATAATTATGTGTACCTGTGGTTATGGGTTAATCTCCAGCATTACAGAAGAAAAATCAGATGCTGCTTAGGCAGATGAGAACCAAGAAAAGAGGTCTTACATACAGTGTGGGTTTTTTTATTCAGAAAGCAGTGATCCCAGAAAAGACATGAGACAAGGAAGCAGGTTGAACACCAGGTCCTTGGGATGCTGTGACCTTTGCTGACCCATCTGATCTTTCTTTATTGATGAGAAAGGGAAGATCTTGCTTGCTCTGGAGGTAGAAATCTGTCAGGGCTAAACCTCAAGCCCACTTCCCAAACAGCTTTCCCTCAGGACCCTTCTGCCAATAGACTGTAGACAAGCTTGGATGAGGAGACTGGGCCCAGTGAGGTCTCCCCTGGCTTCTGAGGCTGGACACGCCATTCCAGATGAAAGCTAAACTCATCCAAGTTGCTGAAATATCTCTCCTGCACCTGACAGCATGTGGGGAGGCTGGCAGAAATGGCAAGCAGATCGGCAGGGAGGGGGGAATGTAGTAGTGCAACGTGACAGGAGTAGAAATTACATCGCGCCAAGCTTGGATGTCTCCACTAACAAGCTCTCAGAAAGAGTTTTACGGATTTCCTTCCCAGTACTGTCACACAACTAGATTAGATTTTGCTTACAGTCAGTCTGACCAAGGCTTCACCAAAAACCAAAACCTAAAACTCTGAGCAGGATACACTTGAAGTTTGTTCGTGTGAGTTGTACTTCAGCAAAGCTGAATGTTGCATAAAGCGGCTTTTTTTTTTTGACCAGCATTGAATCTGAATGAACTCCTCTTTTGACTGAGCTTTCATTCCATAGAAACTAAGACCTTTCGTCCCTGTTTTTTAAAGGAACTTAGTTCCGATCTAACTGAAAGTGAAATCAGAGTTGATTATTTCTCCTGACTTGGGTGCTGTGCTGTGAACAGGAGATGTCTTTTAATGTAGCTCAAACTTCTTTAAAAAGTGTATCTGAGGAATAAAAGTGAATGATGAGGTTGTTCTTATGTAGTCTTAGTGTTGCCATGGAAACCATTTCCTGCCTGTATTTATCCCAATTCTTCTCTGTTTTTTCAACAAGGGGAGGTAAAACTTCCAAAATAAACAGACAATACTCTGAAATGAAGGTACTTAGTAGTGAGACAGAGTATCCCCAAGATACACAGCATGGGATCTGGTACTTTTCCAGTCAAGGTCACTAGTTGAAATACATCCCAAATCAAGAGCTTCTGAGGGGGAAAAAAGTTATATAATGAAGGGATAGTTTGTATGGCTGGTGGTCTGTGTTTAACCCATCTTGAACAGGGCTGCATCTGGGGGGGAAAAGAAGCATTAGTCAGTATCATGTGCAGCTGGCCCTTGAAGTGTATTCCCACCTAAAGCTGGGTTCTCCAGACCAGACTTGACACACACCTGGAAAGCATTGCAGGGACTTTGCAATCCTGTGAGTAAGGAGACACACTCATGGTGGGCCTTCAGAAGTACTTGAGATGCTCATGGAGCACATTGCAGAGGATTTGAACTTCATACAGGACCCACAACACAAATGTCTACCATGAAGTGACACAACATGGCCAGGATCCTTGTTCCTCAGGAGCGAACTGAATATATTCTTAGAAAAACAACAGAGATGGGAAGAAATGTGTGCAGCTGCCATTCACAGAGTCACAGAATTACAGAATGAATAAAGTTGGAAGGGACCACAGTGGATCATCTGGTCCAACCTCCCTGCTCATCCTACAGCATGTGGCACAGGACTGTGTCCAGATGGTTCTTGAATATCTCCAGGGAGGGAGACTCCCCAGCCCCTCTGGGCAATCTGTTCCAGTGCTCAGTCAACCCGCACAGTAATAAAAGTTCTTCCTCATATTCAGGTGGAACTTCCTCTGCATCATTCTGCTCATTGCCTCTTGTCCTATCCTCACTGTCCTCCACTGGACCTGTTCCAGGAGCTCCATGTCTCTCGTGTCCTGAGGAGCCCAGAACTGGACACAGCTCTCTAGATGTGGCCTCACTAGCAGAGGCAGTAGAGGGGCGGATCACCTCCCTTGACCTGCTGACAATGTACCCCAGGATACCATCGGCCTTCTCACCCACAAGGACACACTACTGGCTCATGGACAGCTTGTGCTCTACCAGGACCCCCAGGTTGTTCTCTGCAGAGCTGCTTTCCAGCAGATCAGCCCCCAGCCTGTAGTGGTGCTCAGGCTTATTTTTTCCCAGGTGCAGGACCCTGCATTTGCCTTTGCTGAATTTCAGAAGGTTCCTTTCTGCCTATCCCTCCATCCCTCCAGACCTGTCGAGGTCCTTCTGAAGGGCTGCACAGCTCCCTGGGGTATCAGCTGCTCCTCCAGCTTTGTGTCATCAGTGAACTTGCTGAGGAGGCCTCTACCCTTTCATCCAAGTCACTGAGGAATAAGTTAGACAATACTGGGCCCACTACTTAACCTTGGGGCACACCACTAGTGACAAGCCGTCAACTAGACCCTGTGCCACGGATCACGACCCTCTGAGATCTGCTGTTCAGCCAGTTCTCAATCTACCTCACCATCCACTCATCTGGTCTCCACTTCCCAAGTTTACCTCTGAGGATATCATGCCATTGGCTTGGTGAGATTGGCTGCACTTGGAAAAGGGTGCCCATATTCTTCCCTTTTACCAAGAAGGAGTCCAATACTGAAGGGGGATGGTTAGACCCTAGAGCTCAATTTCTCACTTTTCACATCCTCTGTGACTTCAGCCCAAGAGAAGTGGGTAATAGCACTTATCTTTTTCACGGAGAATTAAAAACATAAAAGACAAAGAGAAGGAAATACCATCTTCTTGAAGATTAAAACCACACTTTTAGTGGCATATTGCCATATGCAATCAAAAATGACAGCACAGTAATTATCCTCTTGCCTCTGTCCCTAACAGACAACACACATCACTCCCCTGCATTTTGTAAATCCCTGGCAGCAAGCAACTCTCTCGAATGGGACCCCCCTTTATGGAGATCTGGAGATCCACTTTGTCCTGGAGTAAAAAAATACCTTGGTCAGTGATTTGAATGCAGGCTATCTGCAGACTTGATGGGCTGGTGTCTGACATGCAGCACATCACAATGGGAAAGAAGAAGCATGAGGACCAGAATGCTGCTGCCCATACTTGTCACACATTCTCCTTAGGACCACCATGGGGCAATTCTGGAAGCCAAAACCCATGGTGACAGGGCCAGCAGGAGAGAAGAGGTTGCCCTCTTTGTTCAGGTGTTCATATCTCCCTGGTGTGTTTTCCATTTTGCTGTCTTAAACATTCCTCACCATGTCAGAGCAAGAGTTTAGTGGGAAAACCCTCATTGATAAGATTATATGCAAATACATTGAAATTGGAGCATATTGCTAGAGGTGTATGCTGTGGATCCTGTGGGTGTGTTTGGCCTGTAGCTGTTCAACTGGAGAGCGCTGGTTAGGCTGAAACCCTAACCCTGTGAAAGCCAGAGGCTTTCATTCTTCCAGTGACTCCATTGGGGTGGGGATGAAGCTCCTCAAGTTCAGTGCCTGAGCATTTCCACTGACATGTGAAGGAGGTGACTGGTGTGGCAGGCACTGTGCCTGGCCGAGTGGTTTTGCAGGACCCTGTGGAAATGACAGGAAATGACAAATGTCGTGTGTGATGGAAGTTTGGATAGGAACTGGGCCTCCATATGAGCATCCAGAACACCCTTCGTCCTGAGAGGACAACTGAAGGGGTGTTCTGAAAGACTGGCTCTCTTCAGCAGGAGCCTTCTCTGTTTCTGAGAGGGTTTATTTCCTTTGTCTCAATTACCAGCTAACTTAAGACTATGTCTCGTTAAGCTAAAAGAAGAGTGGCAATAAGGGAATTAAATGAACAGCTATTAAACCAACCTAAATGAAGGAGGTAAAGGAGCCTTACGGAGACAGACTATCCATCTGTTGGGTGTCACAGGCTGGGTTAAATTATGCAGCCTCACCACACCCCTGCATTTGAGATACCTCTAAGAGATAGCTAAGAACATATTTAAACCCAAAACAAAAGCAAACACATGAAGTTGCTCTAAATTCTAGGCAGAGAAGATGGGCCAAGGGTGGAGTTACCTATGCATTTTCTGGGAGGATGAGAGTCCCTTCCCATGTCCTTGGCTGGTGATGGTTGGCCCTGTGGCATCAGCCTGGGGCTTTGCACCAGGAATGAGCTGCCAGCGGCAGGGGTGGCAAAGGAATTTCTGGTACAGACTTGAAAGGGAAAGGGAACATGCAGGGCCCTGAACCCTGCACCTCACCTTGAGTACAGGCAGCAGAAGGGAAAGGAAGAGCAAGGCAAGACATGGAAGCAGACCTGTTGGATTCAGATCAGAAAATGTAACAGCCTGTATGGCTGCATGGTTCAGGCTGACAGAAAAGCAAGCTTCTCAGTCCATGAAGCTGCCTGGGGCAAAACACAGTAAGGACTCAGCAACTTAATCTTATTTTGAAGGAGATCATGGCTGACAGCTACACTACAGACACCACTTTTAGAGCCCTCATCTGCATTGCCATCATATCACCTCTGCTTATTGCCCAGTACCTGAGGGCAGACCAGAAGTACTTGTCTCCTGAAATATGGGTTACATCTCAGACTTACATCCTGAAATGTAAGCAGGGAATGAGACATGGAGGTATGCCAGCCTGGGCTGCCTCAGCACTACTTGCTGGACCCTAGGGAAGTGCCTCCATGGATGTCTATGGGCATTAGGCCAGGCTGGGATCCTGAACCTGGCCTAGCATCAAGCCAGCATCAGGAGATATACAGGCAGAGAGCAGCAGGGCTCCTGGGGTTGAGAGGCAGCAAAACAGAGGCAGGAGGAGGGCTGGGGACCAGAGCTGGACTCAGGCATGTACCAAACATTGCCAGACAGAAGAAAAGCTGAGAATCGTCATGCGGGCAATCCTTGGAGAGGAAGCCCAACACATCCCAAAACCTCACTGTGTCTTAGGCAAAGCCAAGTATTTTGTCATAAGTAAACATAACTGACCAAACTTTATCATACTTTGCACGTCCTACCTACAACCACCTGCAAACACTCAAAGCTCTTAGCTATTTGGGTCCAAAACACTGTTTGTAAAGATAAGATTGACCCAGCTATAACACTAATTTTGGTCCCAGCTGTTTATACTAAGGAACTCATTATAGCATAAGCATATTGAGTATATAACATTGAACTATTAAAAGGGATTTTGTTTTGTGGTATTTAGAGTAGTTCTTAAATCAAGACCTAGTCTGTCTCTTGACAGTATTATTACTGCAACTTTCTGATGTTCAGTCAATGGAAGGATGAAATTTCATTACAGCTCCTTGCCAACATGCAGTATGATGCAGTTAATTAAAGAAACATAAAGTTCACATGTGATGCTAAAGATCACCTCTGTGCCTCTGAATGCACACTGGCATTACATCAGTTGGGTAATGACAGGATAATTTTGTTCACCATTTTAAGCTAAGGTTTATATACAGTCCATTATAGGATGGAAATATCATCTTATGATTTAGCTGAAGGTGATGTCAGACTGCATAGCCTATAATTTAGGTCAGATTTCCAATAATATTTTGATTTGATGACTCTGAAGTATGAACTTGAATGGTCAGACTTCTGAGCTTAAGCTTAGGGTGTTTAAAAAGCTGAAGATGCCAGAGGAGAGACTCACAGCCTTGCTGCCCCTTTGCTGCTCCATGCACATCTTCTATCTGGCAAAATATCTGTCCTAAGGGACATTTGCACAGGTCCTCTTGACAGCCTCACCCAGGCAAGAACTGAGGAACATAAGATAGGGAAACTTAGAATTGGTGTGTCTCCCGCTCACTTCTGTGTTGCTGAGGGAAAATCATCAGGAAAACAGTGGCATTTAAACGAGCAAAGGCACTGTGCTAGTTAGCCCTGATAAACACATATGTACAGAGAGACAAGTGACTATATCCAGAGCATTGGTTTAATACAAAATATTGTAAGAAACAAAAAAGAAATACAGTCACATTTCTTCAGTAAAGCAAACTTGAAGTTGTCTTTGAATAATAAGACAACAAAACTCTTTAGATTTCATGTTTACCAGGTTGTGTATAATATTAGCACAAAGCAGAGATAGTAATCATTTTTTAAAGAAGATATATAGCTTCACTGGTTACAGCATGCTGCTAACACTGCCAAGGTTGTGGGCTCAATCCCTGTTTGGGCCATTCACTTGAGCTGGACTTGATGACCCTTGTGGGTCCCTTCCCACTCAGAATATTCTAAGATTCTGTGACACTACATGCCAGACACAAAATTTCAGGGGACTGTATACCACTTGCCCTCACACTCCACAGCCTCTGCTTGGAAAACCATTTTACCAGCATCCAGAACAGAACTGGCCTGTCCTGTGAGGCAGGAAAAGCATTTCTAGGTCCATACTCCAGCCCCAGGCACATCATTGGGACTTTGCCAGATTGAGAGCCCACATCCCAGCAGGGTTAACCATTTCAGGCTTCAGTGCCCATTTACCTGCCCTGCCACTTCTGTACATCCCAACCCTCCAGTCTATTGGGCTGTAAATCCCAGAGAGTGCGCCAAACTCTGCAGCAATGAGATGCTTGCAGAGGGTCAGGGCAACAGGAAAGATCAAAACCTGGGCAAACTGGGCCATGACTGGCTGCCGGATGCTGCGTCAGAGCAAGAATCACTGAAAATGGGAGTGCTTCCAAAAAGAGAATAGGCTGCATCATTCATTCCTGACAGAGTTATGCAGCTGTTACTTAAGCCAGTCCTTGTCATGCCACAGTTCCCTGATAGTATCAGGAACTACATGGACATTTGTCAAAACAGGATGACATCTAAAGATAGCATTGAACTTAAGGGAAAGGAATTTAAAAGAAAACAAATCACCATGGTTACCGTGTAGGGTAAGAAAAGTTCCCTGTGTGTGGAAACATGACTTGGGCGACCTTTGCTGAGACAGACTCCTGAGACAGCACTAAGCTATGCAGAGCCAACGAGAAGAAAACATGGGAGTCTGAGCAACAAGTGAAGATATTTTAATGTTCAAAGTGGTACAGTGCAGCTGCTGCAGGTCACAGCCCACTGCAGAGCCCAAGGGCTTGGCCCAAGGGGCTCAGTGATTTGTAGCTGAAGCAGTTGGAGCCTACATGCTGCTGCAGCACTGGCCGCAAAGGTGAACATGCCAAAACCTCCACAGCACAGCCAAGCACCACTACCAGCCCATCCAAACACCCTGGCTAAGCCACAGACCAGACCTGTGCTCCAGCAACACGCTGAAACCAGCACTAGGGTGCCTAGTGCCAAGCCAAATGCCACATGTTGCAAAGCTTTGATAAATCAGTTCCGGCTACCCATGCTGGTTTAAAATTGTTGGTGGGTTAACCTTGTACAAGCGTGCTGGGTGCTGGACGAGGCACTGATTGCTCGTGCTGCTCTGCCTCTGTGCTGCATCACATCCTCCCAGGAGCTGTAAAAAGACAGCATAAAGTCAGTGGCTAATCTGATAGCAGTCGCGTGCCTGCTCTTGCCCAGCACCTGCGGAATTGCAGCATGGGTTTATAAAAGTGCTTAGGGCTTCCTGTGGCTTGATCTGAGAAGCTGGCAAAGGCCAGAGCCTGCTTACCTGTGCATCTGAATGGTGACAAAGAAACGGGGGTAAATTGCAACCCCTCTACACCCCTTGAAGCAGCAGCTGGGGTAACCATCTTAACAATTGTCAAATCCCACGCATCGGACAGGTCTCCATAGAAGAGTGTTGAGTCTTTTGTTACAGCTGCACAGCAGCTTCTCACTCAGCCCCTGACTGGCAGAGCACATTATGGCAGGAGCATATCCTGCCTTTCACAGTTGCTCTGCTTCCTCCTGCTGCCCCCAGTACCACAGAGCTGCTTTGGTTTTTGCCTTCTGTGGTGTTTTGGTGACACCAGGTCTGACCTAGAGGAGAGTTCCCGCTCCACTGCTCAGCCTGAGAAGAGATGTAACATCTCACTGCAACCCTTTGAGCAGCTCAGCTACCACTAGGCAAACAGCCAGCGCATAAAGGTTTCTGGCACAGGTGCAAGCTGGCTGTGCTATCAGAGTCGTAAAAACATAAAACCCCCATTTCTCTACCCAGGTAATCCAAAAGAATTTCTTGGTCTTCTCTTCCCTGTCTCTTGCATGCCTCTATTTCAAACCTCACCAGAACTCAGGTACCCAGGTATTCACCTTTCTCCACCATGTGAAATACTGAGACCCAAACCAGGATATTGATGTGGAAACTACTGGTAATATATGTTCCTGAAATTCTTCTGAGCAACAAGGCCAAGAAAGTCCTGCTTTGGTGACTTCAAAGAGAAAGTCTGCACAAATCCTCTAGCTCCTAAATTTTTAATTTGCTATTTTTAGGTGGAGTGGCCTTCTCTCCCTAGGCACTTTGTGGCAAGCTGCGGTAATATAGAAGGGAGTTTCTGACAGTGTTTGCAATACTCAGGAAGGGACAAATTTACATGAAAGCATCACTTCCATGCTGAGCTCAAAATAGTGTGACATAAGCAAATGGTGATGAACTGATGAAAGTTTGTTCTGATGATGTAATCCCAACCGTGTTAGGTAACATTGAAGGTTGGCAATGCCATGAACACACAGATTTTGCAATCCTGCCTTTTCTAGATTACTCATTTGCTTTAAGTTAAATGCAGCTGAACTGGTCCTTTTATATTAATTAAAGTCTTGTCTTTGCCCTCGTACTACTAAGCAAAAGTATGTCCTGAAAGTTTTAGTTTTACTATACTCAGGTAATAGATGCAAGAACAGGATGAATATACAGCAGAGTGATAAAATTACTTAATGGCCTAGCAAAGTTTACAATTGTCCCTCACACTCCAGCCAGTGGTGGGTTTTCCTGAGATGTGAAGGGAGATAGTAAAGGTGCTTTAGCCCTCTACATAGTACCTCTGTTAAGACCAGTCAGTGCTGTGACTTGTCTGGTGTCCCACGTCCTTTCTCCCAAATACAAAATCAGCATTTCAGCTATGTAGTCATTAACTTTATTTTTTTAAATCAACAGTTCAAAGCATCTGACTAAAATTCCCTTCAGCTTTCACTTCTCATTCTTCTGACATCATCCTTTCAGTATCTCTCCAGACATCACAGAGTCCAGCCAAAGAGGAAGACTGAACAAATGCAGAAGCAGGCAATGAATTTTCCCAGAATCTCTTCATCTGTTCCAAATAAGTTAGACAGTAAAATGCAACGGGAAAGAACATTTTAAATTCGCTACACACCTTCAAGACATGAGTTAAAATTGCAAGTGGTTATACTGTGTAGCAGAAACAAATGCATGATTGAGGTTACAAAGAGATTTTATTGTTTACATTGGCCACTGTGTAACCTAAAGCAGCTGACTGTTTATTTCCCCGAACCAGTTACATCAATACATCATAAAGCACTGGGTATTTTGCAGTTGGTTTTCCTTTTTTTTTAAGAAGTGTGTTGCAATATAGTTTTTAGCATGGAAATTTATCAGAAGTATTTACAGTTGGTTGAGAGTTCAAAGGGGCAAGATAGGAATTCAGATTAACTGGAAATCTAAACAAATGTAAAGGAAAATGAGGATCAGACTCCAAAAACCTTCTACTCTACACTGCAAGCCTAACAAATGGTCTTGATTTGTGTTGGTTGTTAAAGAAGTGTAAATTCCATGATAAACTGATGTAGCTCCTGGGATGAATGAAATCAATAATGTAATAACACTGAGTTAATACCAAGATGACATTGATTGAGAACGAGTACATAGAATTCGAGGTCTCCTTCCATGCACAAGGAGATAGTAAATCAGAACCAGATTGCCAATTAAACCTTGTTATTTTAGGGCAGATGAATAAAATAATGTGTGATGAAGAGAGCAGGCTGAGGGTAAATCCAGTCAGTACAAAACTGAGCATTCAGAAGTTTATGATTCCTGAATGGGAGCATGTAAAGAGGTTAATAATGCCCTCAGAAGGCTTGCAGAAGCTGATGTTTGTGATGCATTTTTACATAGTTGTTTCTATATGAGCAAAGGCAGTGGAGGCAAAAGATCTTTACCCCAAAGAATGGGGCCCCAGTTCACAAATTAGTTTTTGCAATTTGTCTCCAATTTAGACATGTATTATTGTGTTCCCTTAGCATATGGTGAAACTGGTCAATGAATAGGCCTTTTCCAGTTCCTAGCAGACTTGTTCCCTTTGCATGTCCAGTGTCCCTGCTACTTAAATTTCTACCCCTGTCATGGGTGGAGAGTCAACACCAGGTGAGCATTAGGCCTTTCCAAATACAATGGGAGAGCAACTGAGGGCCAATGCGAGGAATATTTGAGTGCTAATATACTAATTTACACTTCAAATCACGAGTAAGCTTTAGAGAATGATGGGTTATGAGAAAAACAGAAAACCCAAAATATAATGACTGTGTGCAACAGAATGAGCAAATGAAGCCTTGTTTCTTATATCTTTTTCTCTGTCCCTCTATCCCTTTTCCCCTCTGACATCTGGTAAGACTTCTCTCTCAGAAGTGACATTTGAATTATTCACTCTCCCAGTTTCATGGAAATTTAAAGTAACTTTGATTAACACTGAGGCCTCTATCCTTATTTGGAGTTGGGTATTAGGGTAGAAGTCACCAGGAGGGATGAAGAGGCATATGCAGGACACAAAATGTAATCTAGGTTTTAAAAAAATATTCCTTTTGTTATGATAAATGGAGTGCATTTGTTTTGAAGCTGGGAAGGAGGAATGACTGCAGAAGCTCAGGGGGCTGCTGGGTCTCAGCAATTATCTCTTGGGGTAGATGTGGAGAGACTTCAGGAACAGTGTGACAGTGGGAGCGACTGGCCTGCAGATATGCAGAAGGGTATCATGGAGCCTCAGGTTTTTCATTTCCACTCTCCATCCTGAAAAAATGAAAACAGAAGTGTCTTTTCCCATTGTTATGAGACTTGGGTATCAGTTGGGTAAAACCTCTGATAAAGTATTTAGACATCTGTTCAGACAGCTCACAATCTCACCTTCTAAAAAAATCTCTTCTGGGCAAAGACCGCGTTGCTGCTGCGACGTGCGATCTGTTTGTTCCTGGGCGTTTGCAGCAGCCTTGGACTCCCTAATGGTTGTGCTGGGATCAGTGCTGCACGCACCACTGGTGGTGAATAATTACTTGACCACTTAGCAGACTCTTCAGACTGTCTCCTATGTGTTTACACCCTCCCCAGATGTGTTGGACCAGAGGATTTCACAGGATGACCACCTGACCTTGTTTCCACTTGATCCACTGCAAGTTTGGTCACCAGCTTCAGCAGAAATAGGAGACGAATCCTACATGCTCCCCCAGGTTTCCTGTCAGATACCAGGGTCTTCTAATTCTCTGTATATAACTACAGAGGCTGATAAGTATTGAGGGAGGGAAGATGTCAGACAGGAATGCCCTTGAAATAAGGTATTCTAACAATACTATGTCAGGATTAAGATAAGCACATCATCCTCAATTCTGTGTGAATGAACTGCGGCTATTTAGCAGCTCCATAACTCATTCAGCTTTTTTTCCTCCAAGTAAAGCACCAAACTCATTCATTATAGTTGGCTTCAGGGCTCTTGGGAACCACCCTCAAACCTCTCCATCTTCAACATGGACAGCTAATCTGGACAAGTAATTTCAAATAGTTTAAGAAACATTTGACCCCCAATGCAGTATAGCTAAAGGTTAAAGGGACATCTTGGTGTGTATCTTTAGAGAATATAAATTGAGCTGTTTATTCCTTGTCTCTGGAGCCTGTGCAAGGTTCAAATTCAGTTTATAAGCTTATCACCAAAATTCATTTTATAGAGTACCTTAAACTCCCACTCACTCTGATCAAAGCTTTTCCAACATAAAGCAGCTGAGCTACAATGGGTTCCCTTGTTCAGTCAGCCAAGTCAATGTTCTTAATCAGTATAAAAACATTAGGAGTCAAATGGTGGCTTTTATTAAAATGTGTTTGATCAGCTTCCAAGGAGGTGACAGAGGTCTATGGAAAGAAGCATTCCTGCCTGCTCCTAGAAAATGCATGTGAGCCCTGTAAAAGCACTGGACTCTGAGAGGACCCTGTGGCTTTCTCATGACTGACCTCATTATCCTGGGAGCAGGGCGTACCCTCTCACCCTTCACTCTAATCCTCCTCCAGCCTGACCTCTTTTGAGTTGCCTACTCCTGAAAACTCATTTATCTCAGCTCCTTCCACTGGATAATAATCAAGCCCCTGGGCTTTACCAGGGATCAAAGAATGATTACTCCAGTTGTCTCAAAATCTATTGCTTCTTTAGATGCTGTTGCTGCTTATTCAGACAAGGCAACATTATGCTGAAAGTCCACAGCAGCTGTGGATTAGAGATAGGACAATGTTTAGGAAGCGATGTGTGGGGCACAGCATCCATCTGACTTTCTGGGCACTCGCTCAGTTGCTCAAGAGAGAGTGGACGTAGCCCAAAAGCACTGCACAGACATGGCTGGCCCCAAGAGCTGCTTGTTGATAGCACTCCTACGAGTTTTTTCCAAACACAGGCGATAAGTGACAGCCTCTGCTCAGTCATCATGCCACATACTCCACATATCAGAACATCTCTCTAGAAGCCAAGGTCCTCTTTTGAACCTACTGAACATGAAGTCGATTCTTCCAGCAGTAGGGAAGGAGCTCGCTGAAGCCCACACCCCTACAAAGCACAGACTGGGAGAAATGCCACATCCTGGGCTGTCTGGTCCAGAGCACTGACCACCAGGAGCACACTGTGAGATCAGATATATTGCCTAAGGCTTCACTTGGGGTTGTCAAAGAGCTGGATCTCCCCGCATTACAAAATGGAAGAATGAGGACAATACAGTCTTGCAATCAGGTCCCTAATGGGCTCACAACTGTGCTAATGTGTCTCTGCTACAAAAAATCTTATTTCAAAAGTCTTCATGCACCGACTGCCAGAAACAATTTACTACCAAGAATAGCTCAGATATGGATCTCTGAATGGCTGAAATAGACATGATCAAGACACATTCACACTAGTAAGGCTGTTATGAAATAGAATTATTCTCTGCAATAGCTCTAGACTTCAAATATTTAGGGCTAGAAAATTAATGCTAACTAAATTCTGATCCATGGAATCAGAAGATTCCATGGAAGGAAGGGCCATTTCAGATCCATGTGCTGGGAAAAAGAAAATGACCTAACTAATGAAGATGCTCTTCTGCATTCATGATGTCCTCTCCTCCCTACAAAAGCCTGTCAACAGAAGTTGGCAATAAGATAAATATAACTGAGATGTTTGAGGAGGTAGCTCATCAACCACACACACAAGTCATCAGCAAACATTTCAACTGTGAAAACTAACCGAATTTGGCAGGTGAAGCCTTTTTTGCCCTTGGGACTACACTTGAAACTAATCATCATTTGCAGTCATAAGCTCAGCTGGACTCATCACTGCCTCAAGAAGATAATAAGTGAAGACATAATCTCTGTTTAGGATTATTTGGGCAGATTTTTCTCTCCCCAAGGAGCCATTGGGAGGCAGGAAGGATGTGTAAGATAATGACAGGTCTGAACCTACACCTTTGATAACAATATGGGCTTTGTCATATATTTCAGAAGGAACAGGATGAGGAGGGTACCATTCTTCATTCATTATTGTTTCAGCTAAGTGAAAGGAATCATGTAGGGCATTGACTGGAACAGTTCAGCATAAAGCCTTCACCCTTTTCAACTCATGCTGGTGACTAGTTGTTGACATGATTAACTAGTGACCTAGATATTGTAGGATGACAAGAAATGACCATGCTGCATGGAAAATTCTTTGTTTTACTACTGCATTTCTTGCATCTCCTCTGGCAGCCAGTGCTCATTTTTGTCTGAAACAGAATACCAGACTTAATCAGCTTGGCCTTGCACAGCAACCTCCATGTTCCCATGAACATGGAAAATGCATTTCAGCTTCTCCCTACCAGATTGGATGTAGTGTCCATGTGAAAAGTCACCAGACTGCTCCTTCCTTGTGGCCTCCACAAAACTAATTCCATGCTTCCCATACTTGCAGTACAGTACTACAGTCTGTCTTCTTCTCCATGATTCCAGGCTTCCAGCAGAGTTGACCGGGCAGTCTTCAACCGGCAAAGTGAGTGGTCTGGAAAAGTCAAGGAGGTATAGGGGTTGTCTTATCCACCACGGAAACAGCTGCAGGACGGCTGTTTATCCATGCTCTGTCATTTGCGAGGCTCATTGTACTGTCCATCCCATCCTGCATGAAGAATGAGTTCTCTAAGGCATCACAGCCAAAGACACTTCGTGTGCCTGTATTTAACATGAACAAAAAGTGACAGTGTCACTTTTGATTGCAGGCTGAAACACAGTTGTTTTCACTAAAGCCCAAATAATTATGTAAGGAGTGAGAGTCAAAGACTTCTGATGAAAAAAGGAAACAGAGGCATGAGAATAGTCTGAGAATATAAGGCTCAGATCCTAAGAACAGGATGGGGTTGTGTTTATGTAGCTAGGTAGGTAGTGAGAAATGTGATTCAGATATTTTTATGAGGCAGATCCATATAACTACAAACAGGACGAAGTTGCCAGATTTCTCTGCGGTTCCGTTGTCCTTTAGAGAACAGCATCACACCCCTGATGCTGTACTGGAGAGGAAGAAGGTGACTTGCCCCCTAAGGGAAGTCCAGCTTGTCATGCAACAGCACCCATATTTTCCCAACCAAAAGCTGCACCAGCCACTTTGCCAGGAATGGGACAGCCACACCCCATCTGCAGAAAATAGAGGGTATTGCAACAAACATCCCTTAAAAAAATGCACAGCTCATAATGGCTGCAGGCCGCAGCAGGCCATTTTCTATCCTTCAATTAGTGATCTTCCAAATGACTCACCAGTGAGCATTGCATCAAAGACCTGCAATCTGCAAGGGCCATATCTAAGTATTCATTGACAGGACTGGTAGCACCACTTTTTTGAAGGTTGCCCAACTTCTCTTTATAAGGTCCCATTTTCTGTTTCCTTACATCTCTGCCAACCCTTTATCAGTTTCAGCTCACAGGTTTCAAGCTCAGTGCCTGCCAACAGCTCATTGTCTGCTAGTTGGGGTTGGTGGTTTGGTTGAGTATCTTATTTTCTGTTTAATCAGTTTAGCTGTTTCCAAGAGAGATTTGTCAAAAACAAAGAAACAAAGAAAGACAGAAACAAACAAAAAGAACAGGAAAAAATGTTGTGGATTTCCTCCTATAATTGCTCCTTGTGGCAGAGAACTGAAATTTGTCAGGCAGATGGTCCTCAGGTCATGAATCTGCCAGGGGAGTCCGTACTAAATGAAGTTTCAGCTAATCAGATTGCAAACGTCGTGTTGCAGCCCACGCAGTAGGTGAAGCTTGGTCTTTCCATACAGCTATTGACTGTTTGTGCCACACTGTGACAACATCATAATGAAGAGGCATTTGACCATCTCAGGAAGGGAGAACTAAACTGAACAGGGCACAAGTATCAGGTGTGGGGAAGCAGGCTTGCAGGCAAGAACCTACCATCAGTGTGCAGTTGTAGTCACTGAGTGATCCACTCATTCCCTGTAAAGGTAAAGACTACTTGGACCAAAATCAAGAGAACGACTGTTGTTTCTAGCTGCTTCTGTCATTCAGTTTTCTTTCAGTCCAGAGAAATGAGCCCTGCCAATTTGTACAAACTAATTTAGAAGAGGCTCTAAGTAGTTTCTGGAGGTTAATATGTTACGGATGCTTCAGGTAAATATGTGAGAATGGTAGGTATGTGGCTGCTGCTTGGGCTTGGGAGATTGTTAAACCAGAGAGCCACCATCAATCAATCAATTAGCATTGATTAATTAAAGGGAACAAGAATGACAGCAAAGATACTGTAATCCCGTTTTCTGAACAATAAAATTGAGCACTTGTAAGCTCCAATCATTACTGAGCCACGGGCACTGCAGTTTAAGGTGTCTGGAGTGGGATCAGTGTGTGGTAGGGATAGCCAGGGGGAAGAGGAGCTGTGTCTTGGAGGAGGAAGATACAGCAGTGAGACCAGGCAACTATGCAAAGGTTACAGTAATAAAAGAGTATGGATGATAGAAATTAGAGGCTAAAGCAAGGGAAAGGGAGTAAAGCAAGGGAAATATGCTTGGAGGGGGGACCAGTCAGATCCTGTACACTTCCCGCTCTCCTCCTTCAAGGACAGAAACAGGGCTAGAGAAGCCTCTTCCTACTTCCCAGGCCTGTCCCACTTGCTCCAAGGCATATTAGAGTGCCCTTCCCACTTCCAGGCTGCAGTGGGGAAAAGCATGGGTCCCAGTTGGGCTACTGGCTGGTTCCCACAGCTGCATAAGGGTGCAATGGGATGTAGTCTGGGCAGGTATTTGCAGCACCAGAGGGCACCAGACAGCAAGGAGCAGGTGTTAACTGTGTCCTCGGGGCTACAGAGCTAAAGGGGTAGGAACAGGGGGCTGAGTTGGAAAGGTAGACAGGAGGAGCCATACATCATGAGGGTTGGAGTGGTGATACTTTTTTCATTTGCTCTCTGTAACCAACTTGGAGTAAACCTCAAAATACGTAGCTTCTGGGATTTCTCTTTGCTCTATCAAATCAAGAAAACGAGACTACAGTATAAATTCAACCTACTCCCTCTACTAACTCTGCCTCCACTGAACTGGACATGTCCATACCATTCATACCCCAAACATGGCTTTGCAAAACACTTTCGAGAAGAGGGAACCACTACACGTTTTTAATGTCGCAAGTGTGGTAAAATCTGTGCTGTTGGTCTCTATGGTCAGCACTCATTTACACCCCTAGAAGCAACGAGACACAGGGTAAACCTTTCAGTCATTGCACCACCAGTTGCAGCCCCCTCAGCCTAATGCCAAAGATACCATCTGTATCCCCCTGGTATCTGTCACTGAAGTTATTGGTCTCAGTTGATTTCCTGCCCTCTGTTAACAACCCTGGTGGCAAGAAGGCCCAGAGGCACTCCCTGTGACACAAATCTCTGCACCAATACGATCATTTGAACCCTGGAAAAATCAGGCTTCCTTTTTTCCTCTGTGTCCTTGTGCTCTGAAATTAGATTTCCTTAGATGTAGGGTAATTATGAGTCCTCTCCTCAAAAAGAAGCACATCAGGTTACACACCTTACTGTTCAGCTGCAAATTGAGAGAAGTATGACAGCCTTCCTACACAGCCTGCTCAACACCCAGTCTCGGGGCTCTAATGGACTGTTGAAGAGAAGCAGCTGTGGCCAAAGCAGACTCCCAGCCCGGGAAATACTTGAAGGAAGAGAAAATACCCTACCTGGCATGATGATTTATGGATGTGTTCAGAGCAAGACTTTCAGTTGTTCCCCAGCTACATAGATATTTTTCTCTTTCTACCCTACAAATTAGATCCTTTAAATCCCCCATTTAAGTTCTTTCCCACTAAACATTTTAGTCAGGCTGCCAGATTTTTATCTTTGGGTTTTGTCACAGTAACTGCTCAGAGCAATAGTGGCCTCCTTTGCAAAGGTCATTGCAGGGCCTTTCAGCTAAATTAGCTGCTTTTGGTCTGACAGCCCCTCATGTAAACTCACTTTCCTACTGCTCGGCTTGAGTTTCACAGCAAGCTGGGCCACCAAGAGTGAAAGGATGTGATCTACCAACCACACCAGAGATTACAGACACCTTATTTTGGAATGAAAACTAAGAAAAATATGAGGATGCATCTGAGCAGAAAAAAGTATTCAGAAAACCTTGACGTGTCATCTTAATTGTCTTCCTATTCATGAATGTACTTGAAACCTTTTACAAGGTTATGATAAGTAGTTGCTCACCAGTGTTACAAGAAGAAAAAGAGTTCTGTTTTTTTCCGAGCAGCAAGTTACAACACGCAAGCGAACGTGGTGTACAGAATACTTTTCACCTCCACGTTCCCATCCAGAACTGTATTTTCCCTTGATAAATGATGAACGTCCTACAGCTGTGCTACATATTTCAGACTAACAAGGGCAGAAGTAAGGTCACACCAATTCTAGAGCACTGTCTATTAAGACAAAGGGACTCAGGCTTGTGTCATGTGCTCTGTATTTCATGCAGCATAGATTTAGACTATTTCCTGAATCCCTTGTTTTCCTGGGGACATGGCAACAGTTTATATACACTGAAGTTAAAGACATGGCCAGCTTATGCATTTTTCCCTTCCTCTACCAAACATTATCTTGTTCCTTTAAACCCAGCTTAACCCCACTCTGGTTCCTGTTTCTTCAGGGCACATACACCAACAAGAGAAGTGAAAGCAGCTATTTCTGTTTCTTTCGAATGCTCTGAGCAGTTCCTGAATGCTTGAAAGTGAGTAGCATTCAGAGGCACCTCCAAGAGGATGAGTGAATCTCTAGTTCCATTTCAAAACAAAAGGGATCCTTGAACTACACCTCTGGTGCAAAATTTCTCATCCTCATCTAGTAACAGGAGTTTGATCTGCTGCCAGCAACCTATGGTCAGACTGTGTAGGAGCTGAACAGTAAACTTGGGACGCATGTCACTGAACACCTGCTGCCTAAAAAATTCAGATGGTCATCTATGCCTCCTCAACACACAATGCAGAGAGACAGACAAAGAAGGTTCATCGCATCCCTTTTATACCTACTTTGGGCTGGTACAAATTGTTCCTGGAAGGCATCTCTTTGTCTCCATAGGGTGTGAAGACTGGTATGAGCTAGATGCTGAGCTATCAGGCTGGGGTTACGTGAGACACACTGAAATCGTCTTAACAGCTATGTTTATCTGGGTCTTTTGTCCATCTGTGCATTTATATCTAGGATCTCCTGATGCTGTCAACTCCAAGGCATTCAGAGGACTGATAGTGATGTCTCTAGTGATCTCATGCCTCAGTTGCTTTCTGGCTGTTTTTGTTTTCAGAAGTTACTTCCCTTCAACCATGAACATGACTCTAAAATTCCAAATATGATGGAGGAAAGAAAAAGGGGAGGTTCCCTCTCCCCCATTCTTAATGGCATCTGAAAAATGTCCAAAAGCTGTTCTTAAATGAGTAGCTCTGTGAGCAATGTAACTGGTGACTCGTGATTTCCTATGGATTCCTGTTTACAGTTAAATTCTCTGGTGCTTAATAATGTACAAATGCCAATTACAGCTTCTCTGGTACCTGCAGAGGTCATAATGATCCACTCCCACGTAAAGTGTCTGGTGTCACATCTGAGTTCTGCCTGGGCCTTTCCTCCAGTGAAGGCATATACAGGATGTCTCTTCTAGAGAGATAGCTACTTTCCTCACTGGAATTGACCTGACTGGAAAAGACCTGAGTGGAATGACAACAAAACATAGCCAGTCTTCCAGCAATCAGCAAGCCTCCTGAAAACTCAAAGAAAATCCATTTATACTGTAAGGAAGCAAACTGAGCATGGAAATACTTTTCCCTCTGTACAACTTCCAATGAAAACTCTTCTTCACCTCTGCTGCTTTTTCCCTGTTACTTTACACCTCTGAAGGCACAGACCTGGCAGAAGGCAAGAAAAGAGTAGTTGCTTTTATTCTTTAGATATAGAGCACCTTAATGTATGCTAGTAGCTGCTGAGTTGGGTGGGGAAGCTTCCTGATGGAAAATTGTACCTCCATTAAAAAAAAAAAAAAAAAAAAAAAAAGAGGAGGTACTTCGAAAGATAAAGGGCAATTCAGTCCTTTGAATGCTCATATCATAAAACTGAACACGAAATAATTACCATAAATGAGGCAACTAGTTCCTACACCCTCTGCAACCTGAATGGCATCCTTCTGTGTCATCAAAATAGAAGTTACTTGCAGAAAACACATCACTCACTACCTTATCTCAGTTACCCAAGCTCACATATGCAAAAGAAGACCAAAGTCTTCAAAACTAGTTCTCTACAAAGAAATTTAACTCTGCAAAGATTTTAAATCTATTTCTTTCTTCAAAACTACTGGCACTAGGACAGGCATGATTTTATCCCTAAACAGGGTGTTCCTTAGGCTCTTTGCCAATTTAATTGGCTTATTCATATCCTTCCCTTCCAGATTACCTCAGGGTGATTTACATGTTGGAGGCCTATAAACACTGATGAATCAGTACACGAAAACCAAAAACATTGTTCAGTGTCTGACAGAGTCCTCACTGGCTTTTGCCCCAAAAGTAATTGTTCTCACTGGAACAACCTAACATGTCATCAACCTCTGACATCATTCTAATGCTATACAGAAAAAAGGGTTGCCAAAACACAATGGCACTAACATAATTTGCTTTTTACCAGTGTTTCCAGGTACTCTGTAGGAGCAAGCAACAGACAAGGTTTTCAAACAGGAAGATACGGATGTTCCCAACCTGGTTTCTTCAGCTGACTGGCCATTTTGAAGACCGTCTCCTTCTGGTTTTTCATCAATAAGTCATTGTGACTGAGCTCTAAATAAGTGCAAATACAAAGACAATTTGATTTCCTCTCTCTGAGAAACATAACTTTTGTTGTAGCCGTTCAACATCTACACTAATATGGTTTATTTAGAAAGAACTGGTGGACTTCCAGTGAATTCAAAACAATTTCCTTCACATGTTAAACCTGAACTACAGCTCTAGGAAATATTTTGAAGGCCAATTAAGGACAACTTTACCTCCACCAAATACAGAAACAAGCAAAGATTTGTATTCATGAATAAAGAAAGAGCTGAAAGCGATTCATTTTGCCTTTTTGTTGATTAAACCCTTGGACTAGCATGTATCTCCTTTTTGTGACATGAACACTTTCATAGAATCATAGAATGGTTTGGGTCAGAAGGGACCTTAAAGATCATCTAGTTACAACTCCACTAGACCCCATCCAACTTGGCCTTGATAAAATGGTTTTTGATAAAATGCACTGGAAAGCTTTACAGAACACACTTCTCTACAACTTTGTAACAATTTAATAAATTTTGCCTCAGTATTCTCACAAAAAAGAGTCACTCCATCATCCTCTAGGGAATTACTACAGCCCATATTTAAACACATTATATTTTCTCCTTACATTATATGTCCCTGCAATGCCTTTCCTCAGCAAGCTGCCTGCTTCTAGACCAGAGCTATTACTGGCTATGCAGCCAGTCATGGAAATACAGCACCCTTCTGATAAGCTCCCGTTTTGCTTTCCAAAAAAATCTACATGCTTAACCAATCTCCCTAAGATCATCAACCAGCACTTTTTAAGCCATTTCACAGTAAGATTTCCATAATGTCTTTAAAAGCCACAGATTGCTTCATAAGGCAGTCCTCACCATTCTGGTACTTGTTTTCACAAGGACTTTGGCCTATCAGCTGCTAATAAAGCCAGTATTCTTAATAACAGAGTCCATGCACTTAAATACCTGCCAGAGGATGAACACTTCTCTACCATTACAGCTGAAATATTTCTAAGTCTAGCACTTTTAAAACAGTACAAAAGCCTTAAAACTAGTTTCCCTGTTCACACTGGCAGTTGTGGTTACAGGTCTCATGCACTTATTAGCTCTGCTTAGATATTAAAACTTACACACAAATTCACTCATATTTGCATTCACTGACTGTGTTTATCTACAAAAAATCTGCAATACATTTGTCATGCCCACATTGACTCTATATAACATGTTCATACAGAAGTTCCAGGCAACATCACAGAATTATTACAGTCCATATATGTAAATGCAAGTGAACCACTGCATGAAGTTTTAAATATATAATACAGGAAAGCAAACGTGTAATGAAATGGTGGGAAGAATGAGGGGTGAACTCCCTAGAATTAAAGCACATATATACATAATTTTTATAAACAGCAGGAATGTTTCACTCCTACTGAATACTTTAAAAACACAACCCAGTGAATAGGATTTAGATCTCACAAGAAGTCCATTTCAGGACCTGATCATTTAAAGTAATAGAGAAGCATTGCCTAACCACGGGAAATAAACAGAGCCCATACTCCAGACTCACTGCAGGAAAGTGGAGAGCTGGCAGCTCTTTGAATTCCTCCTCTTTGATCCACAATGAAAAAGGATAATAAGGGTGTGCGTACTTGCCCTTGTCTAGTTTTCACTTTCTTCAAGAAAAAGAGTTATGCTGATTCAGGACTCAACCCGTGGCCCAAGAGAATTTTGTCCTTGTACTCCCCACACATTAAAACCCTACTTTTTAAAAAGTTCTCAAGATTTTCTCTCCCTTTCCTTAATTCAATCAATTCTAGTAACAGACGCTTCTTTGTTGCTTGTTACCAAACTATTTTAAGCACTTTGAATCCTCTCTCATTTTAGACTTGTTTCTAAAGGAGTCAGATCTGGCCTTCAGCTCTTTGTTTTTCTTTCAAAACCTTATTGAACGAGTTGTGCTCCTCTGCGTTCACTTCAAGGACACCACGTTTTCTTTTGTCATGGTAACTCTCACACTGGAATGCCTCAAACAATCAAATGCAAAAATAAAACTATCTTTTCCATTTATTATTTTTAATAGCATCCCGATGGAAGTGAGTTTCAGATAACCACTCAAAAGGACATGCTGGGGGTCTCAAGGCAGAAAATGAGGCTGAACCCTTGCAAATTGTAGCTCAAGCAAGAAAAGCAGTGCATTTTATTCGGGAATGTCCAGGTTATGATTCTGCATTTACAGCTTATGTTGCAACAGGGATTGACAGCTGCAGTAGGTCTGGCCTGCTCATCCACAGTGGGCCCACTTCCCTATAACATTAAATGTAAGCATGTGTTTTGTGAGCATGGGTATTGTATAGAAAACCTGCTCCTGCTTCCATCCAAGTCAACAGGAAAACAAAACAGTCTAGGAGTCAGAGCTTTCCTTTCTTTACTTTTATTTAAATGTCAACCAGTGTTTTATGTGGTTGTTTATTAAATAATAATAATACAATAATGCCCAGAGGCCCCAATTAAGACTGGGAAGTCGCTGCAGTGGGATTGTGCAAAGGCGGAGGAAGGGACGGCGGGCTGGGAACTGGACGGCTCCCCAGCGGCGAGGAGCAGGGGTGGGAGCTGGCTCCTCTCGGCAGGCGGGAAGGACTGCTCCCAGCACTCCCTCCCCGCCACCGGCAGCAGCGAAGCCTTTTGTTTGCGTGGGAGTTTGGTGTTACTTTGGTTTTGGGGTTTTATTCGTTTGGGGTTTTTTTAAAGTCAAGACTTAGAACAACCAGGAAGACATACAAAGAGGTTTTCTTCAAAGTAGCTGAGGGAAAAGGAAAAGTGTGTGTAGCTGTATATGCTAATTCTTATTAATTAAAACCAGAGTGCTGTGCTGGAACTGTGCACAGGCTTTATTAGCTAATATTAAAACAAAGGGTTGATTGCCTTCCACAGAAATTTTGCCTTGACAAAGCTCTGTTTGCTGCAGTGGAGCTGCTCCTCGCTTCACACCAGTGGGAACACAGGATCAGGCCAGAAGCCCTCAGGAAGGAATCAAAAGCCGGTAACAAAAGGACAAACAGGAGGCACATGGGGAGGACAATCCTAAGGAGTGGGATAAGAGCAAGCATGTTGCTCTTGGCAGAAAGCAACTGGCAAAAATTAATTGCATAGTCAGTCTCTTGCTCAGTTCTTTTTCTTTTGTAATGAAATAGGATTTGTTTTTATTATAGAGGAACAGGATATATTTCAGGAGAAGAATCTGAGCTGGATAGGTGTTATGGCAAAAGTACATTTTGGGGAGTACAAGTACAAAAATACATTCAAGGGGAGATTTGAATGAAGGCAGTATGGATTTGGTTCACAAGATGGGTGCAGTCATTCAAGGCTTAAAGAAAAAACGGCAGGATGAGTAAAAGTCCTCTGAGGAATGCAGGAGGAGGGAATGAAGGAGGGAAGGAAGTTATGAGAGGAAAGCTGGGCTGAACCAGAATGTGTGGGATTAACACAAACCCCAAATTAATGCATCAGCAGAAGAATTCCAGGCCCCAAAAGTGTGGCCTGAAACCAAAGGGATGAACAACCCAAGAACATCCAAGAATGGGCACAAAGGTGGTGAGATGCTCCTGGTTAGTGAGGAAAAAGGGTAAGGAGGGCAGTGAAAACTTTGTCTCCTGAAATGGTGAACAGAGAGACCCTGAACCACAGGTGGAAAGGAGAAACTAAAGATTCCCTGGGAGACAGTTCTAGAAAGCTGGTAATTTATAAGCATCTTCAGGCTAGAGGTGACTTAAGTCTGGGGAAGAATTCTGGAAACAAAGTCTGAGGTGGGGAAACAGGCCGCTGGAAACACTTCACTGAAGAACAAATATGACCTAAAACCAGCTTTCATATGAGAGAGAAAAAGGAGCAGATAAGCTTGAAGGATGACAGAATTAGCAGTGGTGGTTGAGAAAGGACTAGGAGTGGATTTGCCAGCAGAAGATGGGTGCTGTCTTTTGTTTTATGAATGGAAAAGGAATGCTAAATGAGAAGTACTGTATGGGATTGGCAGAGGGGAACAGAGGGGTGACTGATCAGAGACGGAGAACTAGGTTAAGCCATAGGTGTGTATAGATGGTAGAGCACACATACATAGCACCTGCCTGGGAGACCAAGGAGCATCCTGCAGGTCAGCTGCAGCAGGAGGGAGGAAGTTTTTGAGAACAAAATGTAGCCAGGTACTATCTGAAAAAAACAGAAGGATGGATGAGACAGGTAAGATAGTGACAGAGGAGTTGAACCCTTAGTAAACGATCTGGAAAAACAAGCGTTTTAACTCAAGTCCCCAGTTCTTCATTCTTCTAGGCAGAAAATTGAGCTTAATTAAAGCAAAATTTTCAGCTGGCTTCCATGCAAAATTTCCAAAGAGACAAAAGGTCTGCAGTGGAAAGTACCTGCCTATTTCTTATGTGTTGCAAGTGAACAGAATGAACAGTGTCCCAAACATGCTCCTAGTCCTGAGGAAGTCAATAGGAGATAGTTAATACAGTTCAGTTGTCACTCTGTCCTAGGCTGGCTTGTTCACTAACATACTGGCACAGAAGAAAAGCCTGACCTTCACTATATCTCAGCCCAACACAGCTGTGTAAGCTCATGGAGGATCCAGGCTCCAGTCCACTGCAAAAGTGGAGAGATGTTCACAGCTCAGCATATTTGACTTCAATGGCTCTTAATTTACATGTTAAGTATTACTCACATTATTAATATTTGGCCTGTAATTTTTTTTGTCATTCCAGCTCAATATATTTTTAGTTGACTCAATTCTACCCTTCAATTATTATGCAATACCATGCTTCTCCTTTACCCTTAGAATCAATTATGAAAAGTTCTTCTACAAAGACATAAGACAACATTTTGGAAAAAAAATCTTTTCATAGGAAGTACAGTTTTCCTTTCTGCTAAAGCATTGTGCCAGTTTTTTTTAAGATTAAGAGGAAAGCAGAATTTAACATGGTGCAGTGTTTGTCCAAAATCCAGGCAGGGAAAATTATATGTTATGTTTAAAAACGTGAATTCTTAACAATAGTAAAAGGGAGGAAGAAAAGTGATAGGCACAATGTAAACGTTTGTATATGAAAATGTTTGATATTGTGGGGTAAGGGTATTCAAGATGTGGTGATGTGAGGCAATCTTTCTTTAGGTTGCAGTAGCATTTCCAGTACCTCATGACACTGCCCTCCTTATACACCATTACTTTTCTTGGTGATCCTACACAAGGTTGTGACGGACAACAGATAGAAAAGAGTACTGATCCATGTTTTGCTAGTTGATGCTTTCCTGAAATCACTGAGGTAATTGCTGTCGCTGTTGTCCCAGGGATGGCAGACAAATGACATAGACTTTGTTCAGGAACGAACGGAATGGAATTATTTATTAATGTACAGACTCATTTATATCTCTGAGTTAGGTTGAATGGCATAGGGCCATTGGTCATTGACCATCCACCTCTCTAACATGATTGGTGAAACCCTACAACACCCATTTGAAAACATTTTCAGGCAGTATCAGGACGCCTGCAAAATAGTTTACAAAAACTCTCTATCTGTTTATGGGTAGCACTGTGTGAAAGCAAGGACCTTCTCACGGACACCATCAGAATGCTGGAAAATATCTCTGCAACCAGGTATAACCATCCACAAATTGCAGTAGTCAGAGCTGCAAAATTTTACTCAGCCCTTCCTAATTATTCTATATCCAGGTCTGTTAGCACAATTCATGCATATACACCAGTGAGTTTAGTAATTTTCTTTTTATAGCTTCAATATATTATTCTGAATATAGGTGAACTGACTCAAATGGGTTATTCCTGCTTCACATCCTTGCAAGTTGTCACATTTCAACTCCAGCCAGCAATTAAGCACCACACAGCCACTCACTCACCCTCCCCTGGTGGGATGGGGCAGAGAACTGGAAAGGTAAAAGTGAGTAAACCCATGGGCTGAGATAAAGACGTTTTGATAGGGAAAGCAAAAGCTGTGCACGCAAGCAATGCAAAACAAGGAAGTCATTCACCGCTTCCCGTGGGCAGGCAGGTGTTCAGACCTCCCCAGGAAAGCAGGGCCCCTTCACACCCAACAGTGCCTTGGGAAGGCAAATAGTGTGACTATGAATTCCACCCCCCGCCTTCATCTTCCCCAGCTTTATATGCTGAGCATGATGCCATGTGACGTGGAATGTCCCCTTCATCAGCTGGGGTCAGCTGTCCTGGCTGAGTCCTCTCCCAACTCCCTATGCACCCGCCGTGTCCTCATCGGTGGGATGATGATAATAATCACACCTTGATGCTGTGCGAGCACTGCCCAGCAAAAATGAAAATATCCCTGTATTAGCACCACTGTTTTAGTCATAAATCCAAAACCTATCCCACACCAGCTACTGCAAAGAAAATCAACTCCATCCCAGCCAAAACCAGCACACCAGTAAAATGTTTAATTCCACTGTGACTTCGTTGTTGTCATTTTGTATTACAAAACTTCCTGGGTTATTCTCAATAATCTCACATCACTGAAAGCATCAATACCATAGAATCCCTTTTTGTAAAAATACTAAGCCTTACCTAAAGCCCACCTAACCCGCAACTAAAGATTGGGGTTTATTTTCACCTATACTAGTGCTACTGTAAGAGTGTTCTGGAAACTCATTCCTCTGGCACTTATAAATCTTCCTCTTATTTCCAGTTTGGGTGAGGTAACTGACAGTTCCTGGATCAACCCAGTCTTCATCACTAAAATAGATCTCCTGAACTTATTTATTCCTTGCGCTTTTAGAGAAAAATCATAGACTTCAACAATTAGTAGGGTTGATAACATTTAAATAACAACCCTTTCATTTCCTGGGGCTAATTTTTCCATTTATATTTATATTATTCTAATCAGTTCACTTACCTTTTCCTATGCAGATTCTGGTTTTAATTAATCTCCTGAATACGTGGAAGTGTATACAGTATTTTAGAGGAAACAGGTGTTTTGAATGTCTTTTATACTGGTAAATATATTCTGTACTTCTGCTGGAAATACCTTAGTAGCTCAGGCTTAAGAAAGAGATTTGTCCTATTGAAAGTCAGTGCATGTTGCAGGTTCAGATCATAATTTTTCGTACAGTTTTTCAGCATAAGTCAGCTTTCAAAGAAGCAGAGTTGACCTTCACTGACCTCTGCCTTTCATTCCTGTTCCTGTGTATCCTTTCCCTTTGGCCAGCACTGTCTATGTTCCTATATAGCAAAGCAGACTGAGAAATTTACTCCAGTTTTCTTTCAGCTGCTTTTTCACCTTACAATTCCTGTACTAACCTCCATTTTTTTCAACTTAACTAATCCAACTTAACTAATCCCTTCTCACTTGGCACCATACAAACACTGCACTGACATCGTGGTAGATAACCACCACTGCATTTTGTTCACAAAATCTGCAACCACAGTGGGTGCCTAATACATCAGTAAGTACCCATGTCCAATATTCAAGTGCCATGACACCACTTAAAGTGAGTTTTGTTCACTTGGGGTGAAATGAACAAGCCCTAGAAGCTGTTCAGCTAATCAGTGGTTCCGTGTTGGCAAGCACGACTAGTTAATGAGAAATGAGCCATGTGTGAAGTGGGAAGAATATGGCTAGATGGCATAGAAGCAAAGAGAGAGACTGTGATGTGGATCCTGCATCAAATGAATAGGATGTCTCAAGGAAAAGGAAGAGGTAGCAAAGTCAAGATGGTATATAAAGAGAATGAGAGGAAGACACTGGGAAAAAAAAAAAAAGAAAAAACAATGGGGAAATGGAGCAATGGCAGAAGGAAGGGGAAGAAAAGAGAATGAACAGAGCCTAACATTTGATCCACTGTGACATTTTCATCACCTCCCCAAAGCAATACACTGAAAGGATTACTTTCCCACCTCGGTCAGGGCTGTACAGAGGTTAAAATATTGTCCTGAGTCAGGACTTGCCTTTTTACCAGGTGTCATGATTGAAGTACAGATTCAATAAACTCTAGCACAATGCCAGTTATGCATAAGCTCTCCCATTTCCAGAATTAATAAAATTTGTGGGTACTATTTATTTTAAAAATATGCTTATAATATATAATTTTAAAGGCACCCCATGTAGCACATAATGGGGCACTGCAAATTGGTTATATAATAAGTAAGTAGAAGAAAGAACAATATAAACAGTGGTTTGCAGCCTTGACCCTATGGTGTTTCCTGCCACAATGAAAATAAAAACACATGTTCCCTGACAACCATCAAGTACTTTGTCACTGCTGTTGGAAATTTCACTGCCTTAGGGCTTGTCTACATGCAAAGCTATGTTGGTTTGGCCGGGTTTAATTTGGTGCAAAGGGCTGTGTGAATTCTTATTTTGACCTAAATCAGACTTGCTTCAGTTTAGTTCAACAAATTAAAGGTCAGATAAAAGCCAAGCAACTCTGTTGATTAGGACAATCACAGTTCTAATCAATTGCTTACAATTATAATGCTGCCTGTGCTGGCAAAAGCTGACTTTCTAGTAGCTTATCTTGATGAAGTTTCACCTGATTCTTCAGACTGTTTTAATTGACTTAAATTGTGCCTGAATGGTCCTTATGATCTAGTGCCACGTGGTTAATGTAACCAAATCTTTGCTGCTGCTGCTGCTGCTGAATGCAGAATATATATCTAAAATAATAATTTCAATGGGAAAGCGCTGGTTACTCTGAAATTTATCTTTTTTTTCCACTGCTGCACTCAAACATAGGCACGTCTCAGCATACAGATGATGGCAGAAGCAGGGCACAGGGCACTCCAAACTAAACAGGTGCATCATACACACAATGAGAGACGCTTGGGGTTTCCTTAATTCAAAGCCTGCAAGAGCAATTTTGCCTAAGTCTTGCTGGGTGAAGTGTTTGGTGAGAATATTTAACACCGGTGCCCAAACACAGGGAAACCTGTATGCTTAGGGAAATGTAATGGAAATGAAGAATTAAACTAATGGAAAACCAGCCAGCATTATTCCAAAGTAGAGTGTCCACAGAAGTAGTTATACCAGTACAGTAATAGTAGGACGATTGTAACACTGTAATAACATCAGTGCATTTCCTGAGTCTTGCTGCAGAGAAGCAGAACTTGTCTTAGTTTTAGAAAGGCTTGTCAGCATCCTCATTTCCAAGCAAATACTCTAAGTACATCCTCTTCAGAGGAACAGCTCACAGCAGAGGATTCATTTTGTGATTTTCCAGTATTAATTTTAGGCCAAGGCAACTCAGGCAAGGTAAACTTCACCTAATTGCTCCAACATTGTCCCAAGCTATCTATCACAGAAAACAAATCATTTGCTGAGAAGGAAAGCTCTGCTAGGTCACCCCACCACCTGAAACCACAGCTACCCCATGAGCAGAGCAGCACAACCACAGTGCCAGCACAATCACACTGGTGTTCAGACTGACTGACTGGGTGCCTTTATGGCATAATTAACAATATATGCCACAGACCAAACGTGTACAGAAAATCCTGCTTCTGAAGGATGATAAGGTTTGTGGGGGATTTTTATGCCCTTAGAGAAAGCCTAGCTTACACTTCAGAACACAATCAAAAAACACCGAAGTGTTAAAACTTTATGAGGGCATATTCACCACTTCATGTTTCAAAGACAAGCTGTCTCTGTGTTCATGGTTAAATTAAGAGTATTAGATACAGAAAACCTGAAAGTTACATATATTTTGGGGGTTATCAACTTCTGTTAGCTTTCCCACTGTGGTGACCTGTAACACAGTTTGTTTCAATCAGGAAGCTGCACAGGAAAGAGCTGTGCTCTTCCCAGCAGCAGCTTTGTAGTTCTTTGAACCTCTTCCCTCACCACCCTCCTTAAGCAAGAATGTGTTTCATGCAACTGCAAGGAGACCACTCGGTCACGCCGTGACACAGATCCCGACATCGTGAGGCCTTTCCATGCGTGTCCTTAGCTGTCACCTCGGACTCCCGCACGCTCCCTGCTCTGCCCTCAGCATGGAGGCCACCAAACGCACTTTGCCCCCGATTTCACATGCAGACAAGCGCCACGCGGACGCACATCCGCCGCCGGACCCGCTCGGCACCTGCGGTAACAGGAGGCCGGGCGGGACTACCGCCCCCTTTGTGTCCCCGCGTCCCAAGGGGAGCCCGCCCGCTCTCCCTCAGGGTCCCACCGCGTCCTCCATCCACACCCCAGCCCGCACCCTCCCAGGGGGGATTTAAACCAGAACCCGGAAGCCCGCCCTGGCGGCGCGGTGCACGCCGGGAGTTGTAGTCCCAGCTCCCCAGCGGCCATCTGCATTTGCGCGGCGGGGGCTGGGGCAGGGAAACCACGACTCCCATGAGCCTCCGCGGCGGGGGGGGGCTGGCGTTTGAACCGGCGGCGTTGTTGTTGACGCCATATTGCTGGTGCGGGGGTTACGGCCGGGAGCGCCATCTCCGCCGCCATCGCCGCCGCCCGGGCCCCGCCATCTCCATCGCCCCGCATCGGCCGCCCCGCACCGCGCACCTGGGACCGGCACCGCACCCCTCGGCACTGCTCGCGCCCCGCCACCGGCCGCGGACGGAATTTGTCCCGGCCGGGCAGGGCGGAGCGGGCGGGGAGAGCGGAGACCCAGCCGGACTGAGCCGGGGCTGCTGCTGCCGGGGCCGCTCCCTAGAGAGAGGCCGGCGGGGAGGCGGCGGAGGCGGCCCTGACGCAGCCGCCCCCTCCTTTCCCTTCCCTCCCCCCCAGCCCACTCCAGACAGCGGGGAAGACGCCTCTGGGCAGGGTCGGCTTCTGCTGCCTCCACCGCTGCCCGTCGCTCCGAGCCCCCTTGGCCGCTCCGCGCCATGGCGTGCGGCGCCACTTTGAAAAGGACTCTGGATTTCGACCCTCTGCTGAGCCCGGCGTCCCCGAAGCGAAGGCGATGTGCGCCATTGTCAGCCCCGGCCTCAGCCGCCTCCTCCTCCTTCGCCGCCGCTGCCTCCTCCCCGCAGAAATACCTGCGCATGGAGCCCTCGCCCTTCGGAGAGGTGTCGTCCCGGCTCACCACAGGTGAGGGACGCGGCGCCCCCTGTGCCCGGCCGCCCCCCCGGGGGCCCTTCAGCGGGGAGGGGGCCGGGACGGCGGTGGGGAAGCGGGGAGGAAGACGAGGGGAGAGTTGGGTGGGTCTGGCGTCCCCCTCCAGCCATTTTCTGCCGGGCTGTGCGGCTGGCAGCGGCCGGGGCGATCCCTGCTCGGCTTGGCACCGAGAGACACAATAGAAATGGCCGTTTGCAGCAGGAGAGGAGGGGGAGGAGGAGGAGGAGGGACGGGGAGGAAGAAGGGGGGGCGGGTTGAGCCGATGCGGGCGGGTGGCCATAGGAAAGGGGTCGGTGAAGGCGGGGGGGTGAGACTGGAGAAAAGGACCCGGG
>VZRO01005592.1:126932-274640 GCA_013397915.1 Daphoenositta chrysoptera | reverse complement strand
GGGCGGGGAGGCTGGCCTGTCATCCATCACCCGCAAAACGCCAGTGGGAAAAGGCAAAAGCGGATAAAACAAAGGGGTAATCCCACTTTCCAGCCCCTTAATACGGGCCATCCTCCTGGATAACCCATTTTGTGGTATCCTTAAAAGTTCTGTAGGAAAACCGAGCGTCAGAAGCGGTTGTGTACTAGGGTGAGAGTTGCCTTTAGGGCAGATAAAATGGAATCGGGCGGTCTCCTCGTCTGGGAGACGCGGGGCAAGAACGAAACCCTTTTACATTCTTAAGGTGCGAGAGGTGAGTCAACCAGCGGCTCTAAAAGCTCGAGGTCTGCGTGTGTAATGGTTGTCAATTAAAAATCAACCGAGTTCCTTTTAGCAGCGAGTAGGGAGAGAAGAAAGGAACGCGTCTTGGCTGGGCACGCAGGATTGATTGGCCCGTGCCATGCTTAGTCCAGTGGGCAGCTTCCAGCAATGCACTCAGGGACGGTGCAGCTCACGGCCATGAGGGGCTGTAGCGCCGAGGTATGGATGAATCCGTGTCCTTTGTGTGCAGGGGAAAAAAAAAAAAGCCCTCTGCAGTTGTTGCAGCAGAATTCCTTCCGCTGTTGTGTTCGGTACTCCCTTTTGTAACAAAAGTTGGCTCCAGGTTACCAAGCACTAAGTTTGAATGTTCAAATTACCATCTCCACGTAGGACAGTGCCTTGTTTCAGTATTCTTAGTGTAGAAAACTGTACTATAGAATACATTTTTTAACAGGTTTTAATCAAATAATAAAAAATCGCTATGGAGGAAGTACAGAGGACATACAGAGTTAAACTTGGCATCAGTGCCTTGATATTTTTTTGAACCTCTAGGAAAGGATCTTGAATGAGTCAGCGGTCTGGGATGAGAGTTGTGATGGATGGCACTCCCTGGTACAGTGAGGCATTACATGTACTTTGAAATGGATATTTAACATCAGAATGAATTTGGTTCTTTTAAAGGATAAGTGTTGCTTCTTTGCAATGATTTCTTTTGGTTTCTTTCTTTCTTTGGAATTTGGAGAGCTAAGGTTATGAATATTTAATATAAATATTGTCTGGTCAGTAAATATGTATTGCTGAAAAAAGACAAATCAATAAAATTTTCAACAGAGAAAACTTACAGCAGTATTTGAAGTAATACCTAAGCTTCTACCTTAACCGTTCTGAAGGGCTTAAAAACCAAAATGTTACTGAAGATGAGCAAATACAGGGCTCTTTATCTCCTGAGAAAATCAGAGGTACAGGTGGTAATCCATGTGAAAAGTTGATTTCTCTACAGACAAGGATGTATTTTAGGTATAAAAAATTTGTATAATGAAGAGTGAAGGACAGTAAATCTAAATGTCTGTTACAGCACTTGAATGCTCCTAAGCAAAACTTGAAGCATTTATTAAGTTGTGCACGTTTACATGGGTTTTGCTTAAAAGCTCCCTCTTTGGTTTCTGTTAGAGAAGAAAAACCTTTATACCGTGCTGGTATAAATGTATCTGTTAATCAGCTTGCTTAGCTTTTACTTTAAATTGGATTTGGGGGTATTATGACATTGTGTATATTTCATTTCGACCCTCACTGAGCAAAATAGAGCTCATCGTTTTAAAGGGGGCTGTCGAAAGATTGTGTGGGTTTTATCTAATTTTGTAGATGTACGTCTGACCTAATAGTTTGCAGTTTTCCTGGTAGTCACTTGGAAGAATCAGATAGTTTATTCTAGAGCTCTGACTTAGGTCGAGGCCTAATGTACTGCAGAAACATACGTTGCTTTCCACTGACTCTAAAATGAGTTTATGTGACCATTTCTGATGCAGATATCTCCATTAGGGTCAGATAAATCTTGCTCTGTCTGTGAAAAGAATTCCAGTCCGATTTAAAAAGTGTTCCAACTGAGTCACCATTTTGTGTTGGGAAATTTATTCAGCCAGAACTCAGGTGATTTGACTTAGGCTTTTCTCAGCCTGTTACTGTAATGCTTAGATTTCCAGCACTTAAGAAGAATCTGTCTGGTGTTGACTTTTGTGTAATGAAAACTAACGGTCATATGAAATCAGAGCTCTGGATGTAAAGGACCTGATACTTAGACTTTATTTTAAGTTCATACTTAAACGTTTTTCTTGTATCTGATACTCTGACCTGGTAGCGTTTAACTTCGCACAGTGGAGACCATATCAGCACCAGGACTTCTTACCACATTGTTCATCATTTCAAAAATGAATTATCTGGAAGCAGAATACAGATTGATTAAGGGGTGTGCAGAGAACTTAGAATACAGTGTGGTAGTCAGATGAGAAAACAGCTGTCTTTATAGAGTGGTCATAGACAAATAACCAATGTCTGTTTGAGAGAGGGTAGGCTTATTCAAGATGAAATTTATCTCTCACAAGAGTGTTTTAATATTTTGTGGTTATTTGAACAGCTGTTAGGTCACTTCCAGTTTCTCGGTGAATTTGGCAGCCAAACTGTAATTGTGGCTTTACAGTCTGTACTTTCTATGGAATTGTGCTTACTGGCTTGAGCCATACTCGTGAGTATGTTTGCTAATTCTTGAATAGCATTATTTGCATGTAGAACGAAGGTTTTAAAACTGTGGTCACTATTAGCAGTGCAGAACATGCCTGCCTGGTGTAAAACTGGTTTAGTTTTGAAACAGTGGCTCCTCTTAAAAGTTTTTCTACTGCTTGAATACTAGAGATGAGTTTTAGTTTCACGTAAGCTCTAGCTATAAATGAGACTGTTCTGTGCAACCAGAGTAACTGCACCTGGGTCTGGATGCTGCCTGTGTACTGTTGCATACACTTGTTGGGTTTCCTCTGAAGTCCAAAAGGTGCTTTTGTGTTTAAAAAGCTGTTAAATGAATTCGAGGGTGAAAGGAGAAAGCAGTGGCAATATTATTTCTCTGTTCTGTGCTGGATGTTTTGGAACCATTGTTTGCAGTTTAACCCTGACGACAGATTGGGAGTGGGGGGGGAAAAAAAGAAAAAACTACATTTAATTTTTTTAAATTCAGAGGCAGGTCAGTTACTGAAAGCCTGCATGTCTGGATATTTCTGAGATTGAAATTATGGTGGGACATGTGGTTGAAAGAAATGGGGGGACAGAATGGAGAAATAATGTTGATCTTGGGGATTTAAATCTCTTAATTCCTGGTACATAGAAACTCTGAAGACAAGCTGAGATCAGTAGCTTTTTATTCACACTCCATCCAAAATCAGAAGTTAACCTGCAGGAACTTTATGCAATAGAGAAGAATGTTGTATTTAAAAACAGTTAATGAAATCACTTAAGAATCCACAGACTTTAGCACATACAGTTTTTCCTCCATCTGAAATATTCATCTGCCTCAACACTTCCCCAGCAACTAATGTTGCAAACCAAAAACCATAGTGGGTGGAACTGTTGAGAACAGGCCTCTCATGAGGGACTCTTTACAAAACAGAAGGTAGATAAATTTGCCTTTAGTATGTCCTTTTTCTTTCACAGAATAGTCTGGAAAAAGATTGATCTAACTGACACCGCAAGAAGATGTCTTTGACCTTTTTGAATAGGAAGAACTGTTAGTTTTCCCTATGGGGTGTCCTCCTATGACCTTTGAGTTGCCCTCTTGAGCAAACTGAACTACTTCTGTCTGAAACTTGGTCAGGCAATGGCCAAGCATAGGTTTGGCTTTTAAATGAATAGATCCAGTGGCTTTGGAATGTGACATATTAGTAGTGCTGCATCTCTTTCTGCTTAATTTCTGTTTTGTTAACTTATCCACATGTGTATTTATTGCTAAATTACCTTGGTGAGATGCCAAGTTTCTCATTGTGCTCCAGTATTGCAGAAATCATTAGGATTTTGAAAAGCAAAACATTCCCACCCCGTAAAAAAAAAGTCATGTAATGGCTGCATCTGGACTTCATAATTTAATTTATATGAGAAATTTCTGTATAGATGCCTGTGGTGACTATAAATGTTGAATACCCTTGGTTGTAGATGTCATAAAATGTTGAAGCTTTTTTTTTTGTTTGTTTCAATGACAAGTCTGATAAATGCAATGTGACAATTTTTTATGTGAAGGGAAAGATCTAATTGCTGTGCCTAATACATTTTGCATTGCTTGATTTATTTTTCATTCCTAAGTCCCTTGGTCAGGAGAACTGGGACTTCCTGGAATAACAGAATAGCAGGATGAGCTAATGCATATGTGAGCATCCAGCGTGTTGTGGGAGAACCAGAATTTTTGTCAACCTGAAACCTGGAGTAATTGGATCTCGTGAGGTGGCCTGCTCTGTGCCCCAGTCCATGGCAAGCTGCTACTGTCTGTGCTGTAGCTGTAGCCAGCGGCTGTGAGGTGCCAGCATGTACCCATTATCAGTGTTTCCTCCGGGGCTTAGAGCGTGCTCCTCCGAGGGGGGAGCATGGTTTCCAAGAGACACATTCTGTTACCAATGTCTTAGCGTGCGTGATTAGAAAGCATACGTGGAGTGGTTGATATTTGAGACCAAAGCAAGAGAGTAGAGGAATATCTGGGTTCTTTTAATTTATATCTCTGCCAGGATTCTCTAGCTAAGTAGAAAAAAACCCCTGAGGAATACCTTTATCCATTGCTTTGTTGCAGTGCTGCCTTTCGGGGAAACTGGCATCTTAAAATTAACGTTGCATGTCAGCAGTCAGGTGGGAAGACCAAAAGTAGGAATGTGGTAACATCAGCTAGGTGTTGGATGAGGGTGAAAGCCTAAAGAAAATATTACATGTTTGTTTGAACTATGACAGTGGAGCAGTTTTGCTTTAACAGAAGCTGAAATCCCTAGAGATGTATTCCATTGACATCAGGATAGCATTTGATTGATTACTTAGAAGAAATCTCAGGCATGGTTCAAGTTTGAATGCATATGTTGAATGGTGACATTGCAAACTGAAACCTGAGCTAAAGGTTCCATTTCAGGCCAGGAAGACTGCTACTCTGATTTCAGCTCGTTGAGTCACCTTCCTGTGTGTTTTGCTGAATTTTCCTTCAGCTAAATGAGAGAAGCCAGGAACTGTGATGAGAGATTGATAGTTTAAAAATCACGCCCAGAGAAGAAAATCCTTCAGGTGAAACAATCAGCACCTTCATAGTTGATAAGTAGTTACTAAAATGGAGAAAATAGTTGTTTGCCTTGTTACCTTTTTAAGTTGAACTGCTGTTTCCTTTGTACGTGATTTTTGGGTAATTACAGGTCAGGATGAAGTAATCAGATGACAGAATTTTGAAAAATACTAACTTCTTATCATTAATTAAAGAAAGTAAGAAGTCTGCATCACTCCTTGGAAATGAGTATTAGGCTTTGTAATCCATTAGTGTGACAATCGTATTTCAGATGTCAAACTTGAACTCTGATTTACTCTTATATCATCCTCTCTTCATTCGGAAATCTTTCTTCTCCAAATAGCATCTCAAGTTCTGAAAGACCTTAATGCAAAATGTAATTAACCTAGTACTCAACTTTATGCTCTTAGTACACAGCTCTGGATAAAAAAAAAAGAGTATCCATGCATTTCATGATATTCAGGTATATTTGACTGAATCCCTGATGTCTTTGGTGGTTATGGTGAGACGATGGCAGTTTTTGTTCTTCATTCTTTATCTTAGCCTTGAACTTGAAGGAGAAGAAGGGGGCATAAAACAGACTCTTGTGTAACTGGTAGAGATTCATAGTCATGTTGGATTTGAAATGCCATTTATGAAGTACTAATTCATTTTGGTGTGTTAGCAGCGTGGCTTTTTCTTGCTGTTACACCAGATTGAGCAAGTCTGATTTTCACTTTCAGCACCTCTGCCTGGTGTTTCCTGTTAAATAGCTCTGTACCTTCAGAGGCTTCTCTAACCAGTAGGAAGCACTGAGCACAGGGGGTAGAGCAAAATTACAAAGAAACTGAGGATAGGCCACAGTGATGTGTGTTTCATCATATTAAATATATTTCTTTTGTCGTATCAGATCATTGTCTGATGTACAATATCTGATTTGAACTTCATCATATGGTCAAAATGGATGAAAGCTTTTATTTAAAATATCTAATAAGTTGTAATATGTGTGATTCAAGTTCTCACTTAAATTTTATAGTCTTTGAGAAGCTCACAGACTAGATTTTCTTTAATGAGTGTGCTTTCAGATTCTAAGTTTTTATATATAAAATAATTTGTTAATTAAAATGCATGTCATTGTTTTGAAGGACAGTTTGGGCCTCCACACTGAGGAGCACATAAAAAAACTGTTCTGTGTTTGACACCAGTTCAGTGCACGTTTTAATTCAGCTGTGCACTGCAGAGAGACTAGGCAGAACTAATTGGAAGCAAAAGAAGTTAAAAAACTGAACTTGAAAAAGCAGGAAGTTTTTCTGGAAGCAAAACTAGGTTGGATCTATAAATCTAAGCTTTGTTTAACTGGGTCAGAGTTTTAAAAGTCTTTACACTTAGGTGTCTGCCATATAGGTGGTGTTCAGAAGTTGTCTGGTTTGCACTACCTTAATATTTCAGGGCTTCCTGCAGGTGCTGAGATATTATAAAAGTATTTTTGTGGAATTATGAAACAGAACCATAAATGGTGGAAGTAACTTGGTGCATTTAAGCAGTTTTTCTTACTGTACTAGATTATTTTAATTTGGCATTCAGCTTTTCATTGGAAATGAGTCATAAATATTCGGAGGTTTACATTTCACTTCACAGTGAAGTAGTTTTGTTTTAAGTCTTAAGATTTTTATGTCCATTAATAAGAATGTCTGCTTAGTCTTTGCTGATACAAAAATGTGCCTGCTTTATTTGAAGCATTCCTGGTCTGATCGTTCATGTAAGAAGTCTTTGGAAGTTTGGTGCTATGTTGAACTTGTGTTTCTTGACTGTTAGTCTCCATTTTATAAGTGGTAGAAATCGGGAAGTATGAGATGAGTCATTTTCAGTCTCCTTGCCTGCTATCAGCAAGGTACTGAGTACAGCTTATAGTCCAGTCCTCTGTGCTGAGCAATAGTGCCTTAAATCTTCTAAGTTATTCTGAATAGAGGAATACCATTTACCAAACCTGGTTATGGACATGCTGATCAAGTGTTCAGTCAGTGCTTAACATTTCAGGCTTTTTTCTCCTGGTTCCTGTTTGCAGTGTAGGCAATGTCATGTTTAAGTAGTCCCTTCCTTTAGCCCACTTTGCTTAGTTCTGTACCTTTAGCTGAAGTCATAGTAATGCAAACTGTCAAACTGATTTTGTTAGGATGGGGATCTCCCAATATCTGTCAGTAGTGTCTCTTGACATTTTTGATTTTCACAGCAAGATTTGAAGGGGGCAGTTAAAAAGTGTTGCTAAATTAGAAGTAGACGAAATTGCTGTAATATCATTTAGACTTCCTTGTCCATAATTCAGTATAATTTGGAATAGAATTATGTATCTTTAGTGCACAAATCCTAATTTTCTATCCTAGTTGTTACTGTTTTCCCAAAGTCCACACCTGATTTCTCTGTCTCCTCTCCCTGTTTCCCACACACACGCCCCATTGCTTTTGCTCCTTCTATTCTGGCTGGTATTTTAACATTTTCTCTAAATTACTGCTTGTTTAATTTCCAGGGATTGCTAGCACTGGAGGAAGCATGGCATATGATTGTTGATTTAAGTCTTGGAATTTTATCAGTTGACCAGAGTCTGTTTACTCTTTTGTCCTTAATGCTCTTGGTGGTTAATGTGGTTTGAGAATGTTTCTGCAAAAAGATAAAAGAAAGAACTGTAGAAAATATTTTTATCCAAGTTGTTACCCCTGAAATTTGGCTGATGTTTTTGCAGTTCACATGGAGTTCAGAAAGTATGGCCAGGACAGAGTAGTCATAGTGAAGGGTGGTCATGTTCTGTTATGTTCTTCAGTTAATACAAATGCAGGGTGAATATGTGCAGTCACGTTTTTCATAGTGTAAACATGCTCTAGGACAGATGTGATCCTATGAGCTAATTTGGTTCCCATTCAAAATTATGCAGTATCACTGCAGCCGGAACACCACTTGATTTTGAGGAGAAGTATTGGTCTACCACCATAATGCCATTGAGTATAAATACTGTTAGGCTGTTATTTGACTGATGTGTGTATGCACATGACAGACTCTACATGGGATTCCGTTTAATTTTGGAAGCCTGACTGCATCTTGGTTTAACATGATTTGTGTACTTTTGTACCATACTGGAGTCTATCTTGTCCTGCAGAAGTATGAATCTTCCATCCCCCTGAGTACTTCCTCCCCTTTTCCCCCCTCCACTTTCTCGTGGTTCCTTCTCTTAATTTGCCTGCTGTGCTTTTTTATTACATCTTCTGCATTTGCTGCTTCTTTGAACCATATTACTGACATTCCAGTAGAGGGTTGAAAATTGTACAACTGCAGGCATGGGACTGAAAAGGTATCAAGTCTTTAATCAGTGGACAAAATCCAAGAAGCTCTTTTGCTGATGCTCCTGTTTATTGGAGACAGTTTTCTCTCTTTTCAAAAACGTGAAATCTCTAGACTGACTGATGGAATTGAGCCATGGCAGTATTTAAACATCTGAACTGAGAATTGGTAAGCGTTTGCTTCCACTTGGTCTTGCAGAGGCTTCAGCCACTGACTAAAGAAGGTGGTAGCTGAAGTTACCTGTATCACATGGTTCCTTACTAGAAAACGTTCAGATATGGAACCTCAGTAGCCTACGGATTACAAACAGGAAAATTGGTTTAAGTTTGCCTGGTATTGTATTGGCAAAATGCGAAACAGAAATAGGAAGGTTCTGAGCAGAATCCTTTGCGACTCTGACATGATCACGTGGATTTGTATGTACCTGAGTTTTAGAAAGCTGTCTTTGCTAAAAAGCCTAGAAGTCTCAGTGGAAGCCAATTCTGCAGGTAATTTTTTAAAAATGCATCTAAACATTAAAAGTAAGGGTTCCCATAAAGGATGACAGTCTTTGGAAATTTCTTTATGGACAGGTCTCATGTCAAAAACAGAAAATTACTTTTTTTTTTCTTGAATATTTTACATTGTCAGAGGAAATGGAGTTAGGCCAGTGATGCACCTGAGAGCCATTTGGTACCTGGAATTTCAGAGGGAAGGCACTCAGGATTGGTAGTTCTGTTGCAAGGATTATTTTTTCCTTTATGATTTTACAATGGAGATGAGATTATTAAAATAATTTGCTGTACTTTATTAATTGCAATCAAAAGCTGCACTACATATTGCCATACTCCTTTAAAAGAGACTGTTGATCCATCCACTGTATTTATTTGGATAAATTTGAGGCTGTCAGAAATGTTGTGGAAAGGTTTTTTATTTTGTCAGCTTCCAATTCTTCGATATTTTAAGCAATAGGTGCTTAATGCATATTGTCTAAATTGTGTTTTCCTCTTCACTGTGCTGCCTGTAGGCCACTCAACCTACAGAGAGAAATGGTAATTCATGTGGATGTTTTATTCTAGAGTCTCTTGTTACTGTTGACTGTATGAGTGATAAATGCTGTGTGTGGGTGAAAGATTAAATTGCAGATTAAATACATGAAGCGAAGATAATTAATACCAGTATAAGTTTTATAGCCATATATTTATCCATGTGTATTGTATTGTTCCTAAATTTTAGAATGCTGAGTTTTTTATTGTTAGTAATACTCTGGTGCCAATACTTGACCTTAATTAAGAACATTTTTGCTAGTGTTTTCATGGTGAAAATGGTCTGGCTTACCTTTCTTTTAATTAGTTTAGTTGTTTTATGTCTCAGGTAAAACTTCGTGGGTTTTGCAGGTAATTTTTTAAGAATCTGTGTATCTTCTGTCATCTGTTACTTATCCACAGCATTTGATGTTTGAGTGGAAATCAAGCGAAATGGTGAAATGTAAAGATAATTATTTTAGGGTTTTTTTCTTTTTTTTAGAACAAATTCTGTACAACATAAAACAGGAGTACAAACGCATGCAGAAGAGAAGACATTTAGAAAATAGCTTCCAGCAGACAGATCCTTGTTGTTCTACTGATGCACAGCCACATGCATTTCTCGTTACTGGACCAGCTTTGCCAGGTACCCAGATAATTCTGTGTAATTTTCCTGTGTTTTCTTAGACTTTGCTTGTGTAAACAATTTTTTCTAGTTACTTCGTGGTTTATGGCACCTTCTCAGCAGTTACTCTTGGTTTTTTGGCCATAAATTTTGTGTAATTCTGCTGTATTCTGTTATTTTGTCAGATTCCATTTGGGGAAACAGTTTTCCCCATTACTTGTGTTATGGCACATTCCCACTGGTTACTGCTGCTTTTTTGGCAATAGTAGCATTGGTCTGGAAGATGGTAGCTTTTGATTTTAAGAACTAGTAGGACAAAAAGCTAGCATTGTTTTCAGGAGATCATCATGTCTGCTCTGTCACTGATACTGTAATAGGCTTTTACAAAGCAGCTGTCTTTGCACCAGTATACTGTACTGTAATTTTTATATAAAATAGAAGCTTAAATTTGAACATGGATGCTGCCATGTAAATGGTGTTCACATTGTTTGTGTAATACTGTTGGAGTTTTGATAGCTGTATGTGTTGTCCATTGCAGATATTTGAGCATCCATTTTGAGCATCCAGTTCTGATTCAGTAGTGATTAGGAGGATCAAATAGCAGAGAAAGTCTTCTTCAAATGTTTTGTAAAGTTCCTTTAATGTAAAAGGTGTGAAAAAACCTGATTATAAAAAATTGGTTCTCATCTACTAGTAATTGTAAATTGTTATGCTTAAATATTTAATCTTAGGTACTTCATCTGCAGCATCATCACCATTGAAAAAAGAACAGCCCCTGTTTACTCTCAGACAAGTTGGAATGATCTGTGAACGTTTGCTGAAAGAACGTGAAGAGAAAATCCGTGAAGAGTATGAAGAAATTTTGACCACAAAACTTGCAGGTATCTTACAGTTGAGAATAATATGTCAGAGTGAGTTTGAAAGCTTAAAACTTCTCTTATTTTTGTTACAGTGTATGTTTTTTTCTGACCTAATCTGATGAAGGAATGGGTTTATATACATGACAGAAAAAATGATGTTTACTCCCTTTGATAGGTTTTTTCCTTCTGTGCTGCTTTAGATAGAAACTATGACTCCTAGTTCTCACTAGTCAGTGCAGACAGTGGTTTTATTTCAGTTAGAACTTTCTCTTGCTATTGTGTCTGAATTGATAGTTTCCTCTTCTTTTTTTTTCTTTTTCTCCAGAAAGACTGCCTTTAGAGCTCTTTTTGAAGGACTGGTTTTTCTGTTTGGTTTTTTCCCTGCTTGGGAACTGACTTCCTTTTTCTGGAATTTGGCAAGGTGTCAGTAGCTAAGATTTCCTTTTCTCTTCCCAGTATTTACCATTACACTGCTGCCAGCAGTGTTTGGTATCTGCTTGAGAGTCAGTTCAGCTGCTTTTCTGATGCACCATGTTGAATTCTTGTATTTCACAATTCAGCTGAAATTCTTGGCACCTGGTGCCAACTTAGCTTTCCGTAAGGATCATGCTAATGTCAGCATTGTAAATATGACCTTTCTTCAGTTTTTGAGGTCCTTTACTTCTAAGCCTCTTGCTAGCATCTGAGCATCTAAATTCTTGTGCATTCAGAGGCAGGTGCTTTCACAATATGATTTGCAGCCTAATTTAATATTTAGTGTGATGACAATGAAAATCTGAGTGCACTGTTCTGCAGACTTGCTTTTGAATACCTGCCACTGTTCTGCATCCCACCTGCAAACACATCAGAATTAAAGTTGGCAGGTTTCTTCAGGTGTGGGAATAAAACCTTTTACAGGCATGCACATGCAGAAAGTCACCAGGCTTGTGGGTTGCTTGTAATATTATTGTCTCTGCACCTGAGATTCTGTTCATGTTCTGCACTGGCTGATATGCCATTTCTGTGTAAGAATTTGCTATAGTTCTATGTCCCTCTTAAATCTACATCTATTTAAAACTGTAACTAGAGCCATGAATACTTCTGCTGCTTTGGTCCTGGTGTTCCATTTCAGTGTTTTTGTTTTTAACCTGCTTCAGCCTGACGAATTAGGACTTCATAGAACTTTTTTCTCCTAATTTATGTATGTTAGGAATTGGGTCAGATCTTGTATTTTCTTAAATGCATTTCGTTTAGCAGGCATCATAACCATTTGAAGACCAGATAGATTTACATTTGTTCTAGACACTTTTGGAGTACGAGCTACAAACAGGAAGCCCCTCTGTCAAGTTCCTTACATGTGCGCCATCTTTCAATCCCAAAGGGAGCATTGTTAGATTTGTTTTTGAGAAACGGAGGGGATCGAATTCTATCTGGGGAGTTGTGGTTTAGGGAGATGATTTAAGTGTACTTGCTCCTACCATGGTGCTTACCAAAAGAGCAGTTAGGAAGATCATGTTACTGCATCACATATATTAAACCAGTAATCCATTTTCAACATTATACTGGAATTTAGAGAGACTGACAAAAGAATTTAGAAATTCCTTAAATAGAAGGCCAGCTATGGTTGTCTGCTGACTGAATGGTTATATCCCTTTCTAAAATTTGTGCAGTAAGGTGATACTCTTTCTTACAAAAGTGAAGTCAAAGCAGATGTAACTGGAAGTGCCATAATAAATCTCAATTGAATAGCTTCTTTCACGTGACTTATTGGAATGTTTGCATCTTGGATATGTTCTGAATCAGAGTTGTCATGTAGGTAGTTAGCCAGATACTGCCTATTCTTTTCTTTGTCCATGTTTGCGGGCAGAGTTGCTTTTCATGCAGAATAAATGTTTGGTAAATGGAAAACACGGGTCACTGTAATGCCCTGATTTCTCTTCCCGCCTCTGTTACCTGAAACTGCTATATTAGCGCAGACTTGGTTTTGGAAGAGCCTTAGCAAAACACTAGCTTGAAAGGTTTTAAAGAATCTGTAAAAAACCAGCCTTTTATAATACTGTAATTGTATGTGTTCATGTCATTTAGCCACCTGACTTACAATAGTTAGGATGTATATGATACAGTGATCTAAGTATTTGTGCAGTGTTCATTTAAATTTCCAAGTAGTTCACTGTAGGCTGCTCCTACCTTTGGATTGCTTAACTTCTGAATCTGAATGTGACAAGAAACGGGCTTTTTAGTAACTGGATTTTTAAAAAATTTGCAAAGCCATAGTTCTGACAAAAATGATGTTACAAAGCAGCTGTGTATGTTTCCACCTTTAAAGAAGAAACATTTTCAAGTTCGATTTTGGCCTCTAATACATACTTTCAGGAAAAGTTCTAGTTGCCGTTATTTTTTGAAATGGTTTCAGGGCAGTAGATCCTTCAGTCTGCTCTTTGTATTATTTTGTTGTTTGGCTGAAGTCCTTGCATGGCTGCTGAAAAGCCGCTGGTCAGAACTGCCGTGAAACAGGTCCTGCTTATGGGCAGAGGGGAGCTGGCTGCCGTGGCCCCAGGCCCCCTCGGTCAGGGGTGAATGTCCTCAGATCTTTGGGTCCGCTCCGTACTTTGGGCTGCTGCTGCACTACTTGCTGATTACTGATACCCTGTTTACTTCAAAGGTGAAGCTCATCCCTGCAAGAGGATGGGGACTTTATTGGGGCAAACCTGTGGGACTAGGAACCACTACAAATCTAACTGCATTTTTGGTTGAAGATTGCCTTCTTTGACCTTGCCCTTTTCTCAGAACACCCCACATTGCTGCACATGTATTTTTCCACAAGGGAGGAAGGGCAGTGGAGAGGAGCGGCATCTGGTAGATATTACTCTCCTTGTTCAATTTCCTAATTCTGAAAGGTGATATCCTGCTGATGAGTGCAGTATTAAAACTGAAATAAAATATTGTGAATGTATTTATGTGTATGTGTGTATAGGAAGAGTAACCTTTCTGGGAAATAATAGTGTTTAGTTCAGAGCAAGTCTGTTTCATACCAAATTTTCATTTCAGATGACACAGTGAACATTTTCATGCAGTCCACAGTCAACTATATGTCTCCCATAGTAGCTACTTTTGTGTTGGAATTACTCAACAGTTAGTCACTTAGCATTTCATCCTTTTAGTTTCTTGTTTGCTTTTGATTTTCTGGTGGTCATCAAAAAGATTTTCTAACCTTGTAGCAAATCCCTTTCCTGTGTTTTTGTGTTTCCATTTCATTAAATTAATTTTCTTACATCTGGTAGTGATAGGAGCAGACAAATTACATTTCCAACACTAGCACTGGCCTCTATGCCACATTTTTCTTAACTACTCTGCTCCCATTATGGATCTGTAAAATGGGCACACTTCATTTCTTCAAAATACTGTGTGATACTTAGCAGGTGTGAGGTATATTGAGGTCTTTGTTAAATGTGCAGCATAATTCTCTTTGAGTTTATTGCTATCTTTCTCATTCACAGAAGTTTGTAAGGGAAAGTCTTTTAATTAAGGGGACATTGGCTGAATTATTCTGGAGGATAAAAAAGAAATTGCAGCTATGAACTGTAGAAAGTTACTTAAAACTACTGCTAGTTGGGGATGTGTTTAACTTGTATGATTTCTGTGTATAAAAATTAGGCCTGAGTATTTTTCAGCTTGAGTTAAACTTAATACTTGTAATGCTTCATCCTTGCAGAACAATATGACGCATTTGTGAAGTTCACGCATGATCAGATCATGCGACGATACGGAGAACAGCCTGCCAGTTGTGAGTATCTACTTCTGATCCCTGTAGTAGCATTGAATTACCTAATGTTCAATAATTTAAATGGCCATTGTTTGCTGTTAAGCTGCTAGGCCCCAAGGTAAAATACTCGAAATTGATAGTATGGAATATTGAGGTTGAAAGGGAGGTGTGAGAGAAAATGCAGCTTGTGTTTAAAACATCTAGAACTGTTTTCCCACAGCATGCTGGGGTTTTAGTTTTGAAACCAGTTCTGATGCTACCATAGCAGCTTTGCATAGAGCTGATATTTGTTATCTCCATCATTAACTTTTTTTTTTTTTCTCTTTTCAGATGTTTCATGAATCACACTTTCTGCATATGTGGGCTGCCCTATACACCCTATTTTATTGTTGCAAGCTATCCCAGTAAAGACTTGCAGCAATGCCATATTTTTTCCCCCCCTGTGAACACAGGTTATTTCAAGCTTTTGTCAGTGGCAACCACTCTTATGCAGCAACTGGTTTTGGAGTGCTCCCTGATGTCAGTACCACCTGGATGTGGACCTTTGCTACCTGTAATAATACCAGTGGCCTCATTCGCTGTATCATTACGATTTGGCTTCTTATGTTAATAAGTTTGAAAAAGTAAAGGATTAAAGCTTGTGTTCTAGAAGTTGCCCTTCACTGGTTGTGTAAATAAAAATGCAGAATGACACTTCTTACTGAAGTTAGTGTGGTTTTCATAACTGTGCACTACAACAAAGCTGTAATCACAGTTAAGTTAGAATGTAATCCCAGGACAATTTTAAGCAAATAGCCCACAGTACTGCCTGTGAAATAGTGAAGGAGGGCATTTCTGTATTCCATGAATTTTTTGGGGGTTAAGAATGGGTTTATATGATTTCTCATTTTTGTAGTTTTTATTTATTCTATCAGTCTTTAACAAATGTTTATTGCTGCAATTTTTCAGTGTATCATTGTTTTACTGCCCTTGTAGTACTGGAATTTAGTTGGAAGAATAAAACATTTACTTCTAATCTGTTTGTTCTTAATATGCAGGTGGAACTTTTGCTGTTTATGAATAAACTTAAATCTGAGTGTTTAAATGAAAGCTTTATTTACTAGCAATAGTGGGTGGGTCAGTTTTAGATCAGCAGAAGGAGGTGGATTAAAATCTCAGGTCATTCTTCAGAGGCAGAGAAATCTTCCTTAGATCAGCTGTATTGTTTCGTGCTGAGGAAGTATGTTTGGTACAGAATGGACATGAAACTGGTGATGTAATTTGCTGCAGCGGACTGAAACAGCAGCTGCACTTGCCTTCCTTCAGATTTCAGTGAGACATTCAAGGAAATCTGTTCATGAGATAGAGCAGGTGCATGTACTGCAGGCTGGAACAGTGTAGGAATTGCAAGAGCTGAAGGTGTGCAATGTCTCTTAAGGGCAGAGAGCCTTGCTGGATGCATTCAGCTGTTGGCAGCCTGCTGTCCTGGTGCTGGCTGCTGCTGTCTGGGCAGCGCTGGGTCTCTGAATCACTGCGAAGTTCCTACATGGCAGGTCCGGATCTGTGTGTTACGGGGTTGAAGTATTGCTACCAAAGGCCTTCAGTTACCTGCTCTGGGGACAAGAAAGCAGTTTCAGAATAATCCTTTGATTGTAAACTGCTGTCTCTAACTTACTGTCAGCTTCTGTGAACTGGAAGTCTGCACTGTGATAGATCGCTGTCCCATCTCAGATTAACAGAGGAGTTTAAGTTGAAGATGGTAGATGTGCTGAGTAATTGGCTCTTGCTGGTGCTTACTTAGGGTATCAGAGAAGCCTTGTGATGAGCTCTGGTTCTTGGTGAACTCTTTCAGTTAGGAGTGAGATTGGAGGTTCAGAATTGGACACGTTGCCGAAGTATTTTCTGCTCACTTTCCTGAAACCTATCTTACCTAAATATTTGGATTATTTCTACTTTATTTTCAGAATCCCAGAAATGAGAAATCTCCGCTAGACTCCCCTCTCAGGTCTTTTGTCACTGAAGATAAAACTATCAAGGGCTGTAATTTTTGTTGTCTGCTTTGGAGTCCTCAGTCCCTCTCCTTCCTGCTCCTCACTTTTTGACCTCCTTTTATTACGTTGCCCAGGCTAGGAAAACCACTGCTTCTAAGTGAACCACCATGCAAATTCTGGCATCCTGAGACAGCTCATGTATTTCCTGTGTTCTTACCTCTTCCTTTGGGATATTAAGATTTATAAATAAGAAGTGATGTCATGTTAGCACCCAGCCACCCCTGTACTGGTCTAAATTGATGCATAGTAAGCAGTCTTGTGGCAGATGGAAAGCATGGCACCGTGGGTGCTGATGTATCACAGCTGTGGTATGCTTGCTTTGTGCCTGTTTTGGAAATGAGGTTGCATTCTTCAAAATTTTTCATTTTTTAACCTGCTGCTTGTTCTGTCTTGGACTTCACACTGGCTGCTTTTCCTCATCTCAGTGCCAGTATCTGGTGTGATGAATCACACTTGAAAGGCTTGTTCTAACAAGATACATACTCTACAGTAGGAAAATGGTTGACAGCTTGATGGCTGTTGAAAAAATTAGGAAAACGGGTGCTGTGAGGAGCTGGCTGTTGCTTGAAAACAAACCTGCTTTGCAGAGCCTTTCCAAACGCTTTTGAGTCAAGGAGAAATGGGTGCAATTCAGTAACTACACACTGGCAGTACACTTCGTGGTGGACACGTGTAGAAATAGTTTTGCAATTTGTATGGAACTGCAGTCTTTCCCAAAAGCCAAGGAAGCTGAGAACAGTCAGTTGGAACTTAACAGAGTGAAACCAAAGATCTTGGTTAACCTGTTTTTAAGGTAGTGATGTATTTCTTTCCAAGCAGATCTCAGTTACTGTGTACTTGAAAAGCAGCAATGTGTGTTGATATTTGTGTCTAGATGTGAGAGCGTATAGCCGTAAGATCATTCAGCATTTTTCAAGGTTGCAAAGGATGGAGATTAAAGCAACCTTGTGTGCTGATGTTTGAGATTTGCCTGTATACTCTTTAGCAGCAGCACTAGTCACAGATTGTGCTTAGAAACTGAAGCTCTCTTCATTCCCAAGTTGGGAACTGGGAGGGATTTAAACTTTCTGATTCCACAGTGGGGAGAAAAAATGAAGGCTGGTAGAGTGTTAAGAGTTCATGCTCCTTAACCAGTGCTTGTGACTTGTATTGGAAGTCATTCTCAGTGATGAAAAATGTGAGAACGAATGGCTTTTACAAGCACTTGGCCTATTCATGTAGTTTATTGCTGTTGTAGGCTTCAACATAGAAGAAAAATTACGAAGTTTGTGTTTGAAACCAGTAGTGCAGTAGTGTAAAGAGGTGTCAAAGAACAGCATCTGTAACCGTAGAGAAAAAGGGTTGGAAAATTATTTTAAGTAAGAGTTAACTTGCATTCAGTTCTGGTTTTTGGCTGTAGTTCTGTTGAAAGATGTGGCTACCTAAGAATATGATTAGTTATCAGTTAGTTCAGAGGTGAGGCTTTATGCTGTTAAAAGAGTTTCAGAACTACTACAGACATTGGCACTTAAGGGTTTTTTTGTCCTGTTTCCTTCAAGTGAACATTGCAGACAGTGAAGGTTTTCTGGAGTACCTGCAAAACGTTATTACTATGCAGACAGTTGTAGAAACTAATTTTTAATTTTCCAGTTGAAATCTGTATTTCAGCTAAGGTATGTGAGGGTATCTCAGCTGTTACTGAAGTTGGTTCCAGATTCAGTGATGTTAATCTCTTTCCAGGAAGGTAGGACCAATTGCTAAGTCCAGCTTCTGAAGAAAGAAAGGTGAACTAAATTAAATTTATGACCAGATTAGTTTGTTTTTAATTGTTCAACCTTCCTACCCTCCTTGCTGAAGATGAAGCAAGCACCAAGTACAGAATTAAAGATTTGATCCTGAGAAAGCGTATGTAGCACAGCAAATGTGACTTTAACCGTACAAACTTGTTATTAGTTAAAGGGAAGAAACAACCATTAACTATTAATTTTACTGTTTCAATGTCATGTTGCCTGCACATTTGGGGATTAAAGGCCACACACTGTTGAGGCTGGTTGCTCTTTATTTCTGAATGTTTTACCCTCCGGGGGTGTGAGTTACCTGGGGTGAGGTTAGCGGAGGGGGTGGCAGGGGACAGCTGCACAGCAGAGCACTTGGCTCCCTCTCCGTGCACATCACAGAGACGTTTGGTGCTGCTCCCTCTCATTGTCAAGTGTGTTCGCGAGATAAACGGGGTGAGGTTCAGGATGGGGGCTGTTCAGCATTCCCCTCGGCTGAAATGTCTTGCTTTCGTCTGCCGCTAGAAAGCTGCCTGTATATGCTACTGAACAGGTCCTTGAGCTTGGCCTCCAGGGAAAAACGGGAATTTTTAACCTGTGTTTTGGTACCTTTGCAAGTGCTCCGCTGTGATCCTAAAAATTCGTGCTCTTGAGGTATTTGTTAGTTTCCCAAGTTTGTGTGTTCAGGCAGTTGAATCTGATAAGCTCCTACTCCTCCCCCTCCTGAACAGTCTGGCCGCATTTAGAACCAGACCTTCACTTAGATACAGCAGGACGTGTTGCTGTGACTCTGCAATAACTGCAATTGGAAAATACACGACTCCTACCCTCTCTGAGCATATTTAAAACAAGCCTGACATATCTTATATCCATTCCTGGGGAAACAGCTGGGTAAGTTACTGGTTCTTGTAACAGGACTTCCCCTCTCCAGTGCAGATCTGGTTTATGGAAATAATTCTGTCCTCACAGCTCCAGACTGAAGTGTCAGTGCAACTAAGCAGGAATATCTGGAGTCTACTGATGGCGAAAACATGGGCAGCACTTCAATGCCTCAGAAGGAAAGTGAAGCCTGTAATCCTTTCTCAGCCAACTGAGGATGTCTGGAAGTTCTGTGCAGGTAGTCTTACAATAAAGTAATTATCACTCAACTTTGCAGCTGTCTGGGTGGGACAAAGTCTGAACACCTCTCTGAACTGCAGCCCTTTCTAGGTGGTCAGGCTGCCCTGAAGTCCCTGCCCGTAGAGAGTGCTGCAATGAGCCTGTCACATCCCTCGGGAGGGTTTATCAAGGCATGGCAGCTGCACTGCTCTGGAGGGCAATGCAGCTTTTCCCCTGTGGTTCCTAAAGGCTTTTCCCCAGGCTGAGAAACAGGACACTGACATAGGCATAAACACACTTGCTTCTCAATCAGAGTCAAGGAAAAGGTTGGTCTGAGGAGGCTTTTTGAAGATGGATCATCAGATGAGCTGTGCTTTTACACACTTAGCTTCCACTGCCTTTCACACAGTTGTTTCCTTTGCCTGCATGTGGCACAAACCCTCAGAAAAGAGGGAGGTTACAACATGTGCTTTAGGTGAGGATTTTCCTATCTTCCACCTGAGTGCACAAGTGCCATGTTCTCAGTCTATGCTGACACAAATCTCCCTAACAGCAAAAGTCAGCTAATATCCATCAACCTCACTAGAAAAAGGAAATTATTTAAACAGTTCATTTTTGCTCTTACTTAACAAAGAGCAAGACTTTGTATCTCCATAATTATTCTCTCCCCTTCTCTTCCTCAAGGAGTTTTTAGGGAGTCAGGACCAGTTTGGAAGAACACACAGCAGAGGCTGAACATGGAAGTTTGTTGTCTTCTTTAGCATACTTGTTTTATTTATTTTTAAATCTAGTTAAAGGATCTAGGAGGCGTTTTATAATAATGACTCAAATCCTATCAGCTTATAAGGATGTTAATACTGCTTCATCACTTCTGTGGCTTACACAGCCAGTGCTGCCCCTTTGACTTGCCAGCCTGAGTTGTATCAGTGGACTCTTAAATTATCACATATCAAAGAAGACTGAAACTAGCACAACAATACAGTATTTGGAACATGAGCAGTAATAGAGCAGAACGTAACACAGGGAAGATGAGCATTAAAAACCAACATCTCTATTCAAGCCTGCCCAGGCACTCAGAATGTATGAACATTCAGGCACCGCTGACTTTGACTCAGTATGCAAAGCTGGCAAGGAGTGGTGCGGTGGGAACACAGCCCTTGCTGTGCTGGGCAGGTTTACTGGCACCTTGGTGGCACTTTAACAGCCTCCCCAGGTCAGCCGTGCCACGTGGTCAGTCTTCTGCTTGCTGGGCTTTATGAAGCCCAGGAGCTCCAGCTCAGAAACAGCTCGAATAAAGCGAGCACTGGACATGTCAGTGAAGGAAACCAAGTACACTTTTTATGACACAGTTACAGAGACACTGTTCTCTTCTAGGAGGGCAAGACTTCTAAGTCAGGGTAAGCACAGATTACACAACGTGTTGCACAATAAAATCGTTGGAAATAAGGGCAGAGCACGAGTTGCCTACAGAAGCACAAATTGCACGAATCTTCAATCTCATGAGTACTTCTGCCACATGCATATGACATGACAGCAAAGGAAGAGTTCTTTTTCCCACTGCTAAGAGAAGCTTAAAGCCTACAAACATACCAATTATGTAGTGTCTCACAAGAATTTATACTTTTATGTCCCTTGACAAAAAAATGGATAGATAATTATGGAGATTTTTTCTGAGGTTTCATGGCACCACCTTCTCCTTACTTTTTATTTGCTCTGCCTTTCTTGCTGCCTGCCTGTCATACAGGTTTAAATTCCTGAGTTAGAGAATTTAATTTATTGTAAGTGACAATTAACAGTGGAGCTTGTAAAAAAGGAAAGCTGGGAAAGCCAGGTATAGTATTAGAGCATATAATTATCCTTCTTTTAGTTAAGCCTTTTTTTGTACAACTATTCATTTATTCTCTGTGGTAGCACTACTGCTGTAGCCATGAGTTTTGGTTCTAATGCTCATCTATTAAATATTTTTAGATCTCAGTTCAGGATCAGGACAAAGTAAGAAGCAGAATGCATATCCTGTGGAAAATAAGTTCTCAACTCTAAGGTACTAGAACATAATGAACTACTGCTTCTATTTCTCCATCTGCTCTCTAGGTCACAGCCCTCCTTCCATCTGTTCTCCAGTAATGCTCTACCCCTATCTAGCAGCTATACCAATTGTCTGATGATTTAATCAAAGTTTCAACTTGTTCTATGGACTTTTGGTTCTGTTTCAGACCCAAATAACTTCTATAGACAAAAGCTGCTTTTACCAGACCACTCCCAGCCCAACTATTTCACCTGATCTATTTCTCAGACGTTTTCAGTACATTAAGGCTGTTTAATTTTTCTGAAATTAGTTAATTAGTGCACATGAAACTGCATTTTAAAACCTCTGGTTCATAAATCATGTAAGCTTTTCAATGGCAAGCTTGAGAGAAATGAGAAAGGATACTGGATAATATCATCCACCTGGTCTGGGGAAGCTGCATCTGCATTTGGGTCCTCAGCTGCCATCACCACAGTTGAGAAAGCCTAGAAAGGGAAAAGCAGCACAGATTTATTCCAGTTCATAGACAGGCAGATCTGCATACAAAATACTGAGCTCTGAGCTGAAGGCTATCACTCAGGGGGAGTAAGATCTTGCAAGGAGAACTCTGCGAGTGTGTCAGTTCAGCAGCAAACAAAGAGCAAGCAAGGTTACATATTATGGCAAGAATATATCATATCATATATCGTGGCAAGAATACAGAATGCAAGACATCACTCTGTGAACTCATGTGCCTGCATTTTAAATCTTAAACAGTTCCTGGTCCTGACCCATTCTCAGAGAAACTATAGAACTGAAAAAATACCCTCAAAGTGAGACTGCTTAAATATTCTGGGGAAGTGATAGAGGTAAGTTGGCTGTGAAGAAATCTATAAAACTGAGTGACAGCAAGAGTCTGGGTAGGAATATACATTGCACAAGCAAGGCAGCAGCAAACAAAACACACTTGGAACAAGTAAGTATCCTCTGAACTGCAGGTCATTAAGGTACAGAGTGTCTTGCAGAGGATGCTGTGGTTGCTAAATGTACTTACTGGTGATGACATCCAGGCAGGTTTATGAAATACAGAAGAACCACTCAAGTTCAAGAAACTTTAGAACCAAAGTGTGATTGTTAGCCAGGGAGATTTTATCTCTTCCTATACTCTCTCTGCTGTTGGTTACCAGTATGAGACAGGTTATCAAGCTAGAAGGACCTGTGCTTTTTACTACACAAGCATTCTCTCCAAGAGCCCCACTTGCCTGTTTCCATAAAAGTATCACAGAATACTTAAAAACAAAAAAAGAAAGGCAATTTTGTTAAGCACAAAATCTGATCTGTGCCAAGCTTAAAACAGAAGCAGAAGCAAAATAAGTTTCACTACAGAGTAACAGAGCTGGAAATACATAATTCACAATAGAGAAAGACTTATTTGAGTTACTGTGGGTATTTGTGCTCCTGTGGACCAAGGTTTAAGCAATGATTTAAGCTGTCAAAAGGGGCACTAAAGAAAGGGAGACATGCAGCAAAAAGATAAATCAGAATACTGAAAGCAGGTAAAGGTACTGTTTGCATCATCACATACCTCTAACCAATCAACGAGATTAATCAATCTGCCACACTCCAGATGAAGCTTATACACTATGCATATGTCAGGGGCTTTATTAGAAATGCCTCCTCCATCACATTTCAAAGCTTGATTCTGATGAAAAAAAATTGAAGGCAGTAACTTCGATCAGTGTTTAATCTTCAGCAATTTTAAGGGCTAGATAAAACATTATTTCAGGTAATTCAGATAGTAGGTACTTTAAGCAAATGTTTACTGTTTGTGTGTTTAATGACAAGTTGATAGTACAAAGAAAAAGACAAACAGAAAAAATAGGAAAATAAGAAAGCATACCATCAAAAAAAACCCCAACCAAACCCCCACACACCTACTTCACTTCCTGGTGTTCCTTCTATAACTTTGTACACTTATGCAGTGTCTACTGGAATGAGTGATTATCTGATTATGCTTTTTTGCAATTTTTTTGCTAGTTCTATTTACATATGAGACAGAAATATTCAGTTTTATGGACTCAGGAGAAGAAACTAGTCATGATTTGCCATGTAGAAAATGGGAAAGTATCCTTTTCCCCCTGCTCTCTTGAAAGGAAGAGGAAGACTTAGTACAGATCTGTCATATGTACTAAAAATCACAATTGCTTCTCTCATGTCAGAGTTTTGTCTTTGAAATGTAACAATCATTTATCTCTGGCTTGAAACTCAGCATCTATAAAGGCAAAAGTTTAATTTCTCACAAAGTATTCTACATTTCAGGAAATTCATAGAATCGTTAAGGTTGCAAAAGCCCTTTAACATCATCTGAGTCCAATGGTTAACCCAGCACTGCCAAGGCCACCATTAAACTATGTTCTTTACTGCCGCATCTACATGTCTCTTAAATCTCACCAGGGATGGTGAGTCCACAACTTCCCTGGGCAGCCTGTTCCTATGCTGCTGCTTTCCAGGAAGAAATTTTTCCAAATATCCAACCTAGACCTCTCCTGGTGGAACTTGAGGCCATTTCCTCAATGTTGCGGATTCCCTGGGAGAAGCAGCCAACCCCCCACCTGGCTACAAACTCCTTTCAGGCAGTTGTAGAGAGTGATAAGGTCCCTTCCGAGCCTTCTTTTCTGCAGGCTAAACACCACCAGGTCCCTCAGCTGCTCCTCACAGGATGCTGCACTAGCTGTGCTGCCCTTCTCTGGACTCGCTCCAGCACCTCAGTGTCCTTCTCATAATGAGGGGGCCCAGAACTGAACTCAGCACTCGAGGTGTGGCCTCACCAGTGCCGAGCACAGGGGGACAATCCCTGCCCTGCTCCTGCTGCCCACACTGTTGCTGACACAGGCCAGGTGCCATTGGCCTTCTGGGCCACCTGGGCACGGCTGGCTCATGTTCAGCCCTGTCACCAGCACCCCCAGGTCCTTCTCTGTTGGGCAGATTTTCAGCCTCTCGGATTCAGGTCATCAGCACTGAACCATTTACTTGGGAAGTTAAAAAGCCGCTCAAGCCAGAGGCAAAATGCTCTGTACAGCTGCAGAAATTGACAGCATTTCATTTGTTTCATGCACTCTAAGATGTCAGCTGTCTTAACGTGAACACAACCACTGATCATTCCTTTCAGCTCATAGAAGTTTTTTCTAAAATGCTTTCATATGCTAGTAAAATATACAAGCTACTTTTGGGAAGTTATTAAGCTGTAGCAAGGACAGATACCTTCAAAAGAAAAATGCTTTTCAAGACAGGAAAGAAGACTAGGAAAAGAATGTAACTTTGCTCAAGAATCTCTAATTTACTCATAGATCTCAATTCCTGTAATTTTTGAGACTCAGCTCCTGTTTGGACTCTGGCACTTATAAGACATTTCACAATTTCCACAACACCTAGCAATTTTCCAGTTTATTTACTCTCTACAAGGAACGTAAAAGCTGTAGACCTTAGGTTAATATCTGTCAGTTCATTGCAAGATGGTTTCCAGAAAAATTCAGAGCAATATGGCTAACTCCTCAAAATGTTACAGAGCAGACATTAGTAAGTCAGGAGGGTACCACAATAGTGTCAAATACTCCTGTGTTAGTTCCTGGCACACATGAGGTTAGACTTCTGGCTGATCTAGATCTAGTGGCTCACCACTGCCCAGAAGACCAACACTACGCCCTTCTCTTTTCCCCTCTCCTACTGCACCCAGCTCTGTGTTTCCCTACTACTCACCCAGGTGCCACCCTGACAATGTTGGACACTTTGCACTGATTTTCTAATTTTAAGGTCAGGACAGTTATCACAACCAAGACAGGATGCAATTTCCAGAGCACCTGCACACTGCTGGAACAGGTTCATCTGTAGAAATTAGTATCTAGCTGGGCCACACACAGGTGCTGAGAGTGATGGAAGAAGACATTCCTGATGGGCACTGCGGGGTCTCTGCCAGCACCTGAGAGAGCCCAGCCTCCCTTGTGATCACTGGGCCAAGCCTCTGCAGCGCAGCCGGAGGGAGCTGCAGCTGCCAGCGGGGAAACCTCGGCTTCCTGAGGCTGCAGCACACGTGTGGTCCCAAGAGGAAACAACCAGGCTGACGAGCAGGAAGCTGCCCTAGAACGAGCAGCCAGTTGTGAAACCATCTGTACAGCACAGAGGTGCTGCTCCCAAAAGAGGAGAACAGGAGTGGGAACAACCCAGAACACTGCTGATGAGGAATTGTTCTTGCCTGACCCTGCTCCATGGCTAGACAGTGGACACACTCATACCTTGCTCTGAAATCAGTGCTGTTATCCCAAGGACCAAATCCTCCTTCCCTGATATGGGAGCTTGTATCCCAAGTTTCAGCTTGTTCAGTTTTCAAGGAATCAGTGAAAACAGAATTACACTGGGTTTGGTGCAGGTTTTTTGGGTTCTCTTCTCCCCCACTCCCATGAACATAACCCTTGGTTCACATTTTGCTAAATAAATAACTGGACTGGACTCCTGTAAGCAGTGCATCACATATTAATCATTCACTGGTACTCTACTGAAGCTCTTTTCTGTCCTGGCCTTCTGGAAGGAACAGTTCTGGAGAACTTTGGTCCGGTCACGGTGCAGAAAAACACAAACCATGCAAGTCATAGACAGAAAAAATATTTGACTCACATGGATTGAAATACTAAGCAAGGTACTCAGCCAATACTGCTACTGTTAGAAACTATGCCAAAACTTCACAATCTTCTCACAAAACATTGGAAATAAGTTAAAGCATGTCCAAGTACAAAGTACAGGATGACAGAGGGCTTTAAATCTGGTCAACTCATCAGAGAGAAAACAATACTTATTAAACACATCAGCAGTTAGATTTTCTTAGCTTTCCTCGTCTGTATTTTTACAGGTGTTCTAAAAATATAAATTACTGAGGTTCATATTAGGTTTCTTTAATGGTAACTACTGTTTGCTAACTACTGTTTTCACAAATAAGCTCTGTATGTGGTTTCAGTAATAACTCCTGCACACAGCAAAACTGGTAACTCTCATTCAAATCGAGGACAGTGCCAACAAACCCAATACAAATCAGGTTGTAGATTTCAAAGGCTGATCTTTATCAAGTGTGGTTCCTGGTAAGTGTTGGCTTTGACTCAAGTAGCACATTAATCAGATACAGCTACAACCAATACTTTCTTCAAAATTATGATCAGTTTTTTAAGAAAAACGTTAGGGGATAAAAACAATTTCAAGTACCATCTATAATCAAGAACAAAGAGAAATGTATGTTCACTCCTTTTCCAAATGCTATTCTATTTTTTCTTTTGGTCATCCTGTCAGTGTGACTTATGAAAGAAGTGGAAAAGAGTCTGCTTTTCTCTTCTAGAAAAGGGCAGGGTTATGCTGATAGAATCAAGGATGATCCTTTTCCTGGACTCAGAAAACATAGGATATCAATACACAACAAGTATGAAAATAAAATTACAGAGAAAAACAAAGGACTCGGTTCAATATGCTGTATTTCAGCTATTTTAATGTTATGTTTCCACCTGAACAGACTTCACCTTGCAGCTAATCTACATAGTGAGGGACTGAGCACCAGCCCTATAAAGAAAGTCTCTGGAAAGAGTAACAGACACTGTATTTTTCCCATGGACAGTCATCCCAATTGTAGCGGAGGACAAAATTACTTTTCTGATACATCTACAGAAGAAAGGAAATATCATGGCTAGAATATGCTCTGGAAAATGGATTCCTCCTACAGAATTCTTTCCAGAATTACCTTCTTTATTTCAGCCAGCCAGATTCCCCAGCTCTTTGAACAAAGTCCCCAGTTGCTTATCAGCACTTGCTAGTTCTCTGCAAAACAGCTGAATACGTGCCAAGCTTCATGAAACAGCAAAACTCAGCCTTGCACACCATCCTCACACAGCCTTCCAGAACTACCCCAGCACCACGAACAGCCCACTTGTTTCTTACCTTCAGGTACCAGTGTGGGTTATTTAAAGCCGTGTGCAGTGCAGTCCTGGGGGCAGCATTCAGGTGCCCTCGGAGAACGGTGGCTGTGTTGAAATACACGATCTCATGCAGGGTCCTGTCGTCTGCAGGAACAAGGTATTTCCTGGAAAAACAGGAGGTATGGGGGGAGTGGGGGAGACACAAGCTTCAGCTTAAGGGAAACAAGGCAAGTCTGCTGCAGTCAGACTACAAAAATGCATGTTTCCCAATCAGTACTGAGAAATCTCTGAAAAACAAGATGAACAGCACTGAAATAAACTTTTAAGCAGAGAAGTCTGTTACTATCAACTCTACACCTAATGGATTTAGCATAGAACTCTAGCTGGGTTCTGGGACACTGACAAATTCAAAAGTAAGGGCAGCAGCTACAGTGCTAACCCAGTCAAGTACTCCACAGATCTTGCTTATCTATCTCAAGGGCTCATGATGAGTCTCTGCTAATCTTTGTCTTCCTATCTGAAGCTTTTTGCTTGGCACAGTCATACTTCTGTTAGCTTCTCTGCCTCCCCCCCACCCTCTATAATTAACAAGCACCTTCATCTCTTCCCCCAACACACGCCTTTGACAGTTTTCACTACAGAGTTGCCTCCAAAACTGTATCTGATACGGCCTGCTCACCAAAACAGTTCCCAAAATGGACAGGATATCACACTTGACATCTGTACAGCTTCATAAGTAGAACAGATCAGTAAAGATTAGGGTAAAGACTTTTGACTTTATTTTGCCACTTATACCCAACTCCTCCCTCAACACTGTCTCAGGAGCCAAAGTAGGTTGGTCAATTCGTATCCTAATTATTTCAACTGATCTACTGGAAAAGAGGTGTGGTTTGGTTTGGTTTTTTAAGTTATTATCTTAGAGCACTCAAAGAAAGAATAGGAAGGAAAACAAAAGTGTGCCACAGGGACTGAGACACAATTTTGACAAGATTAACATGCTAGTAAAATTTCATTTGCAACTTACAGTGCAAACTAATGCAGGAATATAAAACAGGAAGGCTCACCTTACAAGACTGTCTATATAGTCAACAACTTCAAAACGAAGTATTTCAAACTTTGTCAGTTTCTTAGACCTCCTTGATTCCTTCAACTCCAACAAAGTCTTTAAAAAAAAAGTGGTGCATAAGACTACATGGGAGGCAGTTATTCTCTGGAGAACACAGTCTATATGTTTAGCATGTATAACTAATTTTTGCTGGCATGTTCTGACTGATGATGTTTGAAAAGTAATTATGCAGTTTTTTTTATTTAGGCCAATGTATTCAGTTCTCAAACCCGTAGGAGTTTGAGAAATTCAAAGAAATATGTGTTAGGCAGAAAGTCTAAATTACAAATTAAATAAAAAGAAAACATCTAATTTGCATTTTAAAATCCTGGTTTATGATAGATATTTTCTATAATTTTCTATGTGTCAGGAATGCCTGAAATACATAGTTGGTACTTATTCATTCATTTTTAAGATGAGACAGTCACACACAACCCTTTACTCAGAGCTCCAGCAAGCTGGGAACAACTAACCATGAACGTTTTAAAACATTAATTTAAGGAACCAGTCAATAAAGCCTACGCAGGCCTAACCTTCTGAAGGTGATAAAGGTCTGTCTTCTTCTGGAGCTCCTTTTGTGACGATACGGACACATCTCGTTCTTGGGAAGCTTCTGCTACTAGAACAAAACTAGTGTTTGATATGTGGGGTGGAGTTTTCCTGCATAAACCTCCTAACCCAAGCAATCTTAGAAGTACTCAGTAGCCACTTGTTCACATAGACCCAGCCACAGGCAGCTTTTGGGTCTTGCATCTTGTAAAAGATTGTTAAAAAAGGAGCCTGCACTGCAACTTAGCCAACAGTGGTTAAATAACAGAAGCAATTCACCCCTGAGCAAAGCACAAGCCTTGCACATCGCTTTAGTTCTGTTTAGGCCTTCCTAAGTCATACTCTCAACATTTGTAAACTGAACAGATTAGTACTAGCTACTACTGATGCTTTTGGAGTATTCAAAAAGCCACATGCTGCATTTTTTTCCCTTCTAATGTGCCAAAAAATACTAAGAAATGAGTTCTCCCTACGTAACCCAGAAAATGCAACCAGAGCAGCAAACAGAAACATGCTAAGGTATTTCACTGCCCAGTTTTATTGTCACCTTAATTTAGAACAAAATTTTATCTTCATGGACATGTAGTTTGTTAATCAATTGCACCAATTACTAGTAATTTTTAGGTAAAAACAAAGAAGCAAAAACTCCCAAAGCACAATCAATGCTAGGATGAGTGATAACAAAACAACAGGTATCTAGATTTCTTGCCTTACTTAAGAGGATGGCAGATGGAGATTCCACCCACACATCACAGGTAAAGCTCTATCAGCAGTGACAATCAGGTATTTAAAAGCTTTTTGGTGACCTGCAGAGTAGGTTTTGTCTGGCCTGGAACAAGGTATTTGGTATCTTCCAGAGTCCTGTGGACATTTGTCTGAGTATTGAAGACTTAAAATCAGAAAACTTCTTCTCCACTATTACACCAGTATGTTTTTATATTTTCCAAATCCTTTAGCTCAAAATAGGCTGAATGTAAAGGTATTCTGCTTGTTCAAGCTTCATTTTATGTTTTTCAGTTCATTAGGCAGTCAGGACAATGGACTTTGTTGTTGTTATTAAAAAATAATATTTTGGACTATCTTTTCACTCTAAGGGCTCTGTCAGCAATTTGGGTACATCAAATTTTTGGCAGACTTCTGAAAATTCCCACCGAAGATCAATACCATCACATAAATATACAGTAAGAAGTTCTCTAACTCAGCAATCTATTCACGTACAGTATATCTTAACTCCCCCTTCTCACTTTTCCTTTGGAGCTTCAATCCACTTTGAAAACAAACTAAGATCACTCATGGATTCAGCAGACCTTCTCTGCTTTAAAACCCTCTTGAAGTCCTAAGTGAAAAGAAATACTGTTTTTTTTGCTTTACAGTTCTACAGGTTCTGAATCCCCAGAGTTGTGGTTCTTTATTTATTTCCTCAAGGTAAAAATCCAACTACTTAAAAGCCTTTGGCTTTAATTCTTTTTTTCCAAACTAGAGAAACCTATAGTTTTCCATCATAGGTCAGATTCCTCAGTGCTGGTACCATCAGTGACATACACAGCTTTTTCAGAGTGATGACCTATTTTCTCTACCACAGCTCTGCTTTTACTACAACTACTAAAATATACATGGTACAGACAAGAGCTGATTTTTTTAGACAACCCTCCATTAATACTACAGTGTTACATGACTACTTTAATTAATATTGACTGCATTTGGGGGTTGTTGCCTACTTGTCCAAATGCTGGGTAGCAACCACACTAGTAATGCGCTTAATTAATATGCATAAAACAGACCAGATGATAACCAATTCATCTTCAAAAGCGAATCTTTGGGGAGTGCTTCTCCATAATTCAGGGGAAGCAATGAAATCCCTATTCCAGCAGAATGCTGGAATACATCATACTCCTATTTCAGAAAGAGTGCAGCAGTTTCAGCTAACCTGCCTCTGACAGACAGAATGCTGCTCCTCATTTGCCTTGCTAAGCTGTGAAGTATGTCCTCTACCATGAGCAATCAAATCCATGGGCTTGATGAGTTACAGCCTGTCAGCAGAGCCCTGATAACTGGCACCTGGGGTCCTAGCTCTGAATGTGCAGGGGAAACAATCTTACATACATTTGGGTTACACACCAGTCATAAGGAAGTCTGTTGCTATTTATCGTTCAAAATAGTTTGCTTTTAACAACTGCAACATCTGCTAAAATGCTCAAAATACATGCATGAGAGATTTAGGGGATAATGTTTGCTGATCTGTCCAAATTCTTATCTTACATCACTCTTCCGTATTATAAAAAAACACGAACCATGTATCAGTAAAGAATATAAACGTTTCCTAATTTTGTGCATGTATTTAAAAAAAATCCTGCAAATATGACAGTTTAATATGATTACAACCTTTCTCAGGGAAAATGGAACTCATTGGTCAGACTACAAAACAGCTTTTATATAATTTGTAATGGAATATGTACACACCCACCTTCTAGATTCTGAAACTGGGTCAAGAACTCCTTCAACTTTTCTACTGTCTTATCAAACTCCTTTCCAGAGGATGACATCAAAATTTCCACACATTGTTGGAGCATGGTTACCAAATCAGTCTTATTCAACATCCTAAAAGACACAATTGTTGGCTGAAGTTGAAACACAGAATGATGAAACACTGTTCTTAGTAGAAAAAAGTTTAAAAAAAATAAAACTGAAAAACTCCTTTTAATAGAAAAATTCTCCAGGATTTCAAGCATTCAATCTTGAAGCAAAGTCAATTTTTTTCCTGCTGTCACTAACAGAAAGAAATAAACCAATTAGGTTTGGTGATGATGTCCTTAAAGTTTTCCTGCAGAACTGTAGTTTTTCTGATTATCTAAAACCACTTGCTGGACACAGGAGATGCAATTTTTGAAACTGTGAGTCAGACACCAAAACAAAACAAAAAAACCCCAACACCCAAAAACCAATCATGGTAGGGTTCAGAACTCATTCCCAAGAACAGTAAATGAAATGGTAAAAAAAAAAAAAAATCACTATGTAAATACATCCACAAAATTACCCTCTGTGACTCAAAATGACTCTCAAATGAAATCTGTATGCTGTTTTTTGTATTTAATTGCTGTACATCTAACCATCATTAGAATCCCAAAACCATTCAAGTTGGAAGGGATCTCTTGAGATCATCTAGCCAGCCTCCAGCTCAGCATTTACTTACTATTTAGTTATTAGAGCCTTTCCCAAATGTCAGCAAGCACTGCTCAGTCTCAAAATCTTACTTTAAAAGATATCAGTGATGGTGGTCGGTGTCTCAGGCAGTGGGTTTCCATATCAGCTACCTAAAAACTACGAAATTTAAGGAAGAATACAGAAGAGGCTGGGGAAGCTTTGTGGATATCTGGAGGGACAATTGCAATTTGAGCTCTACTTTCTAACTGGCAATTGATACTAAATGCTTATGACGGTTAAAATTTAGAACTTCAGTTCATCTGCTTCTGGGTTACAGATTTTTTGCAAGTCAGGTATTGCCTTCAGATACACTTGTTTTTTACATAGAAGCATCAGGAGTTAACAACAGAAAAGGTGACCTTGACCACACAAAAGGCTAGAAAATATTTTGAAACTGTCTAGTATAATATAATGGGTAAACAAGATAGCCTTGTTCCAGGCCAGACAAAATACTGCAGTTAAACACCCAAGATGGAGAGAAGATAAGCAGATCTGGAGATCTGTGAATGGGAAAGAACAAATTTATATTCATAGTATTATTCAAAAGGAAACTGCAAGTTCTAGAAAAACTTATTTGCAATAACAATTGGATTACAGGTCCCAAAGAACAGGCAAGAAGACAGTTATCACATATGAGAAAAGAGTAAAGGATCCTTTTCAACCTTTTAGGTTTGAGATTAGTGCAAGGTATGCCAGGTATCAGTGGGGTTAAGATTTTAATTTGGTGAGGAGTCAGGTTTAAAGCAGAAAGGAAGCTCTCAGGTTACCAAAACGCAGTAAATAAATCTGTCTCTGATTATTCAGACAAACGTTATGAAAGAGAAGAAAGGAAGCTAGAATGAAGACCACAGAAACTCCTTCTGACTGCTGAAGTGGGGATCACCAGAAGAAGTGATAGCAGGTTGGTCAGCACCAAAATGACTGGTCACAGAAGGGCAGGACAATGATAAGCGGCATGCGATGAAAAGCCATCCATAATTAGCAGACAAAAACCAGAGTACAATATCTAGACAGAAGACAATGGGGCAGACAGTCCTTGAAGTTTTGCCACCCAAAAAGTTGATGAGATGTCCCAGCCAGTTTGCTCCACATAACCAATCAAGTGAGACACGCTCCAAAATCTTCTTGATCTCTCTCTTCTGATGGAATTAATGCAAAATGAAATAAAGCTCACACATTCTGTCATCCCATGATATCTTCACACTCTGGAAAACTCAGGTAGAGTAACTACTGTCTAGATTGCTCAAGTTAGACCACCTGAAACACCATCTTTGGGGAGCGCACTTCTAGCAGAAGGGATAAAAACCTGTCCAGGAAAGGCTGAAGTAGAGAAACCAATGACAAAAGCAACGCGATTCAGCAACTTAAAACCCTACATTCAAACATAATTAATGAAAAGCAAAAGAGATACTTTGTTAGAAAATGAGAAGTAAGCTGACCTAAAGCTTCTCTATTTTTTTACTTTCTACATACAAGGAAAAAAAAAAGATGGATTCCAGAAAAACACTGAAAAGGAGTAAGAGATGGGGAAGGGTGAACATAAGGATATCAACAGGTGATGTGGCTCCTGGGAAGGCAGAGATACTAAATACAGTGAGTAACTCTTAAACCTGAGCAAAAAGGGGGAAAAAAAAAGATTGTGAGTAGAAGGGGAAAGACTACATTTTGTAATTTTCTTCTAAAAGATAGCAGCAAGATTCTATATAGAAAAAGAAGAGACAAGAGGAATTATTTGTAAAAAGGCAAACAGAAATCAAAAGCTGAAAAAATGAGCTAGAATAATCACAGCTAGAATTCCAGGTATTTGAGGAAATTGTGTTGGAGGAGTTTTGTTAGAAAATGACAAAATTTCTGGATCAAAAAAGAAAGAATCATAGAATCATCATCTGTGAAAACAGTGACCATGATCACTGTATTTCTATCAGAGGCTCCCACAGCGGGAGCCAGGACCAGAAGAACAACAGGAGGGAGATGAACAGATAAGAATAAAAGGGGAGTAAGCCAGAATCTGATGGCAGCATCAACTTTGAGATAGGAGACAGATGAATTCAGAGAGGATGAAAGCAAATTAAACACAGGAGAAGAAAAAGGAGAGGGAAAAACGGCCAAAAGTTATTAAGAGATCACAGACAGACAGTAGAGGAAAGCAGAATGACACATTTGTGGGCAAGAGCTCAGAGGTGATTGAGTGCTGTCAAGATACAGGAGAGTCAGAGAAGGAACACAAAGGAAAGACTGCAGAAATGACAACTCAAGCATGTAATCCTTTCAAAGGGATGAGGGTAAAGAACACAGAAAAGTGGTTATGTGTAAGAACCACTCAGTATGGCAAAGTACAGTTTGAAGAGTGTGTTTCCTTGTGTGTTTATCAGCCCAGAAAATGACCCTCCATCCACCACTGATATGGTTTTTCTGTGCAGTTTTTCTGTCAGACACATCAGACCTGACCAGGTCAGGGGGTCTGGAGGAGGCAGTTACAGTAACAGGGTCGCATTGGCTCCTTGTGAGACAGAGCCAAGGGATTGTTTGAGTGCAACTATCAGGAGACAGACACCTGGCATGTGTCTTTTCAAAACACATTTAGAAGCCTGTAGCTGCAACACTGCAACTGAAAGGTTTTTCTATCAAGAAAACTGGCTTTGACGACTTTGGCATTTTAAACACTGACAGACAACACAAGTACAGGCTCTCCTAAAGTCCTACGCTCACATTATCACAAAAAATTAACTCAGTCCCTGTTAAAACTGTTAAGGCGAATTAGGAAGAGAAGGAAAGCAGAAAAATAAAAAAGAAAGGCCCCAGCTACTATTCATTTGGAACAGATTCTAATTTTCACAACAGATTAAAATTTAAGCCAACTAAGACTAATAATTTGATTGATAATATCTACCACAATCATACTCTAAAAGGCAAAACCCAACTCATTCTCATTCGCACAAAGTAATCTCAGTGGTTTCAGCATAATTACTCAGGGCATATGAGATATTAGAACGTGGCTGAATTTCACAGAAATCAGTAATAAACCAAACTGAAAAGAGCAGCCAATTACACTTGCAAACAACCCTAAAACTAGCTGTGAACAGGTGATATGCTCAGCTTTAACTTCCAGAATAACTGATGACTGATATTTTCTATGTGTACAGTGGTATTAAAACAAAATGGGGAAAAAAAATCACCTTGCTAGCTGAAGAGATGACTCATACTCCTCTGTCTCCCACACTCGGTTTTCCAAACACGCACAGTGCAACTCCCTGATCTGTTATGCAGAAGGTGAAGAAAGGATAAAGTGTTTTACAAAGTAATGTGGAAATCTTACAACAAGCTGTTCAAAGCAATATGCAATTCCTTTAGAGCTTGTTTTCCAAAGATGAAGAATGATTGCAAAAGAAATGAGAGCACTTAATATCTTCCAGAACTAAGCTTCTGCTGGAGACTGTTGCTCTGCACCAGGTTCCAAACAACCAACATTCAGGTGAAGATAACTGCAGTGAACAGAAAGGAACTCCAATCAAATGCCCCAGCTAAAACATCCTTTTATTCTCAAATACTGGGACAGTTCATGCTGCTTTTGTAGTCAGTGACAGATTCTAGTAACAGTATGGAATACACTGAGAACTGAGAGACAAGTTCACATGCACAGAATACATAATTGCTCTTCCACTGGAAGAAATCGTTCAGCATGAGAAGGTGGATTAAATGACATTAGAGCAATAGGACTATTAAGAGCAATTATCACTGTTCCTCCTACTATTGCTTTTTTCTGTACAGAAAGTTGCTAAAAACTCAGTCTCTTCACCTGAATTTGACTAGTGATCTAATAGGTGGTAGAACAGTGTACACTGTCTGCAATGCACACAGATAATCCCAGATGTGGGAAAGTCAGTGTGTGGATTCTTCTGCTGATCTGTGCACCTGCCTCCTCCTGGAAATTCCTTCCTGTTGACTGAAAAGGTATCATCCCTGCCAGTAAAGAAACCACACGCTGCTGTCTTCCACCCATAGCAAGAAAGCATCTGCCTCCATTTTAAGAAGCAGGGGGCAAAACAGCACTTTAGTAAATAAAGAGTAAGTATTTATTTAGATGTAATACTTTAAGGCCAAAAAAACCCCAACAAAACCAAAACCACAAAAATAACAACACAAACCACATATAACAGTACATCACCTGCTTGCCCAAAGGATACTTCGGAAGAGAAGATGTGAAAACATGAAGACATCTCAGAATTGAAACATAATTTTCATGGTAAACATGCAAGTCCTCCAGCAACTTCTCTGTTTCTTCCTACAGTGATAGAATAATTTTTCAAGTAATTCTGATACCCATTTAAAGCTTTCATACAGCACTGAAAATGACTCTGAAGTTTTGATACTGTAGTGTGCTATGACTTAAATCACCAATCTTAAACTGAGACCACTAAGCAAATGAGCTGTATTTCAACAGTTCACTGCATTCACATTGCACATTGTTACCTTTACTTTCTTCCTCCATCTCAGTAGATTTGCTATTGATTAGCATTATTATTTTACCAATTTCAGCTATATTTAGGCCTTTAGATTTGAAACATCATCTCACAATATTGAGAATACACACTATTGCTTTAGCAGGCAAGGAGAAGTTATGTAGCTACTTTTACTCGAAAACTTGCATTTTTATACTACAAATGCATTTAAAGTTTTGTTTCTTATATTCTGGGTGGCTGCTCTTTTTATTACATAAAAAGACCAGCTCACAGAAAACAAATAAATATTCAGTTGCTGCTCCTATGTGTTTTCAATTTGACTTTCGTTTATTCATGGGTTGAGAACTATAGAAATAAAAAAATCGTATTTAGGAAAAAGAAATTATTGACTGCTGCTCCTGAATTTTCTGGATGGCACCACATTATCACTGGCTTCCCATGGAAGCATATATTAACACTTCTGGAAAGCCACACTCAAAAATTCTGGTAACTGTACTAAAGTACTTTGGGCTCATTAGATGTAATTTTGTGAATCAAAAGATCTTCTCTTCCCTGTCCTCAGACAAAAGTAAAGAGGAAAAACGATAGGATCCTCTATATTGCCCTTTTGCTTAACTCTAAGCAAACTATTCCAAATGGAAAGAGAAAAATAAAATAAGCCACTGAAGTTTTCTAGAGTTAAACTGAAACAAAGGGTATCAACGATAAAAGAAAAGCAAAACCTTGTCTGCAGGCAATATAAGGAAATACAGATGTATGAAAGAAAATGTATCATACTGCAAAGACTGAAAAGTAACAAAGACAGTGCTACAGAGAGCTTTCTGATGTTAAAAAAACTTTAAAATTATTAAAAACATTAACAGTATTTCTCCCCATAGAATTTTTATATATTGAAATTTAAGAGTCACTGACATAACAACTGTTACGGCAACTTCCAAAACCTTAAGGTGGACACAAGTTTGTATTTTAATTCTAAGTAGGATCGTTACGAAAGAAATTATTCCCACCAGAAAATAAGCTAAGAAAAGAAAACAAGTTCTCTCTAATGCTGCTATATCAATCTTATTTCCCAAAATCCCAAGCTTTATTAACACACTTGCATTTCCCTCATCTTGGTCCTAGCTCAAAACAGATATAGTTAATGTAAGTAAATAGCAATGTATTTGGCCAAATAATGAAGTGAAAAGGCATAATTCATTTTAGAAGAGTTTGAAATTGTTATTAGAAGACTGTGCAGCATTATTTCCAGAATAGAGATAGAAGACACAGATTGCCACATTTACATAGTTTCAAATTAAATTTGCCATGAAACGTTTCAGATAGATTTGTTAATAATTAGGATGTAAAACTGCTTTTAAAACCTATTCTTCTAAACAAGTGAAACACTTCCCATAGTTATTAAAAGAAGTGGTAATAACAGATTGGAATAAAAATGCATCTGATAAAGTGTATTGCAGTTTTAGGGGCTAAGATGGAAGACTATAGTGACTTGGTGCTGAACCACAAACAGTAAGTTTATATGAACAATTACTATAGTGACTCTGAAAGTGTTTCCAAAATTGGGCATGATACTGTAGAGATCTGCATGACAGCAGAATAATCAGCACCTCATTAGTGCAGCAGTAGGACCTCTTCTTCCCAGGCAGAATACACTGCCGGCCTGGTAAGGCAGTAATGGTCCTACCTCTATTGTGAAGATTAGAACAAGTATCTTCAATTAAAATTTGTGAAAATCATCTTATGCACCTAAGCACAAGAATTCCAGCTTCCTTCCCAAACTTACAGGGTGACACTTGTGAAATAAGGGGTGTATTATTAAACATGTAAGGTTGAAAACATATAAAGTTTAAGCGGATGAGTATTCAACTTCCAAAGCAGGTGTGAATAAAGGGTAAAGGAACAGTAGTAGTGTATGCTATTTTTGCCAATGAAGATTATGGTTCATAGAATGATACAAAATCATGTCTCATCTTGAGTACTGTAACTGCACTTGCAAAGTTTGCCTGTTCCTAACCTCCCCTCCAGCCACTACCATTGTTCTTCACAGTTGAAAAAGCCTAACACACCAGGCAAGTTCCATTTGCCTGACAGGTTACAAATACTTGAAATGAAGAGTCAGGAGAAACCCATTACCTTCAGCAATGCTTCTACTGGGAGTGGCTCAGATAATGAAAATAACCAACAGATTTTTGATGGTGAATTCCTAAAGGGCTCACAGTAGTAGCAGTCTGACTTCAATCAGTTGGCAAAACTTCAGATAAACGTGTAACAAATTAGTTTTAATCCTGTATGAAGTCTAGTGTGAATGTGTGCCCTGGGACACAGACTCTGCCCTACTGAGTTCAATCAGAAAGTGAGGCTATGAAGGATTAAGATCTTAGGAAATAACCTCCAAGATTACTTACACATTCTTCAAACACTTAATTGACCTTCCAAGAAAGGCAGTCTGAGTAAGCATGAAAAGACCTGGCCATAAATAAACCTTGTATCCTTCTTTTTAAGCAGTTACATTTCTAGATATAACTAAAAGTTGATATAAGAAAGTTGCGTAGCCTCCTATAAAGGCTGACCTGGCAACCCCAGAGGTCTGGAATTTTGACCTGCCAATCCTAATTCCTCATTACTGGTCACAAAGCACAGTACGTTCTGCATGAAAGATGTTATACAGAACTATTCATCTTGGTCTTGTATTTTACTATCCTCCACAAAGTGATATATTGGGCAAGTTATTTCTGTTCTCTAAGCACATTCTCAAAATTTTACCTTTAAGAAGCTGTCATCTGTCAGCAGTGCAATCTGTTTCCCCGACTCTTGCTTTTCCACATACCTTATGGCAAGGAAAAAAAAAACCATAAAATTGTAATGTAAAGGAAGATTCTAGGGTTAGAAGCCCTTAAAATATTTATGCTGCTATAAGAAATATGTGTCTTTCTTTGGAAAGATTCAATATAAATCCAACAAGTTGAAAGGCCACTCCAAAACCCTCGAGCTTATGCTTCAAATCAGCTTAACAAGTTCAAAAGTGTTTTATGGTTGTCAGAATAACTTGTTTCTGTATTAAGAACAAGAAGAAAAAAATAATAAATCCAAATGATTACACCTCACAGAAGCTGTACTCTCTAGACTAGAATATTAAGACTTCCTGAAATTATTTAGAACTGTCCTCTGTTTGATCAACTTACCTTTGCTATAGAAACATGTGCACAAATGAGCTACAGTGTTCACAGAACTACATTTACAGATTCTTTTAATCTTTTTTAAAGCTGACTCAATATACGAGTGTCCAAAAAACATATTTCCACCTTTACCTTCTGAATGAGGGCAGTCTCCGAATGTTTTCACACTGATCATGTGATAAAGAATAAACTCTCTTCTTAATATCTACCAGTTGGCAACACAGTACACTTAGGGGCTGGGAATAGAAGTGTTCCACAACACAGAGCTGAAAAACAAACCAAGAACTAGGGATGTTAATAAAATTCAAACTCTCTCCTTTTAATGCTTTCTTACTACTACACTGCATATACTACAATGGTAGTAATGATATTCCTTTTAAAAAAAACCCCACAATTCATAAATATTCCCTAAGTCACTACAGGACATTGATGATACAGTTGTAAACAGTCACATAATTACCTTCTTTGCTATATGTGCTATTCATTTTCAGTACCTCAGCTTTTCCCCCCTTATGTAACATTACACCTAGATAAAATGACATGATGGTGATCTCTTGTATTTATCACTTAAAAATCTGATCTGAAATTGCGTCATCCTTGAATACTTTTAACACACAAGGACACAGCCATTTACCGTCAGGTCTAAAAGTTGTATTTGCAGGTCAGGCCAATGGAGAAGTATTAAATTTTGATGACTCTTTCAAATAAGAGGAGTTGAAACCTACGAGAGCCTAACACAGGTCTGTCTTCAGGAAGAGGTATTATGGCCAGGATACTTCTCCTGGCCACATGTGATCACTGAATCTTATATATCAAAAAATCAGAGAAATTCTAAATGTCTATGACAGTAAAAGGGCATATTTCAGGTTCACACATGGAACTAGGCAAGAAAGAAACAATTTCACAGTCCTGCACTAAAACAGATGATAGGTGTTACGAATTCTTCAGAGAACTCCTGTCTGCAATCCACAAGAGCCACAGTGAGACCTGGACACAGAAATACATCTAGATACAAAGAACTATATAAGACAGTAAAAATTTAACTATCATGCTCGGTAGAGACTCTTTTTGGAAACCCTGAGCTCTTCCACTTTGTCTTCTGAGAGAGGGTGAATGTAACTCCCACATTGCTACAGGGCTGCTTAGAGCACAATTACTACCTACGCAGAGGCACCAAGCAAAAGACCCTACAGCTCCTGCTTCCCTGAAAAGGCAGGAACTGTGCCAGAGGAGTTCCCCAGAAGTGGGAAAGAGACACTGCTATAGCCTATTCACACCAAGACAAACCAGAGTACAAGGACCCCAGAAAGATGATCAGAACTGGAGAGTTCTGCCAGGGGTGTTAGAAAGCTACAAATTAATCTATAGCAAAATACAGCTCTTTCTGCCCATTAAGCCAGGTCACCCTTTTAAATGAAACCTTAAATATCGTGGGTTTTGTGGGAGAGTAAGCTTTTACATGCTTTTTCATACCTGTCCTATAAGTTTGCTCTTAAACCCTTATCAGTAAAAGTTTTAAAACACCCATCTGTTCACAGATCCAAACTGTTTCCAATGGATATCTTTTCATAAAATTCAACAGTATTAGAACCTAAGAAATCTTTCCGTGCCTAGTAATTACCCTTTGTTTTCACAACCATAATTTCAATTCTTGTTACTGTTGCCTACCTGAAATCCTTTGATAAAATTCTGGACAGAAAAATCATGGTACAGGAATATGTTGATGAGAACCTGCAGAACTTTCTCACCCAGTTTAAAGGGAAACTGGGATGTCAGAAGCAGCTAAGAGGGAGAAAAAAGAAAAAGTAGCCATAGCAGAAATTTTCTCCTGAATTCAAATCAGCAAAACCTATATATATATAACTTGATAGAACTCTTAGTATGTGTTAACATTCAACTAAACGAGCTACTAAATACACTACCAAATTCTAAAAATAGTATTTCTACTAAAATATCCATGCGAAGGTCGATTTTTGGTTTATTATTTTACCACATTTTCCCAAGTATCTTTCACAAATACAACGGTTTGAAGTTAGTTTTGCTTATTGCTATATTTGTAAAATTACAAATAGAATAGAGATTGCTGTAATAAACAGTGATACCACTACTTTCAGCATATGTAACAGCGATTTTGAAAATCCAGCACAAAGCAGTCTACCAAGAATCCACAGACACAACATTTATATGGCCTGAACATATGGATAACTCAGCCAATGGCGGTAAATTTGGTAACTGAGTGGTAAAATGAGTGGTAATTTACCACTCAGACAGGTGGTACAACTCAGGCTGAACTTTCTTTTTTGAAGTTTAAGCTAAGTTTCAAAGCTATCTTTTTCTGGACCAAAGTAAAACTGAAATCACAGCTCGACTTTAATGAACAGGTGTGAACGTCAAAGTGTAATTGCACAAGTCAATGCAAATGAAAGATGAAAGCAGGTGTGTGCATGTGTGTGTGTCTCCGTATGAGAAGGGAGCTCTCAGTATTACACTGCTCTGCAGCTGCGAGTAGAAATACCCAAAATTCACAGCTCACAGAGTCCTTTTCAAAACCTTCAGAAAAACCTGCCTTTAAAGGCCACACATGTAAACCGTGCTTCAACATACACACACTCCTCCTTTCTATTTAGAAAGGGAATTACCTTGTCAATTATAGTAGACAGGTGCTCCTTACAGGAAAGGGACTGGAAAAGCTCTATGCCCAGCAGAGAGGAAACTGAGTGAGGAAGTAATCTGTGGATAATCATTGGTGATGTAGCGATTCCAAAAATCAGCACTAAAGGTAACTCATGGATATGTTGACTGAATAATGGGGGAAGGGAAAAAAAAGTAATAGTTACATTATAGAAGCTTGTGTAACAAATGCATTGTGTTCCTACTACAGCACTGAGCTTAGATGCAGAGAGTGGTAAATTAAAAGATTCACTGCCAGTAAACCAAAAGAGTTTTGGTGTGGAATAAAATGAAAAAGAAAAGATGCTGTTTAAAGTCCTAAAGTAGATAAGAAAATGAACTTTCATTTTAGGATTAAATTTCAGAAAGTGGCACAAAAAGCATCATTTCAGTTAGAGTCTTGTGCTGATCCTACCTTCCCAAAAAGTTATATTCAGAGAATTGAGTCTTATAATAGAATTTTTTTCAAAGATACAGAGAAAAAATAAGAAGATATATTAAATAGATAACAGTCAAGAAAATTTACAAGATTTACACCATTTAATAAATTCAAAATAAACATGAAACATCTCCAACATTCTGTGTTCCAATTACACATAAAAAAAAATTCTGACTTCTCTGCATTAATCTTTCTCTTCAGATAATTTCTTAGTATTTGCCTTAGAACTGAAAACCAGGATTGAATGTGTATTCCTTGTGGACAGCATACAATTTATACAAAATACAGTGTTTTCAGTATCATTTCATCATTATTTTCCATTTTTAATAGTTTCAAGGAGGTACAAATTCTGCTATCTTAAATACCTTCTAGGTTAAAATTGTCACTTTATTCCTTTCCTTCGTTTTTGCCATGGCAACTTTCTGACTTTGGATTGTAACTGTTATCCCACAGTTACTTTGTTTCTCTAACTCTTTGAAAGAAATTGCTGAAGACCTAAACATAAAACCAATAAACTGCATATATTACTGTCCACTGTTGATAACCTTAGAGAATCTTACAAAGGAATCAGAACTTGAGATAAATCAGAAAAGCCTCTCACATTTACCCACTTCACCTTTATCATTAAACATGTTTAAGACTGAGATGAAGATAGTAACACAAGCTATACACTTTCTTGCTGGTGTCTCAGCAAGTGAATTGGCTGGGCCTTGTTTAGAGGCAATTTCAGGTGCACACACTGCAGCTGAATTAACTGTACAACTGCAGCCCCAATTCTGACAGCTTTAACTGTATCTTCAACCCGGGGACTTAAGTGCAAGATGCTCTTTTTGGAGAGCAGCATAAGTTTTTGCTTAGAATGCCTGAGATTATATTAAGGAAGACAAGCTAAAGAAGAACAGGAGTACAGAAGCACCTGAAATAGTCAGCTGCTGATTACAGATCCTGGCCAACTGGGGAAGTTTTACATACAGCCCTATTAGAAAGCTAGTGACCTTTAAGCAGCATTACATCAGTAGTCACACAAAAATACATTCTGAAAACAATTTAAAAAGATACACACATCTTGAAAATTTAGTTTCACATTCACAAATTCTGTAACAACTAGTACCAATAAATCCTACTATGTGAAAAATTAAATCAGCCGCCCCTTGTCTCAACCTAGCCCTTAGGCACTCTGGTTCACAGTCACAAGTTAGCTTTAGCATAACTTATGCCTAAAACCTAGCAAGTAGTTTTTTGCTCAATCACTGCTGCAAAGAAGCAGCAGCTTTTTGATTCCAACACTCCACTAGCCTCACTGTTACATTTCAAAACAGCTGCAAATAGAAAATGGGTAAAGGAATGGAAGAACTAAAGTTCAAGTTACATTACCTGCTGATGACTATGAAGTCTTGAAGAACTTTTGTGGTGAAACTTTCCATGTCTTTGAATATGACTACAACTGGAGGAAACTGCCAGTGTCTAGAGGAGGAATTTCTTTTTTTGCTTGGAGTTTCAGAATCTGTTTTCTTTAAAGCCATTAATTAAACATTAATACACAGAAGCCAGCAAAATAAAAAGACTGAATTATATCTATGATACTATAGTACTGCAAAGTGACATGACTGACATTTTGTCAGCTGTATTTATTATTAGCATCTAGAACTGCCATTTTTCTTCCTTCTGTTTGGCACAGCATGTAGTAAACAGATAAATAAAAAGAATAAACAGATTTTAAACACACACTCCCAACAACAAGAATAGCTCTGAGAGACAGAACTGGTGGAGTTCTGTTGGGATTGAGGGAAAAGATTTGAGTTGTGTACACAGACATTGCTTATTTTCTCTATCTTACCCAGTAATAAAAAGAGCATGTACTCAGTACACTTTGGTTTATCACACTGCTCCGATGAAGTCATCAGAAAATCAGTTTTAACTTGTATTCATGACAGAAACAAAACTTTAAACTTCAACAGCTTCAGCTAACGCAAGATAGAAACACATTTTGAAAGTGATTTCCTTACTGCTTGCCAATGTAGTGTGGGCTGCAGATGACATCATGGCTCATTAGCACTAATACAGTACCTTTGCCCTGGATGGCTGTTCTTCTGTAAAGTTTAGTTTTAATAAACAAAGTATCTCAGTGCTCCTGGGAGAAAAGCATCTGGCATGAAGCTGATACTGCATTTTAAGCTTCCAGTTCCCAATTAAACATATGACAAAATAGTACTTTTTGCTTGTATTTTAGAATTCTGACATTCATACATCATCAGTAACTACCTCCACATTTGTTCTGTGTGTCACATATTATATTCACATCACCTCAATATCACGTTACTTTTTAGTATTACATTTAAAATCAACCTTTGGAATTTTCCCACAGAAAGCTGTGTTATTAAATTTCTGTCTCAAACACATCTAAAGGTCAGGTATTTTCACAAACTGGGGATTAAAAAATCCCAACAACATACCTTTGTTACATTCTCATACCAGCTGATAAGAGAAGACATTGAACAACGTATTCTATTCTGTGAAACGTGCACATAGTCCTCATCTTCCAGTGAGTCCACATCTACATCACAGTTCATCAGCTGCCCCACCAGCTTCTGCATCAGATTTTTTATGCCTTCACAAAACATTTTTAAACACATGGTAAAAACATTTGGTTATCTGACAACACTTCTCCGTCTCATACTATAAAAAACTACCCCAAAGTTATTACTCATTATTTTTCACATTTCTGATTATTCTCCTTCTCTCTCCAGAACGCACATCTCATGCTCCTGAAAGCATTACTGATATGCATGCTGTTAATGAGATTTGCCTAGATAGCAACAACTGATGTTAAGATGTTGGTCTTCCATCCTTCCCTGAGGTCCAGCCATACGCTTCTAAGAATACTTAAGAATAAGTGACTTAAGAATACTATGACTTAAGAATAAGTAAGGCAGCCAATCCACAGAACTGACGATGCTGCCATAAGTGATTTTAATCTTTTTACTTAAAAAAAAAAGGAGAAAGGAGGGTGGGGCAATTTTATTCTACCCATTCTCTCACTAAATAATGTGACTGTAAGCATTTAAAAAGTGGAATGCATACACACACTGTCCAGTTAAACAAGAAAACCAACCTACAGTATCAACATGCAATACAGTAAGCAGCATGTTCTTAACATTTATGCTACAGCTAACTAGCATGTCAATCTTCACTGTTTTAAACAGAACTGGATACCTCTCAAAATACAGTAGGCATTACTGCTCTGGTGACACAGGTTTGAGCAAATCTTTGGAAAGTCTTCAAGATCCCTCTGTCCATTATTCTTACATTTAGTGGCAAAAGCTAGAATTCCTAGTTAACTGATATCTTATTCAAAAGAAGCAGCAGTACTATTGCAGTATTTACCTGGGCAATCTTTGGCTTCCAGCAAGGCTATATAAGGAGTAATGTTATCTTGAAGGACATCTGAGAGACCTCTGAAAGTCAAGTCATGATCTGTAACATTCACACCTAGAAAGAAAAGGACAAAATTTTAGAGGATTTTTCCCATGACTCATGAGCACAATGATTGAACAGTAAACTGAACAGTAGACAAAAACCAGAAGATACCTCAAATATTTAAGGAGAGAATGAAAAGTATCACATCAGCTGTGAGGAAAGATGAAAAACTAGCAAAAGATTAGACATACATGTTGACACTCCCTAATTAACAGAAACAGGCAGTCACTGTGAAGACCCTTTATCATATAGTTTGATGGGGTTTTTTAAAGGAAGTTTTCTCAAGGGTGCAAACCTGCAAGATGCAGGACTGGTTTTCTAAATCCCTCAGAAGCCATCCACAGCTCTGTAATGCCTGCAGACAAGAAGTTAAATTCACATTCTCTAGAAGAATACTGTATCCATACCTGCATCCTCTCATGGCTCGTGTAAAGAGGGAAATTACTGTACATTACTGTGAACCACAGTCTGAATTCACTATGAACAACATAGTATTTACTGCCTTTGTTAATATCCTTAATCGACCAAAAAAAAAAAGAACAATCCCCTCCAGAAGGTAATTCAGAACTGCTTCCACAGAAATATTTGAAGCAGTAGTTTTCCACTTTCTACTACCTACAAAAGTAGAGTACCTTCCACTCTTTGTTAGTGGCTACATGGTAAGTTTGAAGCACAGGCCTGATCTTAATTTCCCTAAAATAATCCACTGAAAATGTAATCAACTGGCCTTGAATCAGGTTTAGGATTTATAGTTGCAAACCTCTGAAAAAAAGGAGAAGGGAAAAAAACCCAAAACTTCAGAACTTCACTAACTTCATCTCCAGCTATTTTCTTCACCCTCTGCTCTTTTCCCAAGATAGACACTACTTTCCTACATGTAAAGATAAACTGCAATAACACATATCAGAAATAGAGAAGCTACATAATTCCAGGGTTGAGTTGTAGAAACCACCAAGCATGCTGGTGGCAGAAACACGGACATAATCAAAATATCTCCAGTGCCTCAAAGGAAAAACATCAAATCACTACCAGCTGCTTAACACAGACCTGTAGGGGAGTTGTTGACTTACTGGACTATTAAGCAACATAGACAAAAGGGGAAGGAAGTTTTATCTGACTTCCTTCTCCCCACCCAATCTCTTCTATTGACATGTCTGAAGCTTATACTGTTCACAGTAATTGCTGGGAGTCAGCAATGTAAGTTTCTTTGATCTGTCTGTGAGTTTTAATCAGATGTACTTAACAAAAATTATCTTTAAAAAATTACCTAAGACAAGAGCTGCAGCAGGGATTTCTCTGAACTTCATCCTGCAAGTCCATTCTGTCGTCTTCTCTTGAAACTCAGAATGAGACTGGCTCAAAAAACCCACCAGATTATCAAGCAACTGCTTATTCAAGTCTTCCTGTATTTGCTGCAAACATAAATAGAGAGAATTTATGCTTAAAAATGTGAAAACACCACCGTAATCTTCCTTTTTCTACTCCTTTCCTGCATAATCTTTAACCCTTAAAACTCCAGTGTTTTAAATTTTACTGTGACCTATAAATGACACTAACTTATTCATTGTGTGGCAAACAGAGACGTTTCCCATCTTGGAACTTCTGGTCAAGTGCCTCAACAACAATCTGGAAAGCAAGTGAGCTTAACTGTGTTATCACACAACAGGCTTTAAATAAGGAGAAAAAACCAACATACTGACAAAGCCTAAGTGATGTAGGCAATATAAAACAATATCATTAGTTTCTGGAACAATATTCATAGAAATTCTTATTCTTCCTTCTCACCTACAAAACACCTGTAAACATTTTTCTGAGAGATCTAAATGAGAGAAAATATTCTGCTCCTCCAATCTAATTCAGGATGAAAGAAGTAAAAATAGTAATAAAGGAAATAATTAAGTATATTTTATAGGAAAAAACATTAAACCACATGACTGCTATGTTTGCTACACTGTCTTTTGACCTTCAGGACGATTTTCACTCAAGAATGTGTATAAGCAGGAACATACGAAAATGTAAAACCTCAAAGACAAATGCATGTATGTCAGCAGTATTTTGTATGTCTTTTTTTTATCTGTGTGCCTTTGTAAATCTGTCCCTAAACCAAGATGTGCCTTCTGCTGGAACAGACAAAAAAACCCTCCCAATACTCTGAAGTTCAGGCTATCAATATAGACTCTAGAACACAGATGTTAGAAACAAGATGAAACCCCTGTTCCAAACAAAATCATCATCAAGATTTATTAGCAACAAAAAGTGACACACATGGCAGTGCACTTGATTTTAAGCAAAGTGGCAAAGGCGATCTCTAGCAGCATTGAAGGGGCACTATCAAATAGTGAAGGTCACATCTCCAGGAGACTGCACATGATGCCTGCTCAATAGCCTGAACTCCACTTCCATAACACAGAAGAGCTTCTGTTGGTCTCCTAAACAACTGATAAAACTGTACACAAAGTAATTTTAGTCTTTTTATCCTCTACTTATTGAAGAATATCCTTCTGGCCCTTCTGATGTTGATTGTGCAGCTTTGAACTCCCACCTGATAAATTCTATGCAACTCGGAACAAATTGTAACATGACATTTTTAAAAGAATTTACACCATCAGCGTTATAACACCATTGTAACAACTCCTGTATTACCATGGATCCCCTAACAATCCTCTGAGCTTCTTTCAGGTTCCATCAAACCCCGAAATTCCTGTGATCGCTATCGTTTTTGCTAAGCTGACCTAACAAGAACCTCAATTCTTACTTTACGTGATTACAGTATATATTATTTCTTCCATTGTGCACTTGTGACAATGGAATTCAGTCTGCTAAGTAAATTACACATTTATTTAGCTTTCTTAATATCCATCAGTCTTTTCCTGTCAAAACCACTTTGTTAATAGCATTGCTTTGATAACATTCCAGAAAGTTCACCAGGCTACTCTCTATCCCAAGTGACCAAGTCATTTACTTGCATGACATTTTCACTCTGGAAAAGTCACAAGAACTGGAAGTCCAGTCACTGTCATGACACCAGGTTTCGTCATGACCATTTGTTATGTGGTCTGAAAGCCATTATCTTCATAATAGAGCTAAAATTACTGTATTTTAGCCCTGCACTTCACCTTTTTGTTTCTAGCCAGGATCCTGGTAGAATGGAATTCTTGCCTCACAGGAGAAGAATGTTTCTGTAAGCCCTTGATGAGATTTCTCATAAGCACATTTGCAAGGCCAGTTCTGACAGCAGGGGTCAAAACTGGGATACACTGCAATACTGAAGCAAAAGGAAGTCCAAAATTCACCTTCCAAAAACAAAGGGCAGCTCCTGCCATACTTTTATCAGCTTTCCGGTTGTGAGAAGCACGAAAGGATGTGATTGCCAGATGACAGATGGTGCTGCCACAACCACAGCACAGTTTATGATGGACATATAAAGGCCAAGAGTGCTCTGCAATGAAGTGCCTTGGAGGGCAAATCCTTTTCTCTTTTCAACACCTCAAGAAGATACCAGCACAAGCATAAGGCCTGCCAACAAATCACCAGGCACCAGTGCCCCAGCAAAACCTTTGGAGAATATCCTACTAGGCTCCCTTAGCACACTACCAGAACCCCTAGAATAGAAGCCCAAACCAGCAAGCCAACTGCTTCCCACATACCCTGCCACAGATCAGGTTTGCTACACTGGGGTTTGAAAGAACATAAGAAATTAAATCCTGACTAGCTAAAGCCCTCACCTGCCTGGCCTGATCTCACGGGTGATGCTGCTTTAAGGAGTTCAGACTAGAGACTTTTTAAGGTCCCTTCCAACCTGAATTATCACACTATTTTACATGTAAGAACCACCATCGGCTCCATGTTTGCCAACAGTGGGATAAAAGGATGATGATTCAAAACTCAGAAGGAAAAATATCACAGATATCTCAGAAGCAGCATGAAGGAAATTCTTAGCGTAGCAGCAGAAATAACTGCAGGTAATCTGTCCTTGGGCAATTAAAACTCCAAGGAAATGCCCACATCATCAATATGTCAGTATAGGAGGAACTGTCTTCCATCAGGAGGAGTAAGACCAGAAGAAAGTATCTGGCAAACTCCTTACAGCCTCAAAGAAAACAACGGTAGGAACTGAACTAGAGGAATTTATGAGCTTAGCGCAAGGGTCCAGATTTTAAGCTACATCCATCTGGCTTCTACTGCACATCCCAAAACAAACTTTGGGGAAAAAATTCTCACAATGTCTAGAGCCCAAGAGCAAGCAGAGGGATATGGAATGCTTGCCCAGAATCCGTGACACTGAATAGAGGAGGAAATCCCTGCTGTATGGAAGCAATTATTCGTACTATAATGCAAGCCAGCTGGCTGCAAAACCTAAACAACAGCATGCCATGTAACACACAACAGCCAGGAGGCCACAGCTCAGTATGAAATTAACTCTGACCCCCACCAGACAACCCCATTCACACCATACTAATTCAACAGACCATATTTGCAGCAGTGTCATTCTGTATTTGACATCCATGCAGCCGTGTTCACATAAATCCACTGTGAATCCTGGGCTGCTGTGTATGAATTCAGGAACATTACGGTCAAGACCAGCCTAAAATCCTCATAGGCTTGGCAAGCATTAACTGAATTAAAGGCAGGAGACAGCAGTATGCCAGGAGTTATTCAAAAAGACAATTAGTAGGAAGAGAAGCTTAGAAGCAGCAGCTTGAAACATCAAAAGTGTACAGTTCTGTGGTTACAAGTAATGTGTACTTCATGTGTTTATTACTACTATTTCATATTCTGGACAGTCAATATTTCTGGCCCTTCTACTGCTTTAACTAACTGCCATGCACTTTTAAGCCTGTCAAAAAGATCCCCAGAAACAAAAGAAGCAAGCAGCTTTGTCACAAATGCAAAACACCACTTCAGTGTGAGGCACAAGACTCACCTCTGTTTCTGATTTGATCTGGTTCCATAAAGACTGACAAGTGACAAACCGTAACTCAGTATCCTCTGAATCATCGCTTCTGATTCCGAAATCATGAGCTGGAAACACAGAAAGCAAAGAAAATGAGCTCATGAAAACAAAACATTCTTTTTTCCTGAGAATAAAACCAAGGACCCAACTGGGGGTTGGGAGATTACTTTTCTCTTAAGCAGTTCATTAATTGCTGGTATTTGGTAGAATAAGTAGTAAGGGAATAAGCAGAATCCATTACCCAAGTATGCAGGCAAAAGATAAAGAAGTGGCTTCTATCTCAAGTCCCAGATAAGCTAAAGACGAAACCACAGCAAACAGCCTTTATTATTAAAGTAAAACAAAATAAGAAATAACAATAATAATAATAATAATAATAATAATAATAAAAAATTCTTTCTCTTGCTTCAGAAAGTTTTGTGGGTCCACCTGGTTGCCATTCAGTGAAGCACCAGCTGTGGTTTGATCTCTAGAAAAGAGCCAGTTGATGAGCATCATCTCATAAAGCACTAAACCCACCCAAAAGAGGTCTGTAAATAACAAATGAGAGACAACCCTCCATCTCCATTTTCATTGTCTCCCCTAACTATCACCTCATTTGTACCCCTAAGAAAAATCACTTAGAATACATAACCAACTCTGATTACACAGATCTTAGACTTCATGTTGAAGAAAATCCAGCCACCATATTATTGATAACATACCAAGGCATAATATCCTTTTTTCACTACCAAAGTCAAACTATAGGTGCAAATGTCCTCAGAAGACCTTTTGTGAGGCGTGATAGTACTATCAACTATTGATGCTGTGGAGTTTCATAACTAAAACTTCACATTGGACAGGACTGCGCTTCCAGACTGGACAGATGCACATCAAAGTATTGTTTTAGAACACCACTCTAAGCAACTGCTGTGAAAAGCCAAACCAGCTCACCTCTGCCTCTCTCTTTTAGGGCTAATACAGCCACATTTATTTTTCCACCTCAAAGCATTTGCTAATCAGAACAATATGCTTAGTAGTTTATCCAAGCATTTCTAATCTTGCAAAAACAAAAACATAATATCCAGTAAGGGGTAAAATTTCAATGTGGTCAAAGTGCACAGGCCTTGGTTGTTGCAATAACTTGCAATGACAAAAATCTGGCCTCATTACTTTCCTCTCCATCTTTTTCATAAAAATTGTCACACCTTTTGACAGCTCTAATGATGATAAAAGTAGTTTAACCTGGGAATAGAAACAGTAAGTTTCCCAACTGAGTCTCTAATAGCAATTATTTAAGACACATTATTTCTGGTTCCAAGAAGAGTCAGTCCTCAAATGAAAACAGACCTGCACACGTATCTAGAGAAAATGTATACAGCAAATACTAGTGGACAGAAAACACAAATGGCTGTTCTTCCTTCTTTCCCACAAAGAAACTTAGGCAAAATAGCCAGAATGTGAGACTTACAGATGGGATATAATTCCTGACTCCCACAGCTTAAAAATGGCTCATTCAAACCTTCAGGTGAATTGTTTGTCATGAGTAAAAAACTTATGGTAGCATCGTGAGGAGTTCTCTTACAAAAAAAAGTACAAAGACAAAGATGGCTACACAATCTTGATTTCTGGAGGTGAAAAAAGCCCAGGATTTACTCTAGTCAGTAATTTGCTTGCATTCCTCCAAAGAAATGAGTTCTCAGCAATCAAGGAGCAAGAGAAAACCTCACCCAGCTATGACAGAACTCACCATATGAACTCAATCAGATGTGATGAACCTTTCAGGAGTAACCCTTCTCAAACACAGAAACATAAATGAAAATGCACTAACCTGTTTTCTCAGACGATCTTCTCTTCTTGGTATTTGGTTTAAAAATAAAGCAGCCCTAGAGAACAGCAAAAAAACCCGAAACAGACTTCAGTATGAGCATCAATCTGACTGGCTCCTGAGGCCACTTTGTTGTCCTTTTATTTCAGTGCTCCATTAAACCAGTAATTTGCACTGAACTACCAGCCTCTTAAGAATATCAAGTTACATATTGCCCCTTTGTATTTCTGTTTTAAGCCGGAACACTAGTGGAAGCAGTAACTCAGCACACTTGTTAGGAATTTTTTCATCTTTCCACTATGTTTCACAATTCAACCATCAACTAGGCCAGCAGCAGATTCTTTAAATGTCTCAAAACCTCCAAGAGGTTTAGAATTAAAAGGAAATTATTCCCTGGGGACACATCAGTACAGGTTTCTCAGTACAGTTTCAGTTAAAAACAAAACAAAACAAAACAAACCAAAAGAAAACAAAAGGCAAGAGGCTGAGATGAATAGAAAACAATCCAGAATAATGCAATGAGTATTATTAAGTCACTTATAAAAGGAAATTACATGCCCAAGCCACAGTGAACTGCATCCTTACTCAAAAAAAGTAGACGGTTAGAAGCAGAACGACAAATGGTTGGGAAAAGGTTAATATAAAACCCTCCGTTCCAAAGAATTCCTGTAGAGAGTAGTCATCTCCCAGTTAGACCTATTTCATCACACAAGTATTAAGCTTTGAATTCTTGAAGATTTTTTTCATTTTCTTCTAGAAAATCTGAAATTTCTTCTCCCATCCTCTCTATAGAAGCTCATCTCTTTTGAAGAGTTATAAAGATTTCCTGTGTAACAGAAATCACATGCACTGCCCAGCTCTCACTGTGAGGTTCCTGTGCTGCAGCAAGGGGGAAGGAAACATCTAAGTGTTGGAAACAGATAAATAGATTGATTAATCCTGTATTTATTAATGGAGATGCTTACACAAGCAAGGATTACTGAACTCAACCTAGGATAGTTCAACCACTAGAGTAACAATGATATAGTGAAAATCAAACACCAGAGGTGTGTTCCATTTTGATCACAGTCGCCAGTCTGTTGAATGACTTTAGACATGTTATTTCCTTCCTTACACAAATAAGAAATTGCAGTAGAACACCAACATTTAGATTGACCTTCTCTGAAAAACAGCCTCATGAACTGGAGATGCCTTCAGACACATTCCATTTTACCACATATATTAAACACCATTCAAAACCAGCTGGACAAAAGCTGTGGTTATTCTACAGGTTCTAAACACTCAGGAACAATTCCACTGCAAAAAGCTATCCTCTGGATTTATCTGTGCTGCTGCATGCACAAATGGAATTGGCCACGGTAACTAAAATCATATATATGAAAGAAAAATGTATGCTTAATCAAACCAAACACAAATACTGCTGAATGCTTTACAAGCATTGGCTTTTCCACACCACTGAATGTAGCTCGGACCAGAACATAAAACTGCAAAAACGTATTACATGTAAGATGTGGGAGGCAAGGTGAGGGGACATGATTCACTACCGAACTATCAGGCAAGAGCCATTGTCAAAAGTGAAATCCAGCTGTTTTGGATTAAGTTTTAAGTTTGCTTGGAAGCACTTCACTCCTGGAAGTAATAACTTGCACAGCGCCTTCCACACCAAAGGATGCAGCTGCACATCACAACTCAGTGAAAAACAATAGAAGGGCAGGAGTCTTCCTGTGATGATAAAATACATGCTGTGAACCACTGCTGTTGTTCACTGTATGAGCAAGCAAGAGGTGAGACAAGTTAAATGTTTCAATCCAAGATTTTAAGTCTCGCTATGCATTGACGCTCTGATGACTGCACTGTCCCTACAGCCAGCTCTGTACACAGCCCATATGAATTTCAATTCAGAAATATCAAGGCAATAACAGATATTTAACGTTACGTGTTGGGGACAACACTATTATTTCTATTTCTTTGTTTAATTAGTTTTGGTGGAGTGGAAGCAGTGAGTGTGGCAGCAAGCGACGGCACCAGACTTCAGCTGCAAGTGCCAAACCTACAGCCACAACACCCCTGGCTCTGGCCTGGGTGAGATTTACTCCAAGTAGGAACGGGGTTTGTTGTGCCAGGAAGGCAGCGGGCAGGTGACACTGCGGCGTCCCTCGTCACTCACGGTGTGACTCCAGGACTGCCCTGTGCAGGGATAAGGGCTGGACTCCGTGCTCCTGGTGGGTCTCTTCCAACCCAGGACACTCCGCGATTCTGAGGGACTGCGATGAGGACAAACAGCGCCCTGAGCAAAGCGAGGCCGGGCACGGATGCAGAGCCAGCAAGGCTTTGGGAAGGGGCGGGCACCGGAACAGGGCAACCGGGAGCGCGGGCACCGGCGAGGCGGGAAAGGCAGCGGCTGGAGGAGGCGGGAGGAGGAGCAGGCGCAGGACGCGGCGGGCGATGCCGCGGGTCCAGCTCCCGCACAGGCCGCGCTGTTCCCGGGGGAGCCCCCTCCCTCCCTCCCGCTCCTCACCTTGGATACGGAGCACGTGCTCATCTCGCCCCGCGCCCGCCGCTACCGGAGAGGGAGAGGAGGAGCGACCGCACACGCGCGCTCCCGACGCGCCGCCCACCTCCCTGCGCGTCCCCGTGCCGCTGCTCCCCCCCCCCCCTTCCCCTCAGCAATGGTACAGCCCTCGCTGCGCTGCGCTGCGCGACTCCCCCGCCCCCAGGGCAGTCAATGGCCTCCTCCTCCCCCTGCAACCTGAGAGTGGCACGGCCCAGCCCGCCCCTGGGCGGGCGGAAAGGAGCGGGGCGGGGGGGGTAAGGGTCGGCCGTGGAGCTTCCGCCGGGCGGTGCGGCCATGGCAGCAGGTTCCTTCCGGAGGAGCATTGCTTCCCAGGTACGCACCGCTCCTTCCCGCGGCTGGCGCGGAGCGGGGGTGCGCCCTGAGCCGGACGTCCCCTTGGTGCCCTCACAACGCGTCCCCCCTGCGCGGGCGCCTCACAGTGGGCGCGACCCGCAGCCGCGGGCTCGGCGCGCGCTTCCCGCCGTGGCGCGCGCTGGGGTTTCCCGCCGGGAGTGCGGTGGAGTCAGGGAGGGACAGCGACCTGTAGGTCTAAACTGAAATGTTTAGGAGGTGTCCCAGGCCAGGGCGGATGAGGCTCTGAGCAACCTGGCCTGGGGTGGAAGGCGTCCCTGCACCTGGCAGGGGGTTGCAACGAGATGATCTTTAAGGTCCCTACCGATCCAAACCATTCTGTCATTCCGTGACTACTTCAGTCCATAATGGCACGCGAAGGTTCGATGGGATCCTTCGTGGGGAAAAAAAAACACCCCAGCCCTCTGTGGTGTTTCGCCTTGCCTTTTTTCTGAGGCTCCTTTAACATCTCTTAGGTTTGTATTTTATTGATCCGTTCATAATAGTTACTAATTGTTCATAATAGTCACTTTTTTACCTGGGCTGAAATTAGATTTCTGATGTAAAAGATACATCCCCCGTGGGTATTTAAACAGAGAGCAGTATCTTTTATTGGATCTTTGTCTTTTTGCTTAAGCCAATTCTTTCTTTATTTTCAATTTAGCTTTCAAAAGTCTTGGATCTGCCACCAGAAAATTTAATAAAGTCCATATCTGCGGTTCCTGTCTCCAAAAAACGGTAGTTGTTAACATTTTATCTTACAGTGTTGGTCGTGTTTTGTTATTTTATGTCATGCCTATTACTGCAAACGCTTGATAGAACTTAAGAGAAAAAACACAGAAAAAAACTCAAACTTTTATACCAATCCAATTATAAGATAGTTCAATCAAATTAAATGCCTGTATTTTGTCAAGCAAGCTCAAAGTAAATATATTTGCTTACAACTCTGTGCAAATTACAGGCAGCTCATGGATGGCAAATACTTCAGCATTGGTGATCTGAATGAGAAACTGCTTAGAGCCAATGTGGAAATTATAAGGGATTTTTTTTCAGTGGCCTGCTCAAGAGTTGCTATAATTTTAGGAAGTAAATTTTACTTATTCATAAGTATAGTTTTTGTTTATTCTAAGATGGTGTTCTCACCATATCTGCCTTTTGATTGTAGTAGAGCAAAGGTGATATTTGGCCTTCTAGTCCAGCTTTCTAAACGTAGTGAGCCCTCGGATATCTGTGACTGGGTTATGCTTGGCATTTACACCTGTTGTAGGCAGTGTCAGCTTGGATCTGCCAAATCTCCCCAGCATTTCAGCAGGGATTTTTCCTGATTTTCATATGTTCTTTTTTTAGGCATGTTGCTGATTTCCAGCTCTCCATTGCTTCTGTAATAGAAAACAGTTCTAGTGATTGCTTAAGACAAGACCTGCATCTTCAAGCTGAGCAGCTTGCTGAAAGGGTATGCTAATAAATTCATCACATATTTGTGCAACAATGAACTTACAGACTAGAGGTGTAAGGGGCATCATAAGGTAAAAAGTATTCTTTTTTCAAGCATCTGTTTGGGTCAAATTAGTTTGATGACTGTACTTACTGTAGTTGAACACAGAATCTTCACAAGGAATTAGAGAAGCAGCCTTGGTTAAGGTTCTTGTGGAATGGTTGTCTTCAAAGAGTTTGAGGTAAATAGTGCTGGTGAAGTTAGGTGGGTATCTGAAGGGTGTGCCATGGTCTGTGCTGTTGCCCAGCACTTGGGGAAGAAATTGAGCGAGTGATGGCTTGGAAAACCAAATACTGCAAAACCCAGCTCTGGAAAGGCAATGGATAAAGTTAACCTGTGGGACAAACAGGCCGAACTTTCAAATCCTTAGCTGCTTGAAATTGAGTTTTCTTGTAACAGTTTTTTCTGGTGTGTTAGTTTGGGAACTGGCAGTAGCTGAGGTTTTAAGACTTAAACAAGGGCAAATAAAACCAGTTGTAATACTACTGAGAAGCTAAACTATTTCTTATGTCGTTCTTCACTGCTGAGGTGTTGAAGTTATCCATATGTTGGACCTATTCTAGCAAGATAAACACTCTGACTCAGGTGGAAGAAGAACTGATGATGCACAGATACACAACCTAAAGTTGTGAAACAACTTAAAGATGATCTAGAAACATGAAATAATTCGGGTTGGAGAGGATCTCAGGAAGTTATCTGTTCCCATATCCTCCCTAGTGCAGGTGTTTTGGATGAGGTTGCTGAGGACTTTTGAAATCCAGTCAGGTGTTAAAACCCTCCAAGGATTATACAGCCTCTCTCTCTATCTGTTTCAATGACTGTATCATCACAGTAAAAAGTTGGGTTTTTTTCCCTTGTGTGACATTTTAAAAACAGCAGCTATTCCCTGTGTTTAGGAAGCTGCAAGTTTCTTCCCTTCTTTGTTGTTTGTGGCTCAGTAAAAAATCCTGAGACTTTTAGCCATACAGCTTTACATGGAAGAGCAATTTTAACAGTAAAGAAGAACAGACCATCAATATAAGCCCCCAAAATGAATAGACCATGCCAACAAAACAAACAAACAAAAAAGTCCATAATCTCTTAGGAAGGTTTTTTTGTTGGGTGGTGAATAAAGGAGATGCATTTAAAACAAGTGTTTAACTTGTTTAGACTGGTCATGTCATCTCCAAAGAAGGTAATACTACTATGTAATAAGCAATGTATAAACTAGCAAAATATAACCACGTATCAAAAACCAGCAGAGAGGCAGAAAAATGCAGGCAGTTACCAGTTTTTGTCATGATAAACAGCTGATTGAGTGCCTCAAGGTTCAACAGAATGTTCTTAGTGACTATTGAGGAAATGGGTCACAATATTTGAAATACAGGTATTTAGGTGAGGCAAAAAGAGATTGAAGTTTTTCCAGTTGACTAAAATAGCCTAAATAGTAGGGCCATGAGACAACAAATGAAGCAAAGTGCTTTGAAGTACTGAAAATTGTCAGAAAGGTCAGAAGGGTCTTGTTTACATGGGCTTTTGATTTCATATGGCTGGCTGATTCTTGTTTCATTTTTGTACTGTTAATTCTTTGTGGAGAGGACATTGTGTTGGGTGTGTTGTTGCTGCTGTACTGCACTGGCATCCTACTCCAAGCCTTGGGCACAGGGATATCTGGTTACTAAAGGGCCACAGGGCACTCAGAAAAGAGGTTGTTTAAGCTGTGGAGAGGACAAATGAGCAGTCATATTAAAGAGAGATAAAAGCTACTGACATGACAAATGACAGATTATGTAGAAAACCTTTGTCAGAACAAATGTTATGGAGAAAGTCCAGTGGCTATTTCTATTTTCTCTCTGCCCCAAAAGTACAAAGTACCATTTAATAAAACACTAAGGTAGGAAATTCAATGTCAGCACAATAAATGGTCTTTTCACATAGCTTGTCAGTTAGCATTGGAATTTGTTGTTAGCAGAGTTTGTGAAAATGAATGAATTTCAAAGCTGGCTATGATTTCTCCTGGTTAGGTCATTGTCTTAAGCTGGAGACCTAGCATAGGAGTACAATTTCTTCTTCATGATGATGTGCTTCAGTAGGAATGTATAGCTTGCCTCTCTCAAAGATATTAACTGAGTGATAAGGTGATTGTGCCATATTTTTATATACTTTCCATCCCTCTTTTTCCTTTTTTTAGACAATTTCTTGACTATGAAAGACAGCTAGTTTAATAAGAAACTCTCAATCCTGACAGGCTGATATCCAAAGCTCTTGGCCTGTGAAGAGACCCAAATTTGTGTTGACATTAGATGTTGGTTGACCAAATATGCCTTATGGGTTCAGAACTTTCAGGACATGTGCCTTATGGAAATTGTAAATGAAATTTTTAATAAATTGGCCTTTAATATCTTTTTTTTTGTGACACTGGGTACTGCAGAATGTTGTCACTAAACTTTTTTTTTTTTGTTAAGTGCTGGCAGNCTTTCAAGTGCTTTAAGGTAAAAATAAATTTCTTAGTATAAAACTACAGAATACCTACTATTGTCTTAGTAAGGTATTTTCTATGTAAAACTTCCCTTCACAAGTTTTCCCTGAGGATCCCTGTTGCTGATTTGTTATGTGGGCCTAGAATTTGGAATGAGGCTGAAGAAAGTTTCTTCTTGTGAGGAAACAATGCATCCACTGTTCACTGATAATCATAACTCTTCTTTTTTCCTCTCTCTCTGTGCTTTAAAAGGCAGGCTTTGTTAGATCTACTTTGAGTTTTTACAGTGTACAACTCAAAAGTTTTGATCTTGTAAATACTCTTGGTTTTACCCGAAATAGAAGTATTTGATAGCAGATCTTTCATTACACGCTTTGCTGAAAAAAAAAAAAATCAAGGGGAAAAAACCCCAAAGGGAAGATGTATTCCTCAATATCCTGACTGAAGTATACATATACCTTGTAACTGAGCCAATGGCTATTAGAGAATAGATATATAAGTAAATTTTGTGTATGCATCTGGGTTGCCTTCTTGGGTGTCGCAATAAGAATAGAATTAAAAGTTTTTTTATAGATGCTCTTCCTTAAAAAAAAAAATCAATAGCTGTTGCAGAAAAATTTTAAAGTGATTTTTTGAGTGGGAAAATTAAGAAAAATTTCCACTGAATGAAGTGAGATTGCCGTTTTATTTCACTTTGTTAAAGGCTTCTGTTACCTTCAGGAAGCTTGTCCAATGCATACAGCTTCACAGGTTAGGTCTGTAGTGCATTGGCCTGTGTGACCTTACACATTTCAGTTTAGGTAGGGACTGGCTTGGTGCTATGAGCACGTTACTGGTAATACTCACACAAACTGTCTTGAGGAATATTTTAAGGCATTTTACACAGTCTCCAGACTTTCAAAGCAGACATACTTTTGTACAGATCATTCATAGTGGCCTTACAGACTTGCAGGTGGGAGAGAAGAAGAGGGGATGTTTGGACACATGAAGATTGAAGAGTTGGCTTTCTTGGGCACTAAAAGAGTAGAAGGTTTTCACAAAATTCAGCCTTAATTTTCACCGAAATTCTGCCTACAATTTCTCTTAAATTTTTTACTTGGTCAGATACAGCTTCCAAAAGTTAGTGGCATTTTCATCTGCGTATGAGACCTTGTTTGCTTGGCAAACCAGCCCTCTGATTACTAACATGAATAAAGAATATGGGATCAGCCTCCTTTGAGGCTGGTAAAGTTTTCCTGACGATCCTTTCCGTTGATGAAACTTTTTTGTGTGGGTTTGTTTGTTTTCAATTGTGCTTTAGACTGTGTTGCAGCAAGTGTGGAAAGATGGCTCAGAGTATGGAGTAAAAAGTGAACTTTTCTCTACGGTTCCCAGACAAAAGGCAGTGATTGAGTTCAGGTAAGCACATCTGAGGAGTCCTTTGAGGTAATTGCCTTGTCTGCTGATCGATATTTTCTTGTTGATATTCATTGCTGTAAAGTGTGATGGCTGNGGTTTGTTTGTTTTCAATTGTGCTTTAGACTGTGTTGCAGCAAGTGTGGAAAGATGGCTCAGAGTATGGAGTAAAAAGTGAACTTTTCTCTACGGTTCCCAGACAAAAGGCAGTGATTGAGTTCAGGTAAGCACATCTGAGGAGTCCTTTGAGGTAATTGCCTTGTCTGCTGATCGATATTTTCTTGTTGATATTCATTGCTGTAAAGTGTGATGGCTGTGATGTTAAACCATGTTTTTACAGTGTTATATTCAGCTGTGTTTGACACTCTGATAGATTCACCAAGTAGAATATAAATTATATTCAGGGATTTGAGGCTTTTTCCCAGAACATGTTTTTTGTATTTAGAGTTCATGCCTCACACTGCCCTCCATTAAGAATATTTTCATTTAATGCGTAATAGCATTCAGTTTTTAAGAAAGCTGCTTTTTTTTCTGTTACGGAGCAACAAAATCTGAATTTCCAGCCACTAATCCATTTCTTTTTCATCTTAGTACCTTCCTCCCTGACTTGTTAAAGCAGGCAGGCATTTGTCTGGCTAAATCTTGTTAATTGATGCCCCCAAAATTCTTTTCCACTGCAATTTTGTTGACTGTCACCTACTCATGGAATGAGAAGTGGCTGACTCAGATTTTTTTAAGTATAAATATTTTTGTTGAGGAATATTCCCTCCACAGCCTTCCAGTCATGGAAAGTAAGAATTTGGTTTTAATTTGGAAGTTGAATTTTCATAGCTGAACTTTCTTCTTTTTAATCTGGGCAAACAATTGTGTAGAGAAATAGCTTTTTTGTTGTTTTTCTTTTCTTTGTGGGAATGGGCATTGCTGGAAAGATGTCATTTTGCTTACTGATCCTTGTACAAAAGGTCTCTTGCCCTGGTATCAGATTTATCTCTAATAAAGACATGAGGAGAATGATCCATGTGTCCAAAATGTGTAAAAAGGGAGAAGATATTTTCGGCTCTTTGTCACTAGCACAGCTGGGCTTTAGTTAGGTTTTTTTGTTGTTGTCGTTGGGTTAGTTTGTGGGGTGGTTTAACCAAAACACTGTCTGTTATCTGATGCTGGAGGGAAACCTGGTTGGGTAGGAAAACTTGCTGTCTAGGACAGAAGCTAGTCAGGGAATCTGATGGGAAATTTGAAAATTGAGGTTTTATTTCAGCTCTGCTAGATGCATGAGTTGAATTCTTTTAACTTGGTGATCTGGCAGTTTTGTACACTGAACAAACATTATTTGTAAAAATCTGTTACAGCTCCCCTAATATTGCCAAAAAGTTTCACATAGGACATCTGCGTTCCACCATAGTAGGTGAGTGTGCATTTCACTGCCTCCTGGGAGGGCTGCTTTGTCTGCCTGCTTCCCTTGACAGGGGAGCACTGCTAACATTTCACTCCTGGGCTCTGAGTGGCCGTGTCAGCCTCAACTTGCTAATTAAAACCCTTCTGCTCATTATGCAGTGAAGAAAAGAACGTGGTGTGTTGCTGGCAGATTTATTAAGTCACACATAATATAGTTTTATGACTGTGAATATTAAATGAAGTAGTTTAAAATTGGTCTTCAAAGACACCCAAGGCAGTTTTCATTGAGGTGTTATGAGAGTCCTTTGAATTTTAAATTCTCAATTTGCACTGGACTGCAGAGCAGTTCAGATGGTTATATCTTGGTGCCTGTCCTGCAAAAAGCTTGCTTTTATATGCTAATTGCTTTATGCCAGTATTACTGACACAGCTGCTGTAAATTCTAATAGAATAATTAATAAATTTCTTGTGCAGTGCTCTAATGGTAAATGGAAGACTTTATTTCTCCCTCATTTCCTGATTTCACAATAAAAACTAGTAGGTTATAGCAGAAGATCCTACAAAATCTCTGCCTCTAATAATGTATTAGTTTTTAATTACAGTTAATGAATCATGTATAGTTATTAATTACATAAAGTAATTGCCTCTTCCATGGACAGATAGTTGAGAGAAATAACGCATCTTGAGCTTTATGTTCCATTTCTAGATCATTTGTTACAAAAAAAAAAAAAAAAACCCACTTTCAAAAATAGCTCTGTAGATCAATGTTTGTCCCTGAGTAAGAGAATTAATTAACTACAGAGAATGGATTTGAAAGTAACTGCAAGCTATAATGACCTATTATAACAGCAGAAGAGAGAGCTTTCTGCATCCTTTACAACAGTATTGTAATTAAAAGGTACCTGTGAAGCACAGGAAAGTAGATGAAGGGATGTAGGTATTTCTTGTGTGTAATTCTAAGGTTATAACTAAGCTCAGGAAAGAGATGAAGGGTTTTCGTTGTAAGAGCAGCTGGAACTAGGAAGTCCTTATATGGCGTGACAAGTTTGGAGCATAGTAGTAGAGCAAGTGCAGAGCTCAGAACTGCTCCAACAGTCTACAGAGATTCAGGACTTGATGTTCTCTTTTTAGCATCACAGTTATCAGCAGTTTGTGGATTTTGAGTGCTTGCCTAACCTGCTATGAGGTTGCCTGACTCTGTTGGAATTATGTATCATGCCACATATTTGTGAGAGTACAAGAAGACTTTTAAAGGTTTTTTATGATCTTATACTTTGCAGTATGTGTATGTACATACACCTGATTGTGTTTTTGTCCGTGTTGTATGAGACACTGTGGCACAGTTCAGATGCACAGCCTTTCTATTCCTACTCAGAAAAGAATTTGCTTTTTAGTATTACTGCTACCGCTGCATTCAGCTGTCAGGTATTTCAGCAAATTCTGTGGACTATTCCATCTGATTGCTTTTCCTCTTCATTTTGAATACAGATCATACAAAACCAGAAAACTGCTCTATAGGGACGAGAGACTACCTACAACTGAATAATAACATCATTTTTGTTTCATTACCAGGGAATTTTATAGCAAATCTCAAAGTTGCACTGGGACATGAAGTAGTAAGAATAAATTATCTTGGTGATTGGGGCATGCAGTTTGGTATGTTTCAATATTTTTTTATTCTGTGCCCTTTTCTACTGTATAATATGATCTAGGTTTCCAGCTTCGGTTTTTGTAGGCCCATTGGATTCACTCTGTGCTCATAAGGAATGATATCTTGTTTCCATGGATGTAATGTATAGTTCTTTTCCTTAAAAATATCTGAACAAAACAATCCAGACTGAGCCATCAGCAGTTTGACCTGTACTGATGTACAAGAAATAACAGGACCAAATTTATCCAACTGTCCTTCTGTCCCTCAGTAGCTCCTCTCTCAGATTATATGTGTGGTTTAGGAGTTATATGTTTTGGTTCGGGGTTTGGTTTTTTTTGTTTGGGTTTGGATTTTGTTTCTTTGGTTGCCTGGTTTTGGGGGTTTTGTTGTTGTTGTTCCTTTTCTCATTATTCATAGAGCATAATTAATTTCCACAACAACCACATTTTGACATGTTGGGGTCCAGAGAATTTGTATCTTTAGAGATATCCCTACACTTTCCCCAAAATACTCAGTTTCCCCTTGAAATGTAGTGAAAGAGAGGTGTGTAGATGGAGAATGTGCAAGTCAATAGGGACTGGAAGACTATCAGTCCTGTATGCACTCACACAGACACCCCTACCTCTTCTGAAATGTCCCTCAGATCAGTGGGGACTGAAAAGTCCTCTCAAGTGCAGCCTATCAAGCATGGCTTGATATTTATTCCCTGACCAGAGATCATTTATGTCCCGCTGCTGGATCTGTAGCCATCTCTCTGTTATGGCAGCTGACCCATCCATAGCATTCACAACTTTGTTGACCTCTGTTGTTAATCTTGCATCAGAAACTGATCTATAATCTCCTCTCCTTTTCTAATTTCCCCCAAAAAGCTGGGTTTGGCATATTTTTAGGCATTAAAAAAAGCAGTCATGCCCACTTCCTCATTCTTGAAAGCTGGTACACCTCTGTAAATTATAAAAATCCCCACGACTTCGGCAGTAGGCTCTGAAAGCTGTCCATTTATTGATGTTTAAATGGCAAACACAAAGTGCAATGTCTGTTAAGTGGTCACTTTTGCTTATTCCAGCCCTTATGCTGCCTCCTTGAGTTTCGATGGTACTGCTGTTTATGGGGACATCAAGGAATCAATTTTATGAACAGAATTGGGTTCAAAATTGAACGTAAATCCCCTGCTTTCACTCCATTTTTATATTCAGATTCATACCTGTAGATAACTAAAATATGTTCAGTTCTACCTGTTGTCCTTCTACACTAAATTCCTGGATTTTAGACAGTGCAGTATAACATTCTCAGTCACATTAGCTGTGAGAGCAGTAATAGAACATTCTTTCCTTATTCAATTATTTCCCCTGCAGCTTGTCTTTCCTGATCCTGTTTCTGATGAAACAGTAGCTTAAGGTAGAGCTTTGCTTCACTTAGGATTTGTTTCAGAAGAATTGAATACAGAATGAGTTAACACAAAATTCAGTAAATTTCATCATTGCATATTTCATTCATTTTTGCCCCTTAGACATAATTTTATCACTGCGCTATTGTATAATGAATGTGGCAGTGACAGTTAAGCAGCAAAATGCTATGTGGATAAAAGGCTTCTCAGCTGACCTCATTCAGTCTGCCTTTGAAGATACTAAATAGCACTCTGAAGTCTGAATATCAGGAATTTTATGTATTTTAATACAAAGGTTTCTGAAGGTACAAAGATCACCATACCTGTTATTTCCATGTGTGCTATTTGTAGCAGCACACAGCTCTTACAATCATGCTTTTGACCTAGTAGTTCCTACTGTTTCTTTCAAAGTAGGTACTCCCCTCTCTATTTGGGCTGGCTCAGCTCAAATGTATGGCAGGTATTATAACAAATAATAGTCATGCTTCACAGAATTATAGCATGGCAATATTATTGTAATGGTCCTTTCTCAGAAACAGTGATGTAATTAACGATCTGTCAGCTGGTTTTACAACTGCTATTGTCAGAGGCTTTAAAATACAATAATTGAAAACATTTTGCTGAAACACAGCAGAGAAGCCCTCAGCTTTTAGGCAGTTTTGGGGCAGGTTTCTTAAGGTAACAAAGCTTATGCAGTCACACTATCTGTCCATCTGTCTTCCTGTCACTCTGCTCCTAATAAATTTTGAACCCGTTGGGCAACTTTAGCCAGATCTAACAAAGAAAAATATCTCCAAGAGAGTGAATTTCTTTTGGAATTATGACAGCTGGCAGCTGAGTAAGGGTAGAAATACAGTGTATTGACCTCTGGGAGAGAAAGTTAACTGTTGTGTTTAGCTTGCTGGCTAACCGGTCAGCACCTCTAAGTCAGAATCAGTCCCAATATGTGCTGCCTCTTGCCATTAACTGGTGAGTGTAACAGGGTCTGGGGATAATTTGGGAAAGACAGAAAATGTGTGGAAGGATGTGTTTGGGTTGAATAAAGACTGACAGTTGTGCTGGAGATTGGAGTGTGAAGTCAGCATTGAATAGTGGAATGTTTAGATACACTAATATTTAAGAGAGATCATTAGGAAACCAAACTGTGATTGCTCGTAGAATAAGCTGTCCTTAACTAAACTCCCTTTCCGTAGGATTAGACTAATTTTATTTCCTAAAACCTAACCTGTTATTCTTTAAGTCTGCCATGTCTTCTTCAGTACTCAGTGTTTCTAAGGAGGAAGTTCTTGAGACAGTGCTGTTTGTTCAGTGGCAGAGAGTTTTCCAAAGGGATACCTTCATACCTTTTCCTACATCGGTCCTGGTCCTTGTCAGCTCAGAGGAATAAGCTGACCTTAAAGTCAGCCTCACATAATCTAAGAGATTGACATGTTAATATTGCTACATTACTGATGGAGTTAATGGGGTCTTTCCATTTAGACAAAAAGATTGGGATTTGGATTTCTTGCCCTATTAAGCTCAGTTTGGAAAGTCCTGAAGCCAGATTGGATGCTCAAAAAAAGCTGCATATTCTGAGCAGGCAGAAGAAATTTCCCTTGAAAACATTGCATGAGTGGTACAAGGAATTCTGTGTTGTATCCCAGTTCCTATTGTCCTTGAAATGATAATACTGATAAGGGAGGAAGCAAAACAAGGAATTTTGAGCATGTTTTGTTGCTGGATAGGTTCCACTGTGTGGCTTCTCGTTTATAGCTTGCTGCTGTGTAAAAGCTAATTTTCTATACAAGTCCGGAAACACAAATTCCTTTCATGAGGAACTTAAAAAAATCAACGTAATATTTTGGGGGGCCAGGGGATGTTTATGCAGTGGAATAATAATAGGTTATGCTTTTGATTTCTTTTTGTAGCATACACTATTATATTGCTTTTAAATGTAAGGCTTTGGTTACAGTGCTAAGACTAGACTTACAAAAATAACTTAGCAATATACTCTGGTCTGTTGTCTAACTATATGTAATTGTTATTCAAGGCTTATTGGGTGTTGGTTTCCAATCCTTTGGCAGCAAAGAAAAACTAAAATCCAGTCCTTTACAACACCTTTTTGAGGTAAGTTCAGAGAAGACCAACTAGATTTGTTTTTCCAGGATTAATAGGGGTTTGGTTGTTGGCTTCCTCCATTCAAATATGCCTGATACCATCTGAGTTAGGATTTACTTTTTGTTGATCTTTTGGTACTTGTAAGTGATCTTTGTGTAAAAGCCGTGCTGGGTGTAACATATATACAATACACATATGGGATTTATGTGATCCAGTAACCCTGAGGAGAGGTGGGCAAAAATTCATGAATGGCTAGTGTTCAAGCCCTCATCCTCTAAAAGAAGAGATCTCACGTGTTAGTGGGGCTTTGTCAGGGTTCTTGTGCGGCACTGTCAGGTGTTTTCTTACCACGAAGCTGAGCTGGGCCTCTCTCTCGGGGTTGGGTATGGGAGCTAGGGCTGATTATGGTGTTCAGGCAGTGTGTCACAGGGCAGGTGTTCTGTATAAATCTGTCTCTTGGCAAAGGAGCAAACTGTGTTTGAATGCTTGGACACTCAACAGCTGAATGCATGTCAGTCAGATCGTTTATGTGGCAGGGTAGGTGTATGTGGCTTGCCAGCTTCTTTGACACTGGTAAATTCTGTTCACTTGTTCCCTCGTCCCTGAGCCTTGTGGATTTAAATTGATAGATTCTCAACACTGAGGTGTTTTAGAGCTGTAGGACTGATTTAAAGAGAAAACAAGAAGCAGGCATGTTTTTGTGGTTGTGAGTCACTGTGTATTATTTAATTTTTATTCATCATTTCAGTCTATTCTTAGAATTCAAACTTTTAATACTTGAATTTTGCACTAAAGCTTTAAAATACCAGCTATTGCAGTAGCATGTAGGCTTCATGACCTTAAAAAAAATTGCTTTTAAGTGTAAAGAACAGTATTCAGTCTAGATGCAAAAGATTATAAAACAGTAGTTGTTAAGAGATCAAATTAGTTTCTCAGTTATTCACAGTTTTTAAGTGTTTGTTCAGCTGTACCCCTAGCTATATCAAAGACTGAGATGTGTTTCAAAATGATGCTTTTTCTGCTGTTGTGTGAAATCAATTTTTCCTATGAATATGAGCTTGTAAAATACTGAGTCTATCAAGGATTTTGCTGCTTCAACTGTTATCTCAATTTTAGGCAGTGCAGTTGCCATAAATGTCAGTTTTGTGGTCCTCTGAAGACAAGTCTGTGGTTTAAAAGTCTGTGATAGGTTCCCTTTCATCCATAAATTAGTTCTTCCATATTTTGCCGCTGCAGTTGTTTCAAGGTTATGAAGAGGATGATAGTGACAGCAGTAAGGAATTAGGGCATTAGTCCCCTTTCAAGATAAGCTGCACATTTTCCTATTGGACTTTGGGCTGTTCATTCATTCTTTGAATGGGAAATGTGTTGCTTTAACATGTCTTTAAAATTTTGATGTTAAAAATGTCATCTTTAAATGTATTTGTATTGTTCTTGTAGAACTGTTTTTATTGGAGGAGAGGATTATACTACTTCAACATTTTCAGTGTCATTGTATTTTAGGTGTATGTGCAGATTAACAAAGCAGCAGAAGATGAAAACATAAAAAAGCTGGCTAAGGATTTCTTTAGAAAACTGGAGGAACATGATGAGCAGACATTGTCAATTTGGAAGCAATTTAGAGACCTCAGTATTGAGGAATACACCCGGATTTATAAGGTACAAATCATCCAAATGTTTTTTTCTGTGTTGTTGGTAAAATGGTCTGTGTTTCTCTATTGCTTCATCAATATAATTGACAGTGCACAGCACCCTTTCATCCAGGAGACTGCCAAGCAGTGAACTGACTTGGGATCAGAGATTGCTGTAATGTTACCAATTCATTGCCTTTCCGATAAACTTAGAATTTTGTGGGGAAGCTCTTTCTCCGTATGCCAGGTTAAGCCCCATTCTGCTTGGAAAAAGCACAGTAGTTGCTTTCTCATCCAAGCAAGTTGTCACTTAGTTGCTGACATCCTAGATACATTTTATAAAATGGTGTCCAGGTAACTGGCTTTTAGACTAATTCTCCCTTCTCAGAACTCCTGAAGTTCAGAGTGGGATGCTAAGCAGCAAGGCAAATCAGTGTTGGATAAATATTGCTCAGTTTTGCTTTGTCTTTGAAGTCAGCAACAACCCACCAAATTTAACGGTTTCCATTTGATAAATTTTATTTGAAGATAACTCTGTTTTCACATTTCTGATCTCATGTTATTAATGTTGCATCTTAAATTGGGTGTGAGAAATTATAGCAGCAGGAGCTGCCTGTGGGTGGAGTTGAGCTAATGTACAGCCATCTGTTGCACACTGTGATCTCATGAGTGGAGTCAGTGTCTGCTGTTCCATGGGACATGTTTGTGCCACTGACCGAAAAATTAATCTTAAAAATTTGGGAAGCAGTTTATAATCCAGATAACCTGGCTGTGCTTTAACTTCTTCCCTGAAACATATCGCTGGAGTGAAGAAAGTACTCTAAGTTAAGATCTCCTGAGTGAGACATTTGATAATTCTCATGGGAAAGCTGACCTCTGAGGGCAAATAGGTACTGGACTGTGTATGCAGCTGGATCTTGAAGGTCACCCATCATCAATCACATGATGACTGGTACAGCTAGGTCTTTCTCTCCCAATTTCATTCAAATTAAAATGTATTGAACTGATGAACTGACCAGGTTTGACAGTTAAGGTCATCTTGTCTCTCTTGAGTCTACCCTCAGCCTTCATGGTAATGATGATTTCTGTATGCTCAGCAATGTTTGTGAACAGCTTTTACTTTCCTAAATTCCTTTTAGCATCCTTTTAAAATAGGGTTGGTTTCGTGTCCAAGCTCACTTGTTTCACCTCCAGCATAGCAAGTTTTGTGTACAAATTGCTCTAACCAGTCTATGCTTGACTTCTCATGAATGTTATATCCAACACCGTATTCAACTCAGGGAGAGATTCATTCTAATGCAGAAATTGATTAAATCAAAATCCAAGCATCCTTTTGGTTTAACAATGAAGTGACGTTTCCTGGAATAAAATTAATCTTTGCACTGTATCTGATCTGTGACCTATCATCTGACTTAATTTGAAGAAAAATGATTAGCCTTAATCTTAACAATGTTACTCTTCTTTGATATTCTTGGAACTTCTCAGCGTCTAGGAGTGCACTTCGATGAATATTCTGGAGAGTCATTTTACCAAGAGAAGGCCCAGGAGGTTTTAAAGATGTTGGAAGATAAAGGACTCCTTCAGAAAACAGTGTATGAACTCATTCAATCTATTGGTGTAGTTTATTTAACATCTCAGTTGCACTTCAAGATATGATGAGTGAGGTTTGTTCATAGCCTGAAGGGAAGAGTTTTCATTAGGTGATTTTGGTAACTATTCCAGTAGAAGACCATCAGGATTTGTGCAGTCACAGCTAAAATTTACATTTTCCTTTTCTGTGACTACCACAGAAGCCTGGCTGTGACAAATTGGGTACAATTACAGTGTTCAACTCCTAATGGTTTTAGGCTGCTGATTAGTTTGGTAGCTGCATGTGCCATTTAATGAGCAGAATTAGATGAGATCGTTGCCTTGATGAAAGAGGTGCCTGGCTGAACTGGGATGGAAGCTGTAATCGTGGAATGCACCAGAACATGGGCAGGCTGCTCCCTGGCATCAGCAGTGGTGACAGCAAACTTACAAGAAGACTTAAAGGAGACAGTCATTCAAAGAAAAATAATGAGACTGTCTAGAGGGAGGGGGGTTTGTGGCAAGAGGCCTTTGTTTTGGCTCTGACCTCAGTCTTACCTGAACGTACCTGTGTACTAGCTTGCAGTGACATCAGTATTTTCCCTCAACTTGCAGAAAAGGGACAGGAATTGTGGATCTTTCGGAGAAGAAGGACCTCTCCACAGTTTCCACCGTCATGCGCAGTGATGGGACATCCCTTTATATAACAAGGCAAGTAGGCCCATCTGTGTTCAGTGCCAGTTATTTTACCAGGGAACTTTGGAACATGAGCACATTTTGTACCTGATAGCATGGATTTTGAAGCTTTTTATTTCTAGGATGGAAATCAATCAAATTGTCATAAGTGAAACTAGCAGTGTAACTATGATGGGATAAAAATGGCTTTTCAATACTTTTCTTCCCCTTAAGCAATCTGTTAGTAAATCCACTCTTTGCATAAATCATCATACTTTCTCCAGCTACTAACTTTGAAAACAAAGCTGGGATCTCTGAATCTAATAAATAGTTGCCAAATAATGAAGGTTTTAGAAAGACCTTTGCTTAAAATGATTATTGACAGTGTGATGCAGAAAAAAATTGCTTGTTCAGCCATGTCTTCATTTACTCAGTGGACCACTGGCACTGTAACATCAATTTTATTGCTGCTTTCCTGCCATCTCATCAGTATCATAAAACTCCTCTTGGGTATTTTAATATGGAAGCCTTAACAGTTTCTTTGTGCCAGGAATGTAAATAAATCTAGGGTCTAGCCCTCAGGGTAAACTCTGTATAGCTTTTCAGGGCAATGGTATTAGAGAGATGCTACAGTCAATCCTGCACATTAGGAAGCTTCTGAATCCTGTAGCGAGACAGAGATGCCACAGCTCCATGCCCACAGGTCAGCCAGGAGTAAGGCTGAGCACCTGATCTCAACAGGCCCACACACAGGGCCAAAACTACTCAGCACATCGGGCATTTTATTACCCTCTGGGTGATTAGCATGAGAATCTGTTACTGTGAAGAAATAGACATATATGTATGTATGTGTATAGATACACGTGTATGTGATACATATTGATATATATATATACTTGTGTTATGTATGTGATTTATATATAATTTAATAATTTAAGTAATATACATATGTATTGTATGTGCAGGATGTATCCTTCCAGTAGCTGAGATTCAACACCGAGTCTGCCCATTTGCTGTCCCTGGATCCCCAGGTCTCCCAGTTGCTGGCACCTGGGCATGTGAGCCCCCAAGGCCCATAGCCCACTCAGGCTGCTGGCACAGACACATTGGATCCCCCCAGTAACTGAGCTGAGACATGTGACACTGCCCCTGGATCCTTGCTCTGCCCTTTTGCCTCCTCCATCGAGGCAGATGTACACAAACAGGTCTCCCAGTCAGCTCCCAGTCCCTGTGGTCTCTCCAGCAGTTGGCCTGGACCCTCTGATGCCAACCGTATAAACTTCTCTGGGTGCCTCATCTTTGAAGGCACACCTGGAGACTTCCCAGGATACTTCACCTACTTTCTTGGCTATTCAGGTTGATACTTGCTGTCAGCCATAAGAGGATGTGTGTGCCCTCGCTCCAGCTGTGGGCAGCAGAGGCACCTTGTGACCCTTGGTCAGACTCCAGTTGTTATCACTTCATTTCCCTTACTCTCAGTTGCTGGCACCACGGGTGCATGGCCTACATGGGCTGTAGTCCCCAGCTCCAGCTACTGTCACTCCAAACACACGTGCACACAGAAGAGAGAGCCCCCTCACCCCAGGAGAGTTTAAAATGGAGTTTCATGGGCAGACGGGACAGACTGTGCTGATGAGGTGCAGGCCAGAACTAGGCAAAGATAACCAGCAATTGACTTAGAAGCTGACAATCCTTGTTACCGTCTTCTCCTTCTCTTTTCTTGTCTTTGGCTCCTCCCCTAAGTATCCCATAGCAAGTCTTGTGCGATTGCAAATGCTTTTCCCTTTCATCTGCAAGTCCCGTGTCCCTTAGGCAGTGCCCTCCCTTGGTCAGGTGGTCTGGAGGGCTGCTGTGGTGACCCCTGAGGAGGGTTTCAGACTGGAATACAAGGCTGATGATTCTCCTGTGACAGTCCTCTGTGTGTGTGAAGATGAGCTTTGCACCATTTAAGCTGTTGCTGAACACCGGGTTAGTTTTCCAAGAAAGGGTTGTTTCTCTCATGTCCCAACAGACAGACAGACAGGACTTACTCTGCACCAAAGAACTGTTTCCTCAGTAATTTTCTTAGGTAGTGGTTTAAAAAGACATTTCAAACATGTCATCAGCAAAGAATACACATCCTTTTACATGTGCAAGGCATACATGGATCCTTCTATTCAGGAATTCGTCTCCCCGCCATAAAAAGGTTATTTTTCGAAGAGGCAAATACTGAGGTATGTTTGAGTGAAAGTCCAAATAGTTCCTCATTATCTCTTTCAGAGATCTCGCAGCTGCTATAGACAGAATGAATAAGCACAGCTGGGATACCATGATTTATGTGGTAAGTAATTCTAGATTCAACACACACTTTTGTGCTGACTCTCTCCAGTAACGCAGGGGCCTCTGGCTTGAAATAGGACTTTGACACACAGTATTTTTGGCAGTAAAATAGATGCCCTTACTGTCCAGCAGCTGTGCCTCTGTGTGGCAGTGTTTCTTGGTTCTGTTTCAGTGCATGACCCCTAGAATGGTTGAAAAATGGCTTTAAACTGAAAGAGAGTAGGTTTAGATATTAGGAAAAAATTCTTCACTGTGAGGGTGCTGAGGCACAGGAACAGATTGCCCAGAGAAGCTGCCTCATCCCTGGAAGTGTTCAAGGCCAGGTTTGATAGTGCTCTGAGCGACGTTGTCTAGTGGAATATGTCCTTTCCCTCAGCAGGGGGGTTGGACAAAATGATCTTTAAGGTCCCTTCCAACCCAAGCCTTTTCATGATTTTATGAAAATTAGCTCTGGAGTTATTCTCTATTATAAAAATTTAGTGCAATTAGTTTGAAAGGAACTTTTACTTGATTTGACATATTTTCTGTATAAATGTTGTAATTAATAATTAAACAAACCAGAAAAAGCTGTTAGTATTATAAAGGGTTTTAAAATGTTAATTTAGATTAATTTTAGACTATTAATTTCCAAGTCTGCTCTGAAGTTCTGATAGCTTATCTGAAATGTACATTTTTATGGCTTTGAACAATGCCTCAGTTTCATTATGTAGAAATTGCACATAAAGTACTATTTAATCAATCTGAATGAAGCAGTTGTAGACAGGGAATCTTTTTATATTTATTGGTTTCATTATTTTGTTTTTTAACAATTCTAGCAGTATCAATAATGGATATGAATAGCAGAACGATCTTCTTACTTGTCTGAAACTTTTTGCATCTCATATTGACAAGGAGATATCATGTGATGCTTTTAAATCTTCTTTTTCTCAGATTTAGAAAAAAAAATAATTATGAAAGCTATGTTCTTTTATAGGAAGTCCAGAATTAGTTACATGTGGAAAAAAATCTCTGTGTGGCCATGATGTGTTTGGTAGTATCCTTGTACCTTCTCTGGTACAGCTTTTTCAAAAGTCAGTATAATGTGACACGTAACAAGGTGCAGGGAGAGAGATCATTAAGCAAAACTTTAAATACACAGATAGTTTAAATTGCAACTTCTAGTTAAACCACATTCCTCCTTTTAGCTTCAGTCTTCAGGAAGTTTCCCATAGCTTACTATTCTTTCTTGTTGTCATAGAACAGGGACTTTTACGTTATTTTGGGGAGAAATTGTTTGGTTTTGGTGGCAGTTTTTCTGCCCCTGCTGGCTGGAACAGTGGGTTTGTTGGCATCAAAGGGCAGTGTGGCTGTGAAAGTGCAATGCATTAGATGTTAAGGCTGTTTCCTGTCTAGTTCATGTGGGTAGGTAATTATTTGTGTTTGTTATACCAGGAGGTAGCAGGGACCAAGGGAGAAGGAACAATTAGAAAAAAGAATAGTTGGGTGTCCACTTTGCACAAATCAGGATGTCAGCTGAATGTTCAGCTCATGGAGTGAGCAAGCATAGGAGCAATAGTCTTGAGCAGATGCTGCTGTAGCTGAGCTCCAGTCACTGTTTGATTCCTTGCCTGGGCCTCCCTGGTCTCCTTCAAGTCCAAAGAGTTACACACCACAGCCAAATTGTGATGTGATTGATGTGTCCATCATAGCCAATGTCTCATTCAAGTTGGAAATGACAGATTAGCTTGTCCTGTCCTCTCATCCTTTCTCAGGTTGTATAGTTTTCAGAGGACATGGTTAGTATTTTTATAATTTCTGACTTTCTGAGGGCTGAGAAAGTGGGTCATAAAATAAAAGAGTGAAACAAACTCTTAGGAGACTCTTGGACAGACAGCCTGGTGAGGGAACTGCCAGCCTTGCTGAGCTTTGCTGCTGTTTTGTGGCACTGCTTTGTAGTGAGTTAGGACTTTATTCAGTGTTACCAGAGGCAGGAGGACTTGACGTGTTTAAATGAGAATGCTGATGATTTTAGTCTTTAATAATTAAATACAAATGTATTTCAGAATTCTAATCTTGTTACAAGAAAATTATTTAGAGACTCTAGAGTCTTATTTCATAAGATCATCTTTTCATCAGATCAACTTGTTTAAAAGAACATGAAATTGGTTTACTAGTTGTAATGCTGTAAATCAGTGCATTCACCAATTTAGATTTTAAAACAATCCTTATTTCATAGAAAGGCAGGGATACGAGCAAAATATTCAAAAGATTTTAAAACGTGTGACGTATTATTAAAGAAGTACTAAGATTCCATTGAATGTTGCACTCAGGAAGGATATGAAAATGCTTTTTTATATGAAGAATTAAATATAATCCATATTGTCAGACTGCAGACTTCTACCTTAAAGCCAGCCATTTAGTGAGAGAGGTCTGGCTTTGTGCAGAGATGCACCTCATCTCTTAGGTTCATGGAAAAGGACTTGGAAGGCCTGTTTGAAGCACTGGCCACTGCTGTCCACTTACCAGCCTTGCTTGTGAGTTGGCATGGAGAGGTGATTCCCAGGAGCAGAGCAGGTTATGAGGAGCTAGGAGAGAGGAGGCAGGTGCTTGATGCAAAGGTAGAGTTGAGAAGGAAGCTAAGATAAGCACTTCACTCACTGCTCACTCCCTGTCGCAGAACACCAAACAAATGAGGAAATAGTGATTATTTGGTTATCTCTGCACTGTTCTTTAAGGAGGAATAAAAAGGAGTCTGAGTGAGGCAGTCTAAACAACTAGATAGGGAAATGAACCTCATAGCAACAGCTGTAGCTAGAAACACATATGGTAATTGTTGTTAGACATAACATACAGTCAGAAACTACTTCAATTCTCAAGTAGGAGAGTGTAACTGAAAGTGGAAGAGAGCAAAAGATGCATCATTGTTACAAAATTGTGATAATGTATACTTTTTTTTTTTTTAATTATGTACCTGCCTTATGATGTAAAACTACAAATCACACTGGAGACTATAGAAACTAGAGGGTTCAGGAGGCAGACAGCTTAAAGAGGTGTTCTGTTTCTAAGCCAAGGGACTCCTGAAGTTTGGTGATGTAACACGGGTATAACGAGCAGCAAGGTTCTGAAGTGAAAACGGAGATGTTTTGTTTGATGAGCAGCTCACAGATGATGAGAAACTAAAGAACATCAAGGTTTGCTTTAACTTCATGTCTCTGCCTTCATGACCTGAGAATAATCATTTCTGAAAAGGTGGATTCCTTTTTCTAATGTAACTCAAAGTCCCATTGCCATAGATTCCAGCTGTCAAAATTTTCAGGTCTTGCTTGTCTTTGTAGGTCTTAATTTTGCTTGCAGTGACTTACTGGCACTGTAGTATTGTGTGTTTGTGTGTTAAGAGCTACTCCTTATCAGACTCGTAGTGTTTTCTGATACGCATCAATTCTATTCCTTAGACAGATAAAAGTCAAAGTAATCACTTTCAACATTTATTCCAAATACTGAAGCTCATGGGTTATGACTGGGCAGAAAGGTATGTACTTAAAAATCTTAATTATATACTGGTTTTGGTGGTTAATTTTTTTTCTCCAAGAATGTGTATAATATGTACACTGGAATATCAGTGGAGTGCTCTTTTGAAGAGAATCTCCTGATGGTGTCCATCCACCACCATGCTATAGCACACATCATGGAGGCATTTTGGATGAAACTAAGCTACAAGATGTGATGCCGGTGTGCAAGCAGAGGTGCGGAGTACAAGCAGACATTTGGCCTGTAGGGTCCAGCTAATACTAGTCCAACAGAGAAACAAACCCTCAGAATTATGTGCCATGTGGGCCTCAGGTCCTCATCAGCAACCTTTTCATTCTGTGTGTCCACTCCTGCTGTTCTGATTTATTTGTGAATGGAGTCATTGCTGTGTGTTTAAGGATGTGAAAAACAGCCCTGTCTCTCATTTAACAGGTTTTTCATAACTGCTTGATGTGAAAAAGGGAAACAATTTTTAAGAGACTTCGTGGCATAGCTTCTGGGATATTGTGTGGTCACATATTAAATTATTAGCTCTTGAAGTATTTTATTTCAGCAGAGATCAGAATCTGAGTTTGAATCGTGCTTCAGGCTTGAAGTATCTGTTGCAGGGAAGCATATCCCTGCTGTTATTCATTGTAATTACCAATCTTGTTAGCAATCTGAGCAAAGGTCAGTAATGGATCTGCAGACTAAATCATATTCTCTGCCAGACTGCATGTATTTTGTGGTTAAATATAGGGTTTTAGCCTTCAGGAATACCAACCTGCCTCCTTTCACAGTGCTTTAAGTTGTGCTAAAATTACCCTAGATTTTGGATCATGAATAATGCTTGGGCTTATTATGAGCAGAAACGATGAATACTTTATTATTAGTAATGATTAATTACACTTTTAGTTTAATGTGGCCACAATAGAATTATTATGACTCCTTTTCTAATTATATTAACAGATCTCTGTTGCCACACTAATTTGATCTGTCTGCATCCTGCCTCTGCTCAATTTATTGCAAATTATTGCATTGAGGCCTCTGTAATAAAGCTAGTAGCAAGAGAGATTCCTGAGAGCACACAAATGACCAGGCTATCATAATTCTGATCATAATTTTCCCATTATATAATAAGTATGGAGCTTGGTTGCTAAAACAAGAGTTACTGATTATATCACCAAGCTTGCCATGGTGGAGTGTTATTTATTCAGCTGTTGTTGCTGTTTCCTGATAGAGAATCCAGCTCTGAACAAACACTGCAAACATTTATCTCGATTGAAATGTAATTTTGGTCCTGCTGCTTCTCAACACAGGTGCCAGCATGTGTCTTTTGGTGTAGTTCAAGGCATGAAGACTCGGAGAGGAGAAGTAATTTTTCTGGAAGATGTTTTAAGTGAAGTTCGCTCAAGGATGTTACAAAACATGACTTCCACAAAAAGTTAGCTATTTCAGGTCTTATTAGTTTCTTTTGATGTTCTGTGTTGATCATATTGTGTCATCTTTTCTACCCTTCACTTCTCCCTGCATTGCACTAATCACAGTGATATGCCCTCTTTCTTTCTTTTTGCACTTCCTGTAATATAAACAACGTTTGCAACTCTGTGGACTCCCCTAAATTACAGATTTGCAAATTCTAACATTCAGTGAAATTATTTCATCATGCACTGGGAATGAACTACCTGCCTTTGGGGACAACAGTTGCTTTTTTCTGGAGACACAAACTAGTCAATAGTGGGGTTGGGGCTGGAGTTCAGGGTTCAGTCAGATTTCAGCCAAAGGATTTATAGCTCTGACAATTTTCTCTGGCAAGAGTGACCCTCACTTGCCTGCCACTACTGCCTTGTCACCCTGCCAGGCTCGTGGCTGTTCCAAGTGCCCGGGAGGTCACTGCTCTGCCCCAGATTGTACTGGAGGGGGGCTTGCCTGCACCTCGCTCGGGCTGTGGCTCCAGGATCGTTTCCTCCTGATGCAGTACAGAGTCAAGCAGTTCCCAGTGAAATGCTGCCCCCTCTTGTGCTCTCTGGAGTTAGGTAGTGCATTGAATCAGCAATCTGATCATCTTAAGTAGTATGCATCTTCCTTGCTCTGCCTCCTCAGCTTTTTTTCGTTGTAAAATGGACAAGGAGATGGTGTTCCCTGGACGTGGCAGGGGGTTTGGACTGGATGATCTTTAAAGTTCTGTTCCAACCCAAAGCATTCTGTGAGTCTCCCAGTTCAGATGCCTTCAGTATAGTCAGTTTAGATATCTACAGTGGATGGTGTGAATACTCCCTAAATGTACATCCAGATGATCCATTAGCCATTGGAACAACTTTTCTTTTTAGTGTTTATCCATCTTGTATCACTTGGAGTTTTTTATCGGTTTTTCAACAAAATCTGCATTTCCCTGATCTTGGAGATTGGCTGTCAGAATTGTGAAAAGGAATTCACAGAAAAAAAGAAAAAGTGTAGCCTGTGTAGCCTGTCACAATGAACCCTTCTTACCTCAAAATCTGGGGAAGTGGGGAAAAGCCCATGTGAAACAGCTGTTTTCAGCTTTTAAGAGAGATTTATATCCTGGACTCCTCGCTGCATGCATCCTGACCATTTCCATATTGCTAGTTTACAGTTAGGAAGATCTGCTCTTTTATTGGCATCTCCAAGCCTGAGTAAGAGGTCATTATGGTACTGCAGACTTAATGACTTTTTTCTGTTTCTCTTCAGCAACCAAAGAGGTACAGGATCCTGTGGAGACAGCAGAGAAGGTTGGTCTTGCAGCACTCATAATTCAGGTGAGTCTGAGCTGCCTCACGAGATGTCTGCCTTGTCTGTGAGAAGTTACAAATTGAGATGAAGAGCCATATCTGGGTGACATCACTTTATTGTTGCAGGACTTCCGGGGCCTTTTGTCATCTGATTACCAGTTTAGCTGGGATCGAGCTCTCCAAAGTCGGGGAGATACAGGTGTGTTCTTGCAGTACACCCATGCCAGACTCCATAGGTAAGAGGAGCATTTTTGTACAGTACAGTTTGACATGAATTTTAACCTTATTAACTTACTCCTTTGCTAAATAATAGTGCTAACTCCTTAAATATGACACATGCTCACTTTTTCAGCAGAGGTGGGAGTTTAAGATAGAAATCATTGAGACTTCCCAGAAGAGTAGGCCAATTAAAATTAATTTTCTACTTCATTTCCATGGAACTGAGCTAACTGTTCATGTACTTTCTCAGTTCTAGGAACAGCCTCTCTGTGGTTGGTGTCAGTGATGAGGAATGGTAGCCTAGAACTAAGGAAACTGATGTAAAAACCAAAATGCCCATACTTGTAAAATACACCACATCACAGAACTTGGATGTTTTGGCTACCACAGTAACTAGTGGATTATTTTTAACATAGTTATTTCCCACGGTTGGTAAGCAAGATTAAAAGGAGATCCCTTTCTGTTGACTCAGGTCAAACACCTGACATGTTTATTTATTTTTTTAAAGGAGTTTCAGAAGAGTCCAGTTTGAACAGTTTTATTAATTATACTGAACTGCCAGAGCATGTAAGATGTAAGATTCCTTCCTGGGTCAGGCCAAAGGTGCATAGCAGCCTGGTGTTCCAAGGCAATAGGTAGCAGGACACGGTGTTCAGGGAGAACGTGCAAGCCTGATCCCTTTCTCTGGTCTGTTCCTCTTGTACTCCCTTATGATGTAAATATTGGTGGTGCCAGGGTACCATTAGTGGGGGATTGACTGCCTCCCTAGTCCTTTTAGCTTCTGGACCTGTTGTCCATGGATGTCTCTAATCATGTTGATAATTGAATGGCCAGCACAAATTTTTTATGTTTTATCTTGGGTTGAAGTCAGCTAGTCTATCTCAGTGTTCCATTCAGTTTGAGCAGTGCCTTCCCTGTTTTCTTAAAAACACAGATTACTGGGTTTTTTGTTCAGCATTGCTAAGAGGTGTTTTTCATCCAACATTTGTTTTCCATTCTTACGTTTTAGTTTAGAACAGATGCATGGGAATGCAGAGCTAATTGATGTTAATGTGGTGTGCCTGCAAGAGCCAGATGCCATCTCTGTTCTTCAGCATCTTCTCAGGTTTGTCTAGTTTTCTTTCCAAATACCAGTTCCCTTAAAATAAATATCTGGATATGCCACTGACCTGTTGAGAGGGCACAGACTGCACGAACGTAAGAAAAAATGGCTGTTTGAGGCAATGACTTGCCTTTTGTGCCACATGGATTGCAACATTTGAAATGTTTGTGGCTTTAGAAGCCATATGGTGGAAAAAGCAGTATTTGGAACATACTCTGTGTACATGAGCCTCTTAATTATTTCTTGTCTTCACAGAAGTGTGCTAAGCTCTGTATAAATGCTAGCTGCAGCTTTGCTTGGTCCCTCATGTTCTTGTTTTTGTCATGTGAGAAAAGAGAGAGGAGGTGAGGTAAATGGAGTATATGCGTGCACATTTGGTAGCTCAGCATCCTTCAGAGCTACTGAATGTGCACAACTGGTACCTGTTAATAGCAGCAATGTTCTTCATTAATTCAGTCCTAAAGCTGAGCGGCTTCTGTTTTCATTATTTCATAGATGTGTAATTAAACTGTGGAGACAAGGGAGTTGCCCATGTTGCGCAGCCTGTGATGGAGTCGAAAGTGACCGAAGCTTTCAGAATTGCTAGTGAGAACTCCTGTATACTGCATTGCACACTGTGCAGTGTCAGCAAGTTAACTCTTTCGACCATACTAAGACTTTGCTGAGGCCATCTGTGTAAAATTATGACTTCCAAAAGTCATGCCAGTGCACCAGGTGGTACCTTTGACCTGCACGTGTCAGCTGCAGAGCCCTGCCATTAACTGTAATTGCCTCCAGAGGTCTGCCTGCAATCCATGGTTTGCTGCACGCTCTCTTGAGCAACAGCAGGACCAGATGGCTCTCAATAAGACCAGTAGTGTCTTATTTATCCAGTGCCATTGTATTTCTCAGAAAACATGTGAGTTGTTTCTTGGAATTTTTTCATACTCTTACATGACTGCTGAGCCCTCATTATCAGGGTGCACTCCCCAGTTCTGCAGCTTGTCTTTAAGAGAGGAAGATTCCATGGTAATTCAGCTTGGACATGCTGGCAGTGATGGACCTGGGAGCTAAGCAGAGATCAGGAAGTCCACTCCCCACTTTGAATTTGAAATCTCTTCAGCCCCAGAGGTGTTGGTACCTTCCTGCAGGCTGTGAAAAAGGACAGCAAAACACATCAAGAAAAAACATAGGTCTCATGACTCTGCCTGTAGTACCCTGTTTAATACTGTCTTACAAAGTTGACTGTATTGTGTAAGTGATGTAGGATGACCCTGCTTAACCAGGGAGGTTGGACCAGATCATCCACTGTGGTCCGTTCCAACTTGACCCATTCTGTGTAATTCTGTATTCCAGGATGTGTCTTTTTCTAATGTTGCAAGATTGTTTTTACCTACTTAAAATTCTAAGCTGCATTTACCAAAAGCAATGCCCTCTAAGGGACTATTTTGACTTCCTTGGTTATTTAACACGTTTTTTGCTCCTAGAAACTTACAATTAGTGTTGAGATGTAAAACCAGACATAATGTTCCAGGAGCAAATATAGCTCTTGTGTTCTCTTTGCTATAGCCTGCCTCTCTGAGCTGTTTGCATGATGAGGAGCAGAAGCAATCTCCTTCAATAACAAGTGAACAAGGAAGGAATAATCAGTTGTGTGCTAATGACATGGCTTAGGTCTGCTTCAGAAGATTAGTTGTGCTAATTCTACAGCTGTGGTTGTGTGCTTGTTCTGACTTAAGCAAGTCTGATGAGCCTTCGATCTGAGTACACCTTGTACCACTTCAGCACCAAACAATCCTTTTCTTCCTTCACAGGTATGATGAGGTCCTCTATAGATCTTCTCAGGATCTGCAACCCAAGCACATTGTCAGCTACCTCCTCACACTGAGGTAAGATGTTTGCTGATACTGGCAGTGTCTCCAGTGAGGACAGGTCTTCCTGAGCTGGCTCTGCAGCCCTCACATCTGCACTGCTTTGAAAAGTAAAAATAGTGGAAAGATGCAAATGTGTGGGACAGTTTCCCCAAAGCTGGAAATACATAAAGTAGGATAGCAAATAATGTGATAAATAGTAGAGATCAAGGCTGGAGCCAGGAGCCTCCTCAGAAGCTTAACAGCTTTTAAGAAAAAATAATCACTTGGCGGAAACCCAGTATGTGAACCCAAAATCATGCTGGACTAATGATATCTTAAGGAGCAGATTTGAGCTGATAACATCCTCTCAATACCAACATTGCAGCTAGGAAATTTTATCCAAACCACTTTTAACCACTATCTCAGCCCATGAACAAAGCTTGTTATTAATTCAAGTCCTTCTGTGTATCTGATTCCCATAGGGATTGGACAGCACCATGAAATGCTGGAGTAGGCTTGGTGGGGGAAGCTGTACAGGGAATCCACTGTACAGGGAAGGCTTTAAAAAGTTAAGAAAAATTGTACAAAGAAGCATGGACCCTGGAAATGATAGGGTAGACTGTCAAGGATCTTCCCAGAGTAGTCTTGAGATTGTTTTGTGGGTTTTTTGGGGGGATGGGAGGGCAAGGAGTGGGAGGGTATGTGTGTAGCGGGAGATTATTTCGGGGTTATTTCAGGAGAATTAAGTTGTCAGGGCGTGCCATCAACACTATGCAGGCTACAGAAAACCATGCCCTCCTTCGGCCAGGCGAAGAGGCTGTTGGAAATCAGCCTCTGGCATGCTGCAGTTGTGGGTGGCTCTTCCAGTTCTGCTGCTTTCTGTAGCCCACAGCGCTGCTTCCGTCGAGTGACTTGCTCCTTGCTCCTTCTCACCGTTCTCCCGTGTTTTCCCTGGCAGCCACCTGGCGGCCGCGGCACACAAAACCCTTCCCGTGAAAGGCAGCGCGCCCGACGTGGCACAGGTATGGCACCGCGGGGCTGGGGGCTGGAGCCTGGCGGGCAGCCCCGAGGAAGGATCCATCAGGGCTTTGCCACTGGGGGGAATATGCACCCGCAGGAGCAGACAGCCAGGCTCTCCGTGGGCGGCACTGCTTTGGGAATGCAGGGATTGCTGTTCACAGCTGTGCCTTCTGGAAAGGGCTGCTCTGCTTGATCCTCCCAAAACACAACGCTCCCTAAGGACAGCTGCTCCAGACCCAGTCAAACACCTCATCACCTTTCCTGCTAAATGTTTTAAGAGTAAACATTTGAGCATTTAACTTGCTGGTTGACTTTTGATGGTTTCCTTTAGTGGTTATGTGGCAAGATAGAGAATTAGGAGAGAACTGAATCTCTCTCTTCCTTCTTGCCACCTACATATCCCAAGTTGTTGGTATTGCCTTTCTAGCTAAAGCACAGAGACTGACAGCTGTTAATATGCCATTCCAAATAAATGCAAATTATTTTTACTGATCTCACAGGCAATGTTTGACCCCCTAATGACTCCGTAAATGATATATTAAGTACACTGCCTCTCTTACTTTCTTTAATCTATTTCAAAAGGAATTACCTATTTGATTTTGGTAGGAAGTCACATTTAAGTGTTGAGTTGTGCTGTAGGGGAAAACCATTCAGTGGAATTGGTGGAGCTGTAATCTGTATTTGAGCTTAGACGCTGTTGGCATCTGTGCCTTTGGAGATGGACTACATCAAATTTCAAGGAAAATTTCAGTTCCTTATCCTGTAAATAAAAATATTTCTACATATCTTGCAATGTGACAGCTTTCAAGAGCTGTGATTTTTGGAGCAAGCTTGACAGAGCCCTTCCCAGACAGCCAACTGTATAACAGCCAAAACATTGACAAGGGAGAGTGAAATTTTCAAAGCAGCCCATAGTTGTTTGACAGCCTGTCACCCAGGCACAGCGAAGGGAAGGGTCCCAGCAGTATCCTCAGGCTGTACTAGCCCATGGTGCATGAAAGATTGTCAGTTTTTAGTCATTGCTCTCTTGTTCAGGCATCTCTGCTTGCTCTGCCACAAGGGCTGGGCTGGATGTTCCTATCCAGCTTCCTTTGTTTGACAAAGTGTCCCTCTGATGACAGTGCAATGGGCTGCCAGCAGCTGGTGTGAATTCTGGCAGCACTGATGTGTTCCTTAGTACTCAGGTAATGTGTAGATCTGAATCTCGGTAGGGGCTGAGGCTCCACAGGGACAGGCTGCACACGGTGTTCTCACCTCTACTTCAGACTGCTGTCCCGAGAACCACACCCTATTCTGTAGCACTACCCTAAAATTACTCTTTTTCTTGTTTTCCAGGCACGGCTCTGTCTCTTCCAAGCTGCACGCTCAGTTCTAGCCAACGGAATGAAACTTCTTGGCATTACACCCGTAACTCAAATGTAACAAGGCTCTACGTGATGTAAAGCCGCATCTCTTAGTAAAGTGATTTTTTTTCCACAGTAATATGAATCCTCTCCTGTGTGTCACTGCTACTGCAGGCTGGAAACTCCACCTGCACTGGAAGGTTTGTGTTCTCCATCCTACCAACTGCACAAGAGCAGGTGTGGCACAGCCATTTGCAGGGGGCAAGGCTGTCACAATCACTTTCTTGAGGCATTTAGTGGCAGCAGTGTACTTAAGTCACTACTATACGTGAAATTTCCCATAGAAGAGAACTGCTATGTATTTGCCATGTAAATATCACATCCTTTTGGTAGAGGAAGTGGTATTAACTGTGCTGCCCTAAGCAAAGTTCTCCACTCCTGTGGTTGCCACTGTGTACGGAGGCCTAATGGCACAATGGCTCCAGGTGCTCTGTCTGTTTTAACAAACCGAGATACTCAGAGCACGCAGAGACCTTTTCCGGTGTGTTGTGCTGCACTCCCCCTTCAGAAGCCTCAGCCAAGCCCAAGTGCCAGCTGTCACACCCAGTTCCTCAGCCCTTCCTGTGTCACACTGATGTGATGGCTGGCGAGAAGAGCCTGCTGCCCAGCTGGTGGAGCGGGAAGCGCAGTGTTCCCGCAGCACTGCGCACGCTGGCAGAGGTGGCAGGTGCTGCTTGGCACCCGAGCCTCACGCTGCTGGAGAGAGGTGGAGCAGCACCTGTGAGCTCCTGCAGGTGCCTGGCAATACCCTCCACCGTGGAAGCCTTCACTCCCAAGAGAGGCACTGGTGGCTGCTCTCATACATGGAACAGTTGGCAAAAGGCAGAGGGGAACATCCTCTCCCCTGGGAAGAGAATTTAAGTATGTTTGTTACTGCTGTGTTTAACATGCCCCACTTTGGAGTAAAACCCAGCTTGTCTGAAGGAATGTAGCCAGGAGTATGAACTTGGTCACGTTTCAACTCCACTGTAAATGTCAACAGGCTGCCCAAATGAATTAGGGTCAGTTTTCCCTCAATGTAGAGTCTAAATTTCTAGAAGGCCTCAGAAGATGAGGAAGGAGGTTGAAATTACGCAGCTGGCACTAATAAATTAAAGGCTAACATGCATTACAGGAAGCATTTTCAAGCATCACTCTGTATGCACAATGAAGTTTAGAGAGAAAAAATCTTCTAGACAAGCTTTGTGTTGACTCACTCGTACTTAAGCCAGAGGAACAGGAACAAATATAAACCTTCCCCTGTACTACACATAGGAGATCCCTCTACCGCCTCCAGCAGATACAGAAAACATTTGAAGAGTAAAAGGAAATCCACAACTTCAGAGTCTTTTATCTGACTTTTTAAACCAGACAGCAAGGGCTGCCTCTAATCACTGAGGTAGGTGATGCTCAAAGCAGCAGTATTCCCTGTAGTTGCATCATCTTGTACCTATTGTCTAGAAGAGCAGCTCTTCCTGTCACTAATCAAACTGCAATTGCCAAGTATTTTAAGAGAAAATGCTGGCAGTAGTTGCTTTTTTTAATAGTTTTTTTTATGAAGCTTTCAGGCATTTCTGCCCTCAAAGAGCAAGACAGTTTATCAAATGCACAAAGAACCGATTTCCCTCTGTTATATACATTATATACAGTTGAGTGATCAGTTCCTTCATTGGGTTTTCCTTGTAAATGAGACTCTTCATTGCCATTGTGAATGAAGAATACCTTCCATAAAATACCCAGCCAGCTCCTCAGCTGCAGTGTAGTCTCAGTGTCAGCCACTGGAAAAGTCCACATGTAAAACAGAACTAACTTCTGCTTTTAGTCTATCCCACTTAAACCATTTCATGACTAGCTTAAGGCTAATTTTGGAAAAAAATGCACATTTTTTTAAAGTCTGTTTTTTCTCTTGTCCATCTGTCCATTTTTATGGACAACATCACACAGCAGCAAGTCTCTCTTTTGAGCTCTTAGTCTCTGAGGGCTGGATTTTTGTGGTGTCTTGTCGAGGTAATCCATAGAGGTAAATAGAAATACACACCAGGAGAGCACCCAGGGAGAAGGTGACAGCTGAAAGGAAAGAAAATAGTTTAAATAAGTACATTCATATAAGAAGAAACCTTCAAGCTGTGTAAATTATGATATCTGAATGACAGTATTGAAGTTACCCATAACTAAACAGGACAGCAAGCTATTGATAAGTCACAGCATTTAGCTCCATCCTCTGTCACTGGGAACTCTGGAGTGTTTACAATCCCCACACCATTCCTGTTAGTCTCATCAGCAAGCATGTGGTGGTGGTCATAAAGTCAAGAGTGAAGCATCTCCGGCAGTCCCAGGTGCCATCTGGACAGGCTTACATTACAATAAACTTAACTGTTTATTGATAAAATTAATAAAAAGCCAGTGAATGTGATAAAGTAGCCTGTGATAACACTTCTTTTTTGCCTTTCCATGTCTAGACAGGGTTAAGAAAGTATTAATGAGGCTTTCACAGAAAGCTCATTAGTCCAGGTTTGATTTGTGTCAGCTGTCAAGAAAACACTCTGCCCAAGTAAGTTTCAAAAATTAAGTGAGGTTTTTTTCATCCCTTGCTTTATAGTGCTCTTTTTCAGCCAAACACTGATTGTTTTCTCCTTATGCAAACTTTCTTCAAGTTTTGTTTCACTAGTACTACAGTTTTTCCACCATTTTGCCACACCATCTTTGGATTAAGGTAGGAAACTACCCACAACTAAACAGTGAAGGACTGAGCAGGAGTCCTGGGCACAGTATCAGATGCAGACTTGACTGGGGAGAAAATCCTTTGTAGTTGCAGAACAGCCCAGAGCCATCTGCTGTTTTCTCTCAAAAACATTCACCACATCAGTCAGTCACAATCCCAGCTGCTCTTTGACTTTCTGACATGGTGGTGTCCACAGCAGATGGGGAAAGTAAAAGCTAATGCAGTAGTGGGTGTAACTTAACAGGGATGTGTAAAGCCCTTGAAGAAACAGCTGAGGAATTAATTTGGCACTGGCTGTACTAAACCCAACAAGACATAATAACCTATCAACAGCAGTCCCAGGTAAGCAGCTGTACCACACACTAAACTGCATCAGAAAGCAATGCATGAAAATAAAGCTGTTTAAACCAAGAGAACTTTTCTGTTTGAAGTTGTAGATGCTTCTGAAAGAACAAACCACTGATGCCTTTGAAAGCACAGAGTCATCAGGCACCTTGTGCACCACAACAGGGAGGATGATGCATTAGTCTACAGGAGTCCTGCAGAAGACTTGAAGCTAAAACCAGAAAACCTGAGACAGGGCACAAATTTCAGCTTTGGTATGGGCTGTGTACAGCAGGCTGGAGAGGCAGGAAACATGCCCAGCCATCAAATCAAAGGCAAAAAGGCACTTACTTATCTGGAGGCCAAAGAGGATGACTGATGCCACAGTAGAGAGAACAATGGCTGCTGCTGCAGAAAAGCCTTTCATGATGTTATCTGTGTACTTAACAACCACCGAGGTGTAGATGCCACCTACGCTGGCCAGAACTGGGAAGCAAATAAGGTGTTACCATTAGTACAGGTTTACTCTTGAGTAGGTTACTCTTGAAATTATGCATTTTACTCCACTAGTGTGCTCCTGGTTTGGGCTACATTGTCCTAATTAATTATTTAACATATCACTCAGTGGAATGGGATGTCTACATGGCATCCAGTAAATAAGATAGGACTCACTTAAAGATGATCTACTTGCTGGTCAATTATTTAGGCTGCTGTTGCAGCACACTTTTAAATTGACTAAGTGAATAACTTCCAAGAAAATTATACTTTTAAACAAAATCCATCAAAACACAGTAGAAAGAGAGTGCATTAGAATGAATTTGTAGCTTCCTGCAATCAGTTATATCTCTGTTAAAGAGGAAAAACAATGCCAAAAGACTAAAACCACAAGATACTTACGGATGACAAACCAGACGTAGTATGTGTAGCCATAGAAAAACCCTTTCTCTAGAACTTGGGCTCCGTCTGACATGTACACAACAAATAAATTCACCACAATCCCAGATAAGTACAGCTGAATGTTCCTCACCCACAAGGAAGTATCTGAACTCTTTAACACCTTTTCAAAATAAACTCCTGAAAAAAACAAAACAAAACAAGCAAAAAAACCCAGAAAACATTTCAGTGAGAATGATTCACGGTTTATTGCATTTTAAAACCAGACAACCTCCCTCTGAGTGGGACACCTCTTAGAGCCAGCAAACTCCCAAGTTCACTGCCCTTGGAAGACCACTGCTGAATGCCCATGATGGATCCTGGGCTGGTGCCCCCACTCCTCAAGGCTCAAGCCTTGGCCCGCTGAGAAGATGAAAACGCATCCCATGTGGGCACTTCACTGAGTTCGAGGGGCATTTTTTGCCCTGTACAATTCCTTTACATCTGTGTGAGTGTGAATATGCTACAGCAAAGGGACTATGAATGTTCCTCTCTTACATTCTCAAGCACTTCAGATTCATAACTAACTTAGGCCTATAAGCGGGTTACTGTTGTCTTACAGAATCTTTTGTTAAATTGTTCAAATTAGGCTGTTAAGTATAAGTGCAGTTAAAACCTTTACGCCTAAACCATTGGCCAAGTCCTGGGGCTCAGTTTAGCAAGGGGATCTGCTTTGACTCAACAGGAAGGTCTCCCTCAATCCTATTTATCCTTACCCTTTCCCATCTTTGCCCTTTTTCAATCCACAGCCTCCATGTAAATAATTTTATGTTGATTTTAGTTTTAGATTGATTGATTTTAGTCTGATTTTTCTTGGGGGGTAGGGGAGGAAAGGAGGATCTATATTACCTCAGTACTGAAACTGAAAACTCCTCAGGAGCTTTGTGCTTACATAGCACTTGGCAGAACAGATCATTCTGAAACCACAGCTTCAGGGGATTACAAGAAAAAATCAAAACCGAGGCCTTCTGCTAATTGAAACTACAGGTTGGTTTTGAGGAAGTGGAATTCATATTAATCTAAAGCTCTAATTCTCAATACCACACTGAAGAGCATTATTTTTATGTTTTGCATTACTGAAACTCCCCAAATACTTCTTCATTATCCTACTTGGGAGGCATTTGTCAGACTAAGAGGCAGATATTTGGCAAGGCCGTCACCATCTGCCTTTTTAACCACTGCTCACCCATCAGGACTCTGCCAAGCTCTGGAATTTCCTCCACATTTCAGAACAGAGAGAGCAGTTTGTACGACTCTTACCAGCCACTTCCATGACCTTCTGGTGAGAGCCCTATTGACTAGAAGTTTATTGGTGATTGATATCACACAAGATCCTTCATACTATATGAGAAAATAATACGGAACCAACAAAGGAGGCACAAAGACCCATGTGTTAGAAGCCCTAGGCACACCCCCCTCTAAAATCCCCAAGTTAGCTTCAAGAAAGGTCTTGCTACTCTTTTATTAATGAAAAATGCAATTTATAATTTAATAGATTATAGTGAGTATTACTGGTGAATAAATGAGAGAGCAGATTCATATTTCAGGGGTTCAAATAATTACAAAACAAAGAAACTATTATATTACCTCATAAGAATATAAATTTTTTAAGTGTAAACAACAACAAACTAGTTGACTGCAACCTTTAAATAACCCAGAATAATTATCTTGAGATTTCTGCCCCCTGAGAAGACCCACAGAGCACCAGGTGTAATCAATGTAACAGAAATTTGGCTTGAGTATGAGCCATACTTGCAAATTTTACCAACTGAGAAAGCAATAGGCAAATCAATAAAATTATGCTTCTAGATTTGTGAATATACAATTCACAAATCCACTAGGCAAGAGGAAGGAAAGTATGGGGGCCGATTAGGAGAACTTGCTCTTCGCAACTGTTTTAAGTCATAAAGGATCTGCCATTAAATTATCTGTCCAATGCTGTTAAAAGCATTGTTGAGGCCCCAGATACTTGAGAGTTATCACAGGATCAGCAATTTGAAGAAAAAACTTCTTTTCCATCTCTAAGTGACAAAAACACACAACCTTTTTTTTCGTTTTGCTGGAATAATAAAACACACTGTAAAACATGGTCAGTCCAGAAACTGGGGGTCTAATGCCAAAATAACTGCTTCATGCATGCGTGGGAAGGAAGAAGAGGAAGGAAATTTGAATAGGATTTATGTTTTCAACATGTAAAGCCCCAAGTGCACAAGGAGCTCTGCAGATGAAACACACTGTCTCTCCCAGCTGCCCCAAAGCTGCAGCTGTCAGCAAAGAAACCCAAGCTGCAATCCTTTTGCAGGAGAAGAAAGCCCCAAGTGTCTCAAGCTGCCCGCATCAGCCTGTCAGTGCTCTGAATTTGCAGACCCTTGGAAGCACAGCTGTGTACCCACATTATCGGGGAAAGCAGGAGTTTTAGGAGACTCTGAAGGCTGTATTTTGTCTTGCAGCTTGGGACCATCTATTTAAATGAGGAAATTCATAACCTTCCAGGAAAAGCTGACTGAAGTCTACACAGTTTTATTTAGTATTTCTGATTCAAAGCGCCCTAAACACTGAAAAGACACCAAACAAGAATGACACTCTCCTCCTTTCCTCCTCTGCCCACCAGAATGTTTTTCCATGAGTAATGAGCATCTATGCACAGCACAAGATTATTCTTGCGGGATTTTACAGTACTAGAGGGGGGTGATAGTACCTTGTTTTTTTAGAGAGGAGGGGGGAAGAATCCAGTTTACAGCCAGGGGAATATGCCCCTGTGAGCCAAATTTCAAATTAAGAAGTAATTTGCATTTCCTTATTTCTGAGTATCAATTCACTTGTCGTAAAGTTTTGGTGTCCTTCTCTAGAAGCCAGAGAAAAAACTATCCTGAGGGGAGACACTGGTTGTAGAACAAAGCAAAACTAAACAAAACAAAAAATCCTTCACTGAGTTTTTCCAGGCTTCCTGCTACTAATTTACCTCTCTGCTTTCCTCTGCTCCCTCTGTATCCCAGTTAGATTTTCCACCTACAGAACCACGGCAATGTGTATTTCAGGGCTGAGCTGGTGCAAGAACTGAGCAAAGAGCTCAGTTCCCCTTGTTAAAAAAATGCCAGTATTTCATGTGATCACCATAGGGGAGCTATTCACTGCAAAGTAAACTTTATAAATTTTATGTACATTAATTAAATGTACGGAGTGAGTCATTATGCTGCTCCCTACAGTCTTATTCACAGCATTTGAAAGACACTTCCACTTGCAAACCAGCCTTCTATGTTGCGTCACATAAAACCAATGTTACATGCTCCTATCATTTGCTTGACAACGGGAGTAATCATATAATGAATCTGCCATAATTACCAAAAGTAGAAGATAATTATGGGCAGAGGGAATAAACTATTACAGGAAGACAGTTAACAAATGTAGAATGTTCAGTTTTAAATATTGTGAGTTGTCCAGTCCTTTAGATGCAGCCCATGTACAGAAATAATACTGTACCTGCAAATCCTGAACACAATACAGCCACAGCAATCGCTCCAAACCCTAGCCATGGATTCTGCTCCACCTGCAACATCAGCCATTATTTAAAAAGGATACAACACTTCAGTAATTCACAGTAATCAATTCCAGAGTGCCATGGTTTAACTCCAGCCGGCAGCTAAGCACCACCCAGCTCCTCATTTATTAGCCTTCAAGCCACACAGTGGGCAGGAGAATTGAAAACAAAAAGTAAACTTTGTGGGTTGATATAAGAACAATTTAACTATTTAATAATAAATCAAAATAAAATTTACTAATAATCCTAGTATTGACAAAAGGAGACAGAAATATAAAACCCAAGAAAACCAAGTGATGCACAAGACAATTGCTCACCACCTGCTGACAGATGCCCAGCCCATCCTGCAGCAGCAATCAGCCCTCCTGGCCAAATTCCCTGATTTTCTATACTGGGTGTAACGTTCTATGGTATGGGATATCCCTTTGGCCAGTTCAGGTCAGCTGTCCTGGCCATGCTCCCTCCTGGCTTCTTGTGCCCCTCCTCACTGGCAGGGCATGAGACACTGAAAAGACCTGGACTCAGGGTAAGCACTGCTGAGCCACAACTAAAACATCAGTGTGTTATCAATGTGATTCTCATACTAAATCCAAAACACAGCACTAGCCCAGCTACTAGGAGGAAAATTATTCTATCCCAGCCAAAACCAGGACACAGAAATATTTGATTAACTAGAGCAAAATTATTAGCATTTCACTGCAGTACAACATGCACTTGCTTATCTAGGGCTGTCCCTCAGCACAGCTCGGTGTGTCTGTGTGGTGTTCGCTTTCTGCGGTGCTCTCGCAGTGCTCAGAGGCACTGTCTACTTGGCTGTGGCCAGTATTCCCAGACACATGACCTGCCCTTCCCACTAATGCAGCTGAGCAGCAGCTATGACCTAAAACAGAAGACACTTGTTTCTCCCTAGAACGGGATTAGGTCAGTGCCTCTGAGGGGTGTGTTTAAATGACATACCCACACTGCACTCGAGTTTCGCTCCTAATTCCTCCCAGTGCTTTGATTCCAAGTTCTCTTCTCCAACAATTATGATGTTACTAAGGCCAACTGCTGGAAACAATCTACTACTCAGACACTCCTAGGATGGTGCATTAGACTGATATTGATGACTGTGGTAATTTATACTAATTGTAGCAATCAGTTGCGTTTCCAACAAGTGAGACTAGAGCAATTCCACAAGCCTGCCTGAACTGGTACACAATAAACATGAAAGCCAGTGATCAATGATCGTTTCTTCTTTATCTGAAGAGGCAAAACATTAACTCTTACCTGTACTTTTGTAGCCTGAGCAGGCTCCCACTGAACTAGGGTAACGCCACCACACAGCATGAAGACAGAAAACCACTGCAACTTACTAAGGGTTCGGTTCAGCATCAGGACTGTACATAAAGCTGTACAAGGGATCTTCAACTGGTACGTCACCTAAAGAAGATGGGAATGTAGTGTAGAGGACATGGTTTTACAAACTCTTCCAAAACAAGAAAATAAAATAGAAAATTCAACTACAGAATGCCAGATTTTTATATCCATTGATTTACTACAGATCCATCACCAACTACAACAAAGTGAATTTGAAGTGACTCTAGCAGTGAGTGGCTTAGCTCAGAAAGACAGAGCTCTGCAGCAGAGTGTATGCTCTGAACATAACAAAGCACAGTTTGGCTTTTAACACTGAGGCTGAAGAGAGTGCTGCGTGCCAGGCAGACAGATACCTGACACGTGTGCCTCATGAACCACAAAAGAGAAATATATTTCCAGATCTGTTACTGACAGAACTGTGTATTACCTGGTAGACTGCAGCATCCAAGTTGCTAAGAGCCACGAACGCCATATTGTTTTGGAGAGCGTACACCACAGATGGAACACTTAATTTTAGCAATTCTTTAGGACTTCCAAATACATTTTCTTTTAAAGATGTTATTAACCTTGTCAGACTTCCAGTTTCTCTGCAAAATAAAATACTAGCATAACTGAGGGCATTCTTAAACTGGTATTTTAAAACAGAAATCAAATCAATGAATCCTTTGGGAGGGCTGAAAATATGTTCTCCACAATCAGTTGTACGTTCTCTTCATAAAAGAAAAAAAAAGGTTTACTGGTAAAAAACAAGTGAGGTTTTCAACAAGTAGAAAGCCCTGAAGGCGAGAGAGACATTCTGGAATCAGGGAGTTAGATGCATTAATGTGTAGCAGTGTGTCAATATAGGCAGTGGAACAGAAGGCTGTTGTTCGCTTCTCTCTTCTTTTTTACTGGGTAATAATGTTTGCGTGTGATGTCAAATGCCCATGATTTTCCAGATCCCCTTTAAACTGGGCCTCACAGTACAGCCAAAAAAGGAGTGTACCCTTGCACACTACTTAGCTAGAAAAACCTCTCATTCCTCAGTCAGCCATGGGTTCCTGGTCTCACTTGTGCTGTGGGAGATGCTGGACCAGAACCAGCACACACGTGAAGAGGTCTGTCTGGTGGTGTGCGGGGGCTCCCTGTGCCTGTCCCTGTCCTTGCATTTCACACCTCTCCTTCAAGTAATTACAGCGTGTGAAAGTGCAGGCAATGGGGAAGAACGTGTTGCTGCTGGCTGCTGTCCCCTTTTGCAATTTGCTACTCAGCTTTTCACAGCTGACCTCTGCATTACTGGTTCTCCCCTATCACTTGCACATCAGTCTGACATTTGCTGCTTACTTGTTGCTGCTGCTCCAGTCCTCTTCCCAGTTCTCCCACGGCCCCCCCTACCAATCTTCACTGGCTTAGCACTGACAAATACCAATATCCAAAATCATTCCTGCCCCCTCCCACAGGCCTTTCAACCTGCAAACTGTACTGCTCTTAGATTTAACTCTCCTTGTGCTTCTGCTGCACACTTGTATGAATAAATACTTTTAAGCGCCTAGTTTCAGCATATTTTTCCTTTCCTGATCAACCCCTGACTCTGTACTCCAGTTCTTCAACTTTTCCTCTCCAAAGATTTACAGGCTTTACCCTCTCATGACCCTTCCACCCAAATTTCTCTCCTTCCTTGCCTTCCACCCTATTTGCACCAAGCATATACTTCCTTTTCCTGGCTTTTTTCCCCCCTGTAGAAAGAGCAGTCTTTATCCAGGTAGCTACAAGGGATTCCTTTTGTATTTTTCCATAACAGAAAGCACACACAAAAAACCAGACATGCCTGGCCACAGAAAACAACCACGACGAGAAAATCCATGACAAGTAGCACTTAAAGTGAAGTTTGCAATACAAGAAAGGGGAAGAGTTCATGCTACAGCTCATCGTGGTTAATTGCACTAGATACAGAACTGTATAAAATGTTAGGAGTCATTGATATTACAGGCAGATTTTTTTTTAAATTCTATTTCTGAATGTATTTATTACATTGTCTAGGACTGGGAGATAAGATGTACAGGAAAATTGAGTAATACCCAAGTGCAGCTGGACTGAAGTGCTTCTATCTCAAATTTTAACTGAAAATAAAATATATTTAGCCCAGCCACAGTTCTACTCCATGAAAATAAGAAGTCAAAAAATACTACACAGCAATAACTTCTATTTATTGATATTAAGGTGGGCTGTCAAACAAGAAAATAATATTTAAACTACACCTGCTTCTGTTCCAGACCATGCTCTGTCAATTAGCTGATCACATATTTAAAGTAAAGTCACAACAGCAATAGTAGCTTCTGTCTACTTTGACTTCTATTATCAAATTTCAGCAACGAAGAATAACGAAGAATAAGTGTCTAATAACCTCCACCTTCCCTTTAGTTTTTGTGAACAAGAAGATGAACAAGAAGAAGATGAAGTTCATCTGTGCAGCGGATGTGCTTTCTGAAGCATGTACTTACCAAGAATCTCTAACTGTAAGTTGAATTCAGTACATAGCCAAAAAATAATTTAAAGCAAACCTCCATGCACAGCTGATAATGCAAAATTAGGTACCCAAAGAAGTACACTGCAAAATCAAATTAGAAAAAAAAAAATTATCTAGCTTGAATTCAGGTGTCTTGATGCTGGTCTAGATTTGAATTTTAAAACATAAGCAATTTTCTTTGTAGAATGGTTCAGGTTGGAAGACACCCTAAGACCACCTTGTTCCAGCCTCCCTGCCATGGGCCGGGACACCTTCTACTAGACCAGCCTGCTCCAAGCCCCATGCAGTCTAGTCTTGAACACTTCCAGGGATGGGACATCCACCACATCTCTAGGCAGCCTGTTGCAGAGGTTCACCACCCTCACACTAAATAATTTATTCCTAATATCTCACCTAAAGCTATTCTCTTTCACTTTAAAGCCATTTCCCCTTTCATAAATTCATTACCCCATTCACAAAGCCAATTCCTAGGTGTGAAGAGGTGAGAGATACTAATAACTATCAGTTATGCAACAGAAACACACATTTGTTAGCAAAGCTGAAGTTAAAACTAGAGTTTTAACTAGAGTCTGCTTTTCTTCATCCATTGCTAAGTAGTTATGTACCAGCTAAGAATGTAGCAAATGCTATTACCAGATGGTGAACAGGACTTTAAATAAGCATGAGAAATGGAGAGTACAGTTGAGTTAACAATTAGCACAGCTTAAACGATCATAAGCTTCTCCTTTGAAAGACAATTCTTTGGCATTTATCCACTCAATGTGCCCTCCAGGAGATACCTTAAGAGTAAACAGTGAAGGCATCATGTAATAATGTGTAAGAAAACAAATTCAGCAGCTGGAACAATGCGAGAACTGTACTCTAGTATCCTGTATACTGCAGTTACCTACGCTGTCTCTCAAAAAGAAAAGGTACCCACGCAAATGTATCCTGCTGTACAGTAAAAACAGATGGTACTCTATCCTCTGACTGGTTACTGAATTACAAATGCACCTTGCCTTGGGTGAGACAATTTGGTTAGGATTTAAAACTGAAGGAAGCTGTAAAGGATACACAGAAAGAACCTATGCTGGAATTGACGCTGTTCAGCATATTCACAAGTGATCTGAAAAGGGAGGTTTCTAGAAAGTTGGCAACTTTCAGACCCACCAGCATGCCAGACATCCTACCAAGGGGAGGTGAGCATAGCCTGATGAATAGTGTCTGCTGGTGCCCATCTCTCAGCTATGGAGAAAAAAATCCCATCAGCTGACCAGATCAGAATAGACATTATAACCTCCAAACAGCTCAGTGAATCTGATTCTTCCCATTTTAATTGGTAACTAAGGCTCAGGTGTCAATAAATGAGAAAGAACCATAGGAAATGACAACCCATAAATACCATAAATACGGCATCCCTCTCTAATCTAGTTATGGGCACCTGGCAAAAAGACGCAAGTAACTCTTGGATGGCTACTAACAAATAGCTCAAGGCTCAGCTTCAGAGAAATGAGCAGAATCCTTAGGAAAAGAACTGAGACCAAGAGAGAAAGCACCTTCACCCCTCTGCCTAATGCTGTGGCATGATCACATCCTGAATACAGCATGCAGCTCTGGATCCTGTTTCAAAAGGGATGTAACAATACCCAAGGATGGGTACTATGATGATCACAGAAAAATTAAACAAGGACTCTCAGCTTAGAAAATAAATTAGTGAAGAAAACACAGATCTGAAAAGAGAGATATAAAAAGCAAAATGAAGGAGGAAAGATTATTCATCACATCTGTCAACACAAGACAACAGAACCCATAAGTTTCTGCCACCAGCTAAGGAAAGCTCCGCCCATGCAGGCCCCCTTGGCTACACTTCTATTCTACACATCCTCTGCTGACAAAGGGAAGATGATGGGCTACAGAGACTTTTGGCTGTGCAGGGCTGTTCTAAAAACATCAACATGCTAAGACTTCTTTCTGAGTTAAAAGTAATTTAGTTTTTAATTATTTCAAGTAAAAAAGACCATTCATACATTTAATGAACACAATATTACAGACCCTTAACAAAAGGCATCACATACCCTTATGCACTAGGTGTACTATAAACAGCCTGGGTCCCAAGTGCACAAGATTTGACAAATTACACACGCAGGTGAGGCTACTCAGAAGGCCCTCAGGATTGGGAAACATGGGCTGCTACAGTCTCTAGAGAGCCAGTGGGATCCTCATTGGTCACAACAGTGAGAACCACAGCACAACCACGTGTCAGCACAGTCACTTCTGCCAGCATTTTGTGCTGACAGAGTGAGAAGTCCAGGGTGCATGAAAAGAAAAATAGAAATTCCCCACTGGTCACACCTGCCTTCTCTAACACATTCCATTTAATGAAAGGTTAAAAAAAAAACAAGGCAGTTTGTCACATTCACATATTGCTTCACTTCCAAAGCAAGTAAAATGCCATTTGTATGTTAAGAGGAAAAGATCTGATGAAAATCTGAAGTACATCATGTGACTCCGTGATCCTCTGGCATATAACAGCCAGCCCTCAGATGTATCAAAAGCCACAAAGAGACACAGGGACCTTAAAAGAAAAAATTCTACCACAACAGCAAGAACTGGACTTTGAAAAAATCCAAAATACAAAGATTCTTCCTAGGAAGGATGTAGCACAGGGAAGCTGAGAGAAAAGGCAGCAGACTGACAGCCTCCCTACTTGAGATGCTCATGCATGGACTAAAGTTCTAGTTTTTAGCAGCAGTCTGGGATTACAGAAACGAGTATTTCTTGATCACAGTCTTTCAGCATTGGTTTGCAGATTATTAGAGACAGCAAAATGTCTGTCTGTAACATTGTTTGGGAAAATTTATTAATAGGAACACTAGAATTTTATGTAACTCGGCAGATGACAGCTCACAGCACATGATTAAAGTCCAACTTTCATCTACACCAACATTTTAAAGATCCAAAACATCGTGAATAATCCATGCTGACACTCTGAACTGATTCTAAAGCACACAAAAATAGAAAATATGCAGAAAGGACACACCTGAATATCCTGCTGTATACAAAGCAGTTTCAGTTGATGAGGACTCACAAGCTCTAACCCGCTCTAAAATTACCCTTCCACAGCACGATTATCCAGCCACATTCTCAAATGTACCTGCACTTCAGCACTCGAGAAAACCTGAGGTTAGAAGCAAGGACTGGTTTTCAAAACACTGATCAGCCCTCCCACACTTACTTAGCCAGGATGCCCACGCTCAGGAACAACTTGATAACTTCAGCGATGCACACAGCCGTCGTTGAAAAGTAGAGTTCTGTCTCCACTGTCCTGGTGTACCGCAGTGCCACCGTGTACGTGGCAGCAACCAGGGTCATCACCGTGAGGCAGTACAGCTTGAACAGTAGGCTGACATTTTCTGAAACAAAATAGAGGAGACGACTCGGTGTGACCCCCATTTTAATTTAAGCATTGAAACAGTGTGTTCTCCAGCTGGAGGGCTGTATCAAACACCACTGTGTCAGCAGACAATAATTACAATGTTAGGAAACACCTCCCATTAAAAAGCTTTCGTTAAATTTTACAGCCTTCTCAAAGAAGCTGGTACCAGAACTCCAAGTGCTTGAGAATAAGATGCTCTAGAGAAACTAATCATACATTAATATTTATCTAAAAACATACAAAAAGTCCTTCTGTGCTTTCCTACTCTTTAGCTGACAGTAGGCGCTCGCACTGAAATGGCAGCTGATCCTCTTCACATAATATACTGAATTCTGACACAAAGAGCGTTGGCAGACCAGCAAAAGCAGAGAGGAAAAGTTCAGTATCAGCAAAGAAATCTAGCAAGTTTTATTAAATAAGACAGCATTTCCTTCAGTCCTATTTTCCATGTAAGTTAGGAAAAAAAGATGATTTTGCTCTGAATGGTGATGGGACTTCACACAAAGAGCTTTCTTGAAAAATTCCCTGTAGAAAGGTCTAAGATTAAGGCTCTTCCAGTAATATAAACCACACAAGGACTGTGTATCATCTGTGTTATCTTCTCTGTCTTCCCCACTGCTGTACTCCAACATCAGTAGCAATTCTTACAACAGTTTTGACCTGGACCAACTACTATACTGCAGAATTTGGGAGTTAGCCTGTCTAAGATCTCCTGGCGCAAGGCAGTTTTTCATAAATCTGCACTCCTCTAAGGCCTGAGAGTTCATCAGGCCACTCCAGTGTGTTCCAAGGTCAGGGAATGGCTAAGCCTGCATCTAAACCAGCAAAGAAAACAGCACACAACTCCAAACGGGATTACTCTGCAAAAAGACACGACCCAATATGAGACATCAGCAGATGTCAAACTGGTAGATTGCTATGTTTGGCATCTCTCTGGTGGATACTGGTCATTCAGCAGCCCCTTTGGGGCCACGGTCGTGTTCTAAATATCCTAAGGAAACGTGCTTTAATTGGTGTAAGTTTGTGTTCCTCAGCTGATTAGGGAACGAGATACAGGATAAGTAGTTTTGTAATAACTTTGCTATTTAATATAGGAATGAGTTGCTGAACCCAGCGTGACCACTGCTTTGGTTCATGTTTCTTTCAAGCCAGAGATGTCTTCAATTGCATAACATTTCTGCAAGGTACAGTTAATACCTCCTGCCACTGCAATCATTTAAATTAGCTACTTCCTTATAGATAAAAATCTTACCCACGTCAGTAACCACTTTTAAAAGGTAGAGCCAATTAGTTTTTGAACTGACAATGCTTAGAAGAGACTTACAAGCTGTAATCCATTTTTAAATTAAATTTGGATTGTGGGGAGGGAATCCAAGGGCATAATAACCAGGAAATATAATTAACCCCACCTGGTTTTACAAAAATGTATTTTCTGGTGATGTTTCAGTGCTGACAGAAACTACATTAATGCTGTGATTTGACACGTGAAGGTTTTAAGTCTATGCACCACCAAACTAAAGCTGAACTTAATTCTTGCCTTTATTAACTACTCTTAAAAAAAAGCAAAAAAAAAAAAAAAACCAATCTGGCAATGCTTTGGAAACTTGGGTAAACCAAATGCAGCAATATATAATGAACGTAGTATCTAGACTAGATAGTTCCAGCATTATGTAAAAAGGTATTTGTAATTATTTTCAGCCAGGACATTTGTCCAGCCTGGCTTACATGTCTGCATCACTACCAGTGCAGCGAGGGGAGCAGAAGAAAAACATAGCTGGGGCATCTGTAACTTTTGCTGATAAATCTGAACTCACACCCGCCTAAAGAAAAGAAGAGCTGGAAGAAGTTTTTAGTTTTTTCGCAGTAAATCCCACCTGGATGAAATGATTTCTGAAAAAAAGGGACCAGACAGGCCAAAGGCCTCAGGATACAAGTGCGGGCCTCCCACACATGTCCGCGGTTCATCTAAGGGCTCCGCCAGAGCGCCTGGAAGGCAGTCCCGGGCCAAGCCTGGCACAGGGAGCAGAACCCGCTCCCTGCCAGGTTATCCGGGGTGGCGGGCGCCTGGCACGCACTGCTGGGAGCCTCCTGCCCCTCACCCTTCCAGGCCCCGCCAAGCCACTGCCGGGAGCTGGGGAGCCCTGGGCAAGGCCCTCCATGGGCGAGCTGGAAGAGGGGCAGGCGGCGCCTTCCTGGCGGATTTAAGCCCTCCCGGCTTGCCCGAGGTTCTGGCTTCGGGACCGTGCGAGCTCTGGCCTCGTTGTACACAGAATCACAGAGAATCACGGAATCAATTAGGCTGGAAAAGACCTCTGGTATCATCGAGTCTGACCTGTGACCGAATACCACCAAGTCAACTAGACCGTGCCACTAAATGCCACATCCAGTCTTTCCCTAAACACCTCTAGGGATGGTGACTCCACCACCTTCCTGGGCAGCCCATTCCAGCAACTAATTATCCTTTCTGTGAAGAAATTCCTCCTAATGTCCAACCTAAACACACTCCATTAGGCAGGCACCCGGGCGCGGCGGCGTTTTCAGGGACACCTGCGGCGCCCACAGGGTGGGTGCAGGGGATGTCCCTGTGCACTGACCCCCTGCGCCAAAGGTGCCCCAAAAGATAAGACCCAAAAGGTAAGCCCCAAAGATGCTGCGCCACGGTCAGACGCTCCCAGAGGGGAACTGGCGGCTGGGGAGACGCAGCTGTGGCTGACCCTAAAGGCGGATGCGTCCCGGGGACCCGGCAAGCCCCGTACCGGGAGCACCCGCCGCCCACACACGGTGGACACAGCGCTGCCACACCGCGGGAAGAAGCTCCGGGCGGCGGAGGAGAGCGGGAGGGCGGGAAAGCAAACGGGGAGAGCCCCTCCCCAGCGCGACCCCGCGGCCCCGCGTAGCCCCTTCCCCCCCTTTGCTCCCGCGGTGGTGGCGCCCGGCGCCACAGCCCCCAGCGGGTAGGACAGTTCCACTCCCTCTGGCAGGGGGAAGGCGGGGGGAGTCTGCGCGCGGGTCGCGTTTCCTCTTGGGGAAGCGAGTGGGAATTGTCCCCGTTCTCCAGCCGTGCCGCCCACCAGGAGCCGCAGGACCCGCCGGGCGACCCGCGCCGCCGCCCTCACCTTTCGGAGGCGACATGGTGCTCGCCGAAGTCGCCAGGACCGCCGGGCCGGAGCCGCCCGCCGTGCCCCGCCGCTCCTCCCATCGCACCATAGAGTGCGGCGCGGCCGCCCAGAGCGCCCCGCCGCCCGCGCCGAACCATCGAGTCGGGCTCTGTCCTGCCTGGATATCCTGGAGAGCATCCTGCTCCACCCCGCCGCTTTTCGGAACTGTTTTATTGGCAGCAAACATCCAGGAATCTCACACGCCTATTTCTGATTGCCAGGAGAAAGCTCGTGGACACCGACACGTTTCTGCCGCGACAAAACGGAGATGGAGGTTACAATGGTATTCTCCAGTATATTACAGCACTGCAGTACCTTCTCCAGTGGAAAAGAACGAAGTAGGATAAAATTAAATTTCAGCCCTCAGTTTACTTTTAAATAAAATATATTTCTGGATTCTTGAAATACCAGTTTGTTGGTAAGAACTGTAACATAAAAGCCTCAAAGCAAGCGATAATATAGAGAGATCACAGCAAGAATAAGGGTTTAATGAAGAAATGACGGAATATTTTTCTCTGGGGAAAAAAAAAAGCTGCAGCTTGTAATTGCACTGATATTTTAATTAATAAATCTAATAATTGGTGCCTGCTCAATTTAAAAAACATGGAGGAGCAGCACATCTGGCTGCTACAGATTAGTTTATTTTCCCAACAGAGAAAATCACCTAGTCAAAAACCATTTAGCAAAATTCTTTCCTAGTGCTCTCCTTACGCTCCTTTGTTTTTTTAAATAATGCTTTGGGGATTCGTCCCTGTTGTGTAACTTTTAAAAGTGAAGCCAGATACCTTGGAAACAGTTAAACAAGAGAATGTTATCCTGCAAAATGCCACAGAAAAATCACTCAGCAGTTTGAACTGAGCTTTGCTGTCACAAGCTTGTCTAATGACAAGCCAGGAAACCACACTGCATCACAATTAACACCAAAAAAAGGAGAAGATTTAGAAACCTTAGCATGCCCTATGTAATCACAGCTGTGCATTTGGACATTGTGCAGATAGCAGCTTGTGGAAGTCTTATGGTCATGAAAAGAATCTCTGTTTTAAAGTACCCCCGGCTTCTATTTGAGAAGATGTTTCATCCTAAAGGTCAAAGAATTCGGGTTTTCACGAACAGAAATACTATCTGCATTTGCACTGATCAGACCTGGCATGTATTTCTTTGCCACAATGACATAAAGCTAAAAACTTTTTCTCTGTTGTGCTTTAGTTTTTCAAACACAAGCAAAACAGAGATTTCAAAAAGGTCCCCTGAAGTCAAGTTCCTATGGTTTGCAGTGTGCTCACCTGTACACTGTTTTGCCAAGAAATAAAGGCTGCCAGAACCATCCAAGATAGATTCCCTCTTCTCAACCTCCCAGCCTTGGCCTACACTCATTGGGTTGGGTTAATGCCAGCACAAATGGACAGGCCCAAGGACCCAGACTGGTTTCATTTTGTTGGTTTTACATTCTTGACAATTCTGCTCTAAGGCTGGAGCTGTGATATTTGAGTGACTCTCCTGGGGTAAGTTTTTTCACTTACAGACAGTATTTCAACAAGCAATTGTTGCGTTAAAACTTCAGTAAAATCCTAGAACACTACACATTTAAATGTTAGAAGTGAAAGTCCTTGGGAACATCTTGATTCTAAATTGCTATTTAAAAGCTGTGCTTCATTCTTATCACTTCTGTCACTTAATGCCAGTCAGCAGCCCCAACAGATAAGACAAATGAAACAGACCAACTGTTCGTGGAATCAACACACATAGCAAAATCTTTAGTGTCTAAATTCAAATATATTCATGGATTTTTATGTACACATTCAAGAAGTGTCTTCAGGTTTTTCATTTTCACTTAGGTTTCATCCAGTGGTCTTGTTAAGTCTACTGCGACCATATGAGTAGTGGGAGATGATCCTCCTCGGAGACCTTTCAAGAAAATCTGGGGTTTGGGTACATTGCTTGAGTTGTCACGCTTAGTCTGGGTGCCGACATCTTTTGGCAAGTACACTTGGCTGAAGTTCTCTCTTCTCATGTGGCTGAGATCAGTCTGCATGGCATGAGTTAACTTGCGGCGCAAATTGGCCTAAAGACACAAAATAATCAGATTAAGTACAGCTTTGAACATTTTAGTATATACTTAGGAGTGTTTGTCTGTTTTACATCCGTGGGCTTCACAAACCCGGAACACGGCCCGCCTTACCCTCCTGTCAATGCACAGTTGTGACTGATTTGGTAAGTCCTGAACTAACAGGATGTGTGAACAGCACTTTAGGTAGCCCACACAACTTTAGGTGAGTCTCTTTATAATTTCATATTTTTTCATTGGTCATTGCCCTTCAAATTTTGTTAAATGCTTCACCTTTGTTTTGTTAAAGTAAGATGTTTTCAAGGCAAGTGCTTCCAGTCTTCATCTGGTTTCTGCCAAACGTGATAAGGTTTAGGGGTTGGTGTCACAAAGTACCAGATAAAAGTGAAAAAATGCCTTTTTACACCATGTTGCTCACTAACTCCTTGACAAGGGGGAAAAGTTAGGGTAATTTATGATTAAAGCTGCTTATTCACAGAAATTGCTGTAGATACAACAACAAAACCACTTCTCACAAAGTGTTCATATTCCAAAGCCAGCACTTGAAACAAAAAAATGTCCCTTATTCCACTGAGCCTTCTATGTCAGCAACAATGTAAAACACTGTAAGTTATGATACAATGTTCTCCTCAAAATATACAAAATACAGTCTCATGTGCTGGAATTCAGACCCCTCCATGTAAGTGAGAAAGTCCCTGGAGTCCAGTCCTGTCTGTGAAGACTGGAGTCAGTGGAAGCTGGGGAGTGATAGAGCTGGCCAAATGTTCTAAATGTTGTATCAGGGCAAGTTAAAATATTCTCCAGACCACCCCTGAGGTCTCTTTCTACTGGAATGGAAGGTGAAGCACCTAAATGTTGGCACATTTTGGTACATTAATCTACAACTGAATCTTATATGCAGAGTCATCAAGGAGAATCCAGAAAAGAACAATAAAGAACTTAGAGAGGAGATGGCATGAGAAGAAAGACAATATATTAAGTCTTCTTTATTCCGAGGGTTTTAATGACTGGATGTATGCTATTACAAGGAACTGTGTTTGCACAGAGAAAAAAATGCGAGCTAAAAATTTTACTTCTAACAGCATATAGGTGTTCTAACAAAGTAATATTCTACATTTCATACCACTACAAGATTTCTGGCTAAGTGTGAGCAACACAAAAAATCCCCAAAGGCATCTGAGCTCATCCTCTAACAAAACCCACAAATATGTCTGATGCTCCCCTGAAGTATCAAATTCATTGATGCACTGGTAAACTATTTCTGTTATTTTATCACTGTGATATAAAATGTTTTATCACCTCTATGTTACAAATTAGCATAGGTAAAGCACTTTTGCATGCATCTGGGATTTTTTATTTCAGCTCCACATCACTAATCTCACATTTAGACAGCTGAGGCTAAAACACCTGTAGTACTTTAAAGTACTTTCTCTAAATATTTCAAACTAACGAGCTACAAATTTGTTTGTGAATGGTCTTCGTGACCAGATTTTGGAAAATATCCACTTTCGTTTATGCTGAAGAGCCACTGACCACATATTATGCTTACTTACGTACTTTTGTCCTTTAGAGGAGCAAAAGAGGCTTTTGGCTAGGCTTCTTGTAAACCTAATTGGCTTCTTTATATACCTCAGTAACAACTATTTCTTAGAATCCTTTATAAGCTATCAACACTGGCAAGACTCCCGAGTCCAAAATTTTGGTTTCCTTTTATAATGTTAGAGATTTCATTGCAAAAAGAAAAACAGAAAGGAAATAGGCTGCCCAGCAGACCACAGGCCTTCACAGTGCATCTGTTCACAGAAGAAAAAAAACCCTTTAGTATTTTGTGTTCAGTTGCTATTGTTAACTGCAGTATTCCCTGTACTCACAAGTTGTTCATTTTCATTGAATTGTGAAAATCAGGTACTATACCTTGACAACTACATGTGCTGGCAAACCCTAGAAAGATCGTTCTGAAATACATGCTGTTAATTTAGAAGTTTTTATGTGCGTATGTGGTCAACCTTCTATGGAGAGACTGTGATTTCAAATCCATCAGAAAATCATCATGATAGTATGACAAACATTTGCTCTGCCTTTTTTTTTTTCACAAATAAATTATATAGTAGTATCTTCAACCCATTAAATTGATTTGAATGTAGAACAACTTTAAAATTCAATTCAATTCAATTCAAAACAACAAACTCTTACTAAATAAAGAAGACAACTGAAAATTTTGAAATTAATAGATACAGCAGTGGAAGCACTGCTCAAAAAACAGGGAAAAATATGGAAGAAGTGAGAGAAGTCTAGAAATAAGGGGAGAAAATACCTAGAAAAAATATTGAACCAGTTGTAATGAAGTGTATGTCTTTGAATAAAAGGTTAGATTTATGTTTCAAGGAACAAAAGTTAAGAATAATTTATTCTCAACTTTGTTATCCAACAATGAAAATCTGGTAATAACAGTACAAACCAATTTTATAGCTTTTCTTCTCAGTTCCCATTCATTCCATTCATAAGATCTCACAATAGTTGGAGGCAAGATATGAGTATCAGTTTGAGTACTACTGTCATGTTTTGCAGGTGGTTTCATCGAACATTTGTTTGCATTTCTGGCCTGGATGAAAAAAAAAAACAAAGCGAAGCAAGGCATTAATGAGAATAGAGAGAAATAGTATATGGATATGCTACTTTTTAAAAGCAAATAGAGACCTGCAAACTACAAGTGGATAATGATTTTTACATTCAACAATTTTTTTGTTCCTCATGCCCCTGCTAAAAGGAAAACATTAAGTATCTGATGGATTTAATTTCTGACAGAAAACCCTTGAGGCAGAACTGAGGCACAGCACAGGCTCCTGGATACATAATGAGCGCTTAATCATTGGATTTCGGAAAAAAAGGGTCCCACCACCAGCAGCATTTTATGAGGCAGGCACTTCAGTTTGTCTTTATGAATGGACTAAAAATCACAAATCGTAACTGGGAGAAGTGCACACATCTCTGCTACAGCTGGGATATAAACTATGTTTCAAACCAAGGGCCAGTTCAAGACTACATTCTTTCCACTGCTAAGGACCTAAAATTCAGAAGTGGATCACAGAGAATCTTGTCTATAAATCCAAATCAAGTCTTTGAATTTCACACAGTAGCACCATCACATTCATTATTGATGACTCTCCTTTTATTTTGTAATATGTTCCATAGCTCCTATCCCCAGGTATCATGACACTCTTGTCCAGTGCACATGGACAGACTGCTAAGCTAAAACTCCAGTTAACATGATATCCGACTTATCTTCTATTGCATTTATTTACTATTCCTTTAAGCTACTTTTGCAAAAATGAGGAAAAGAAACATCAGACACAAGACCTGCCTAGGCTATGGACTAACAGCTTTTATCACTGCCAGAATGCTTTGGATCAACATATTCTCCTATGAAGAGATAAGGTGAGAATGACATTAAGTACAAACATTTCTTCAACACTCTGAAAACCTGGAAAAGATGGACCTTCAGATAGGCAGAGGATTTTATTCTTCACTAAAGATAGGTACTGTGTATTCTCTTTTAGAAAGGACAGACCAATCAGTAACCCAGCAGCTTTTCAGCAAGAGACATGGGCAGTGTGTACCTGTGCGTGTGGAACAAGGTATTCAAACTGATGATGGAGCTCAAGCAGTTGAATTAGCTCTGGATATTCTTTTGCTTTTTCTACATTCAATTGAATGAACTTATCTGGATCTTGAGCAAAGATGTATGCAGCTTCTTTTGAACTGAAAACATAACATTTCTCCTTGTGCTTCAAGACTCCAATAGCAGGATTTCCTAGAAATGAGAAGAAAAGCCAACCCAAAATAAACTCCACGAATTAAAATAGTGAACAGTATGATATCCAATACAAAAGACATTTGTTATCAAGATTCTGTGTTTCCCTCAAGCTAGTTTCACTTCCTTCTTTTTCTGAACTCAGTATAAACCCTTGAAAGCAAGCTTTTTTAAAATGTAGAAAAGTCTGTTTTGTTAGGTCAGTAAAACTGCTTTTGATCAGTTCACACCCAGCATGCCTTAGTGCATGTCTCAGAAAAACAACAAATGAAACATATATAGCAAAGGCATAAGAAACCAGTCTCTACCCTCAAATATTTCCCCTATAATCTCCAGCAAATACCTGATTGCAGATCAGCAGTGCATTTATACCAAAGGGCATAACACTGAGATTAACTGAAGAAGTAGATACAGCAGCTGGGAAACTGAACAATAAATTAACAGAGCAAATGAAGTGTCAATAAAGACCAAATAACTTATATAGGAAAACACAAACTGATTTCAAGGACAGTGGCAGGCTGTGCTTCAGATGTCATTGCCCAGGAAAGATCAGAACCATCATAGACAGTGCCTTGAAAATACTCAGTCAAAAAAGGAATTATTAGTATGCAAACAGAGGAGGAGAAGAAAACCAACACTGTAATAACCTGTAGGCTACATTTGTAATATTAGATTTTGTTCCAACACAAAAGAACAAGCAGAAGGGAGCCAGGAGTGATCAAAGGCTTGTGATACCTTTCATAGAAGAAGTTAAAGAAAGAACCCTCCTCAGCATCATCCAAACCAATATAAAACAATTTTATACTGTGTGCAATATAAAATTACTATTTACTAATTTTCCTAATAGAAGGATTATCAAGTTTTTGTTGAAATTATCAAGACAGAGCTTAAAATTGTCTCCAAAAGAGGTACCTTTTCATAGCATATATAATTATAAATGTGGGGCTCTTGAGAATAAGAATATCCCATGGCAAACTCTAGATGGATTCAAAAATCAATTAGATAAATGAAAAACCTCTTTGAAGGATTATTCAACAGAGGGTTACAGACTCAGCATTAATCAGAGGAAATCCCATTACCACTAACTGCTAGAACAAGGAAGGATATAATTAAGGAAGGATCACTCTGACTTGAATTCTCATAGATTCTGAGTGTTCATGACTGTCCATGTGCAGTAATCAGATACAGGGCTAGAGAGACCTTCAGTCCAACTCAGGACAGATGTTCTCATGTGCAATACTAAATAAGTGTAAGTAAATCACATTGCCATTAAAATAGCTATTCTTTAATACTGACAAGTAAATGGCCATCTTTTTCTCCCAAACTCCTGTAGGTTTAAAAAAGTTCTATATGGACAGGTTCTAGAAGGGATAGGGAGACAGAAAACATGAACTAGGGTAGCTGAAATAAGGCTTACTTTCAAGACAAATGAGCCTAGAGAGACCAAAAATTCCTAAGATTGGTTGACTTAATCAAGTGCACTTTTGCATTCTTTTCAGGAAAGATTTTTAGTACTTTATCATGACTATTTAAAGAAACATGTGATGTAGGCATGAATGACTATGTTTGCAACATAGAGATACACAAAATAGAAGGAATGGCCATTTCCCTATGCCTGCATTATAGCACATTAACAACAGTAAACAAACCTGTACTCAGCTGCAGTGTAGGTTTTACAGATGCACATACAGCAGGAAGAAACATTTATCTGTCCCATCTTGTTTCTGCCCCTGCTTGCTCTTCAAGCCCTCCTACCTTCTACTAAGGGTAGTTTATTAATGTGTTTTAAAACAGATACTCTAACAAGGGAAATAAGTTATCCAGGATGAAAATTGTAAACATAGGAAAACAGTATTTCAGCTTTGACATAAGAGGATGCGTTCAGAATGCCTTCACATTTTCCCCAGTCCTGGTGTAAATATATAGTATGGAAAACATCTAACTACAAAGCATACCTATTAGGGTGAGACCTTTCACACCAATTGAATGGGCACAGAAACCATGGTACTGGATTAGCAACTCATCATCAGTAGTCTCTGGAAAAAGCCATTCTTGGTTCTTGAAATCAGAAACATTCACTCTGGTTCCTAAGAAAAGATAAAACAAAGGAAGGATTTCAATATTAAAATACCAGATGTTTAAAAGATAATAATATTACAGGACGACCAGATTACTCTGGTTTTCACAGGATGACCTGCAGTGCCCAGATCCCAAAAGCCAAACTTTAGTCCTGCCTTGAAAGAGACCCTACTGAAAAAACAGTCCTGTGGGAACCTTCTTTAGTAGCATTAGTTTTCTTTGGACAACAACAGGAAGATAATATCTTATTCTTCCATATTTTTTTCACCTACCCATGCATTACAAACTCCCTGGCATAAAACTTGGTTCCTAGGGATACCATCTTACAAGCACTTCTGGTAACTGAAGCCCCATTAAATTACCTTGTTTATCCCCTACCCCTCCATTTCCAAAGTTCTGAAAGGTATAAAAAGACATAAATACACTTTAAAAACTTTTTTTAAAAGTTATATATATTCTATGATCATTCTGCCTTTTTTTTAAGGTATACTCATATCTAGAAGCTATATTTTAATTTTATATGTAAAAATAAAATCCCAAGCTACACTACATGAAAATGTAAATCTACACCCTACAAGGCTTATTTAATTTACTGTGCAAATTCTGAGTATTAAAAAATCAATATACAGCACGTTCTGTAAAGCACCTTTTGTAAAGAAAATTCAAACGACAAAATCTTGGAAAATGAAGGAAAACAAAAAAGTATTAACTTTCTGTACCCATGGTTTCCTTTTTCCTTTCCTCATCACTTTTCACAGTCACTCCTTCCAGAAGAGATGTTAGCGTTTCCTCTGGAAAAAGCTGTGATTGGATTTCTGAGAATTGTTGCAGATTGTCAGTCATATTTGTGAGGAAGCTTAGCAGTAGTTTTGCCTCCTGAAAGCCGGTCCAAAGCTTAGAAAGTTCTGTAAACAGAGGCTAGAACAAAAAGAAAATGATCTGAAACACAGATTTGTTTTATGTCTACAGTGTAACCCAAGCACTGTGCACAAAAATCTCTGCTATGATCAAAGCAGGGCTGATCTCCAAGGCCTTCAGCAACCAGAAATTCCAGGGGAATTCAGGGACACTGTAAGAGGAGCTTCCACCACATATAAGCAAGTATATCCAGCATGTCACCCCACAGGCAAAAGTAGTACTTTTCTATATTTTACTCCAAAGCCTTTCCCAAATAAATGTACTCTGTGACCATGCTTTGAATTGAGCACTTCATTGACAATAGAGTTCTATAACAGAAAATATGGTGTACAGGAACAAGGACCAGAAGGAACACACCTGATTAATGACCAAACTAGGTAAAACCACACCTATGTACAAACTATCAGGTTTTGTTATTTTGTCTGCCCTGCTTCCAGAGTGACTTGGTACTACAGCCCCATGTGTGTCAAATGAAAGGCGTGCAGGCCTCTTCAGAGTGGTCCAGGGTGCAGGGCAAAACTGGAAGCTGCCCTTCCCAGCAGCGATGCTGTCATACACGCATAAAAAAGCAGCCTGTAAGCTTAAGTATAAATGCTGTTTTCAATTACGGTGACATAAAAAGTGCCCTGTTACATCTAAACACACAGAGAGCATTTACAGGAAGAGATTGAACCAACCTGGAATGTACACTTAACAACACATTTTACGCATGTTAACAACGTTATGGTAAGCACAGCCAAGAGAGCCAGCTCTGGAATTCATCAGCATTGCTAATGCTGTGGAAATGTTATGGTTACAAAAATGGAAGAAACTAAAGGAAGGGCAGCAGGATCAAAAACATTCTTAATAGAATAAACAAAGAATATTAATGAAATGTGTTATTTCTCCTAAAACAAATTTTTACTACAAATATAGGCCTTATCAAGACAGAATGCCCTGCTTCTCTACCTTTGTAGAGGATCCAGCTTGTCTGCAACAAGCCGAAGACAAGAAAAGTTATTTAAATGGTGTGTTAATAGAAAAATCTCTACCTGAAAAGGATCTGAAATCAAAAGGCATTATATATTCTGTCTTCAGCAGAGAAGACAAAACAACTAACCAACTTGGAGTGAAAAAAAATTCTAGGAAGGCAGCAAACAACAACAGAGAGCTTTTAGGGAAAAGGGTAAGGTATATCAGTCACTTAAGCCACACAAAGATATAGAAGAGGAAAAACTGCTTTGAGCAGCTGGACAAGAGGGGAAAATGTTCTCCAAATGAGAACATCTGGCTTATAAAATTAAAAGCATACATAAACTGAAGCTTGGATCACTCAGTTAAAGTGCTGTTCCCAAGAGTTTCCAGCTTGGATGCCCTTATGAAAAGTGTAAAAAATACTCTGAGTAGATGGGGGTCATGATCTTCCTTTTCCTCCAAAGTAGGCTTTATTTTGCTTTCTAATAATTAGCTTAGAATGTTGAAAAATAACCCAAAATATGTATGAAACTGCGTGCTGGTGCAGCAGCAAACCACAAGGAATTGGAATGATAATCAAATCACACAAAATAACGAGCTCGTACATGAAAAGCAAATTAAAGGAAGCTGGTTTCTAGCATATTTCTCTCTCATTTCCTTTATAACACACCAGCATAATAATCCCAGGTTTTCACAGGCTCATCAAGCAGCCTCCCTCATAATACCTGTAGTTCACAGCACTCATTCCCTCTCCCCCCAATACCTCCCTCCCATGTCCTGTAGCTCCCAACCAAGGGTACAACAGTACAGAATATTGGTCCTGCAGAGGTCCCTTCAGTGGCTGCTCACTGGCCAGACAGCACACAAACCATCTCAGACTTGATCTTGGTAGGGCTCTAATTGTGTGTCTCTAGTTGCTCTTCTTTTGTTTTGTTTTTTTTTTTTTTCCACAAAACTTGCAGAAAATGCCATAGTTTGAGATCTTTGGACTCTGACAAAGGTGACTGAAACTTGCCAACAGGTTCAGAAGCTATTGGAAGGGGAAAAGAGGCTGACACCCCCATAATAGAAAACCAGTTTATTCGGAAAAATTATATCAATGACTCATACTGTAATTACAGGGATTGCTATCTGAGGGAACTTTAAAAGAATCACACTCTGATGTGCTGTTTTCTGCAATTATGTTCTTGCAGTTTCTGCAGGGAACAGGAAAGAATATTTACACACACAAAAAAAGGAAAATATCACTGTAAATCTACAAATACTGACAAATAACTCAAGAAACTTACAGTAAAATACCATTTAATTCTTTTGCTCCATTTTTGTACCTTGCCTTTTTCATACCTTAAGAACAAGTCTTTTAGTTGCCCCTTCAAAAATGACAGATGATACTGTAATAGAGAGGAAATATGTAGCCTCTTTCTTAACATAAACTATTCAAAAACACACGAGCAAAGTATCTTACTTTAATAATATTTTCTACTGAAGAAGTAATGGGTTTTCCATTTGTAATACTTACAAAAACATCTTTGGACTCTATGGAAGTCTTATCCTGCATTGTGTTTTTCAATACCCTCATTGTTGCTTCAAACTGAACACCCAATGATTCAACTTCTTGAGCATTTGTAATTGCATCAGACTGGAAAGAGAACTCCAGGTCAGACATGTCATACTCAAAAAATCAAGTATTTAGTAATAAGTATTTACTTGGATCTCTTCATTCAACTATTTTCAGAACAACTGTTTTAGGGAAGGAAATGTACTCTAGCTTTCCACAAAATACATATTTCCTTAAATGTTAGGTGTTCAGGCACTTTACTGACACATGAACTACCAATTTTTATATAAAATCCTCTACATTATCCCAATGAAGAGAACAAAAAAAAAAAAAAAAAGAAAAAAAGAAAATACTTTTTTTGAATGCCTTATATAGGAAAGACTAATAAATACCTGCAGTTTCTCAATAGACAAATGAAAAGTTCTTCATTAACAAAACAAGAATTTAAGTTGTATTCTTCAAAGACTTTTGATGATTCCATATATTTTGGGGGTGTCTGGAGACTAAAACTGAGATGATTTATAGATTGATCAAGGAGATTTTTTCTCTCATGCCTTTTGGGGCAGAGAATCAGTATGCCAACAACTGTTTAATGGTAGACTTGGCAGTGCCAGGCTAATAGGTTAATGGTTGGACTCGATGATATTAAAGGTGTTTTCCAAACTAAACAATCTATGGTTCTTTATCTAGAGATATTTTTTATTTCATTTCATGTATTTCCAAATAATTTTTATTATATTTCTGTCCTGTACAAGTAGGTAACTTGAAGACATTCCATCTGCAATAAAAGTCCACAGGACATAACACAACGATATCTCACCAGAAGGATGCACAGGAAGCCTTCGTACTGTCTCACATTGAATAGTGCTTCTTTTAATTTAAAAGTACTAAGCTGGGAGTATCTGCGGGGGTCTTCCTGCATGGCTTCCAGCAGGGCTGTGTACCGGTGGGCTAGCAGCCGGCAGGAATTCAGACGTTCATCGACAGTCTGTGTAGCTGACGGAATGGCTTCGTTCAGGATGGCTGGCACTATTCACATAGAATAAATATGAAATATGTATAAAAAGGATTAATGAAATCATTATCAAATGGTTAAAGTGCAATATTTGAGCATAATGGTCTTCCGATAAAATTCTGATTTCTAAATTTCGTCCTTATATTCATGCATTTCCAAATACTTGCCAACCAGATTCAACCACCCTATCTCACTAGTCATGTTGTTTCAAATATTTAGAATTACAGGTGTGGAAACAGCACAGTCAAGTCAAGGACTGTGAGAAAACTTGCTTTATAGTAGATGCAGCTCTGTTGCTACAACTGACATGGGTTTCCTGAGAAAATCTGCACAATTTTCAATTCTCAGTTTCCTAACTTGTAAAATGCTAATAACAGTACCAGGCCTCCCTGAGATGGGAAATTATTGGAGCAGCTCCAGTGAGGAAGGCCAGGAAGAATGAATTGGGAATACCCAGATCAAATGCAGTTGTTTACTTACAGTCATCAATGCTGCTTCCTCCTTTCTGGCACTGCTTGTTGTACAAACAAATTCCTGTGACTACCATGGCAAGATCTTTCAGCTGTTGCTCTTTGTCCTTCTTACTGAGTGAGATGAAAGTAATCATCTCTGTCTGGGGGAATACACTCTGCAAGGCAGCTATAAGCATCACAAAGTGGGAGAAAACCCTCAATATGAGGGAACAGAAAAGAAAATCATTAAATAAGCAAAAATACCCTCTCCTGAACAAATGCAAAAAGTTGGAAATCCATGGGAAATTTACACTTCAAGGCTGAGCAATGACAGTTTGGATAGTAAGCATTCATTACAGTTTACCTTGTTGGTATGTAAATATCAGCAAAGAGAAGGTGAAATTTTTTCTTTCAAGAAGAAAAGCCCAATTGCACAGCTGGGAGTTTACTGACCTGTTACCTCCCTGACAGCCTCAATGTCTGTTGGGGATCCCAGGCCAGATCTCAGCAGCACATAGGTAACAATCTTTTGATACATATTTTCCCTTTCTTGTTGTGTGTGTGGACCAGCCTCTGTGATAGCTCTGACCACAGGAGCCAGTTTTCCTTCCAGAACACGCTCCTGCTCACTGAGCAAATCATCTAGGAAAGAAGGACACTTAGAAAGTGCTATCTAAATTCTTTGAAATTTGGCTTATACAGAGGGTGCAACTAATTTCCACAGTCAGAGCACCAACTTAAGGTTTCTGAAGCACAGGTATGTGGAAGAGATGTTCATAGTACCACACCATTAGAATTAAAAACAGTAAAGTTACACATTAATATAATTAGCATGATTAATATCAGTCAGTAGAGTCCTGAGAACTATTCAGGCCAAATTAAAAAGCAAGTCTCTGGGTCTCTGGACTCCTCTGACTGTAGGACATATTTCAAACACACCAGAAGTTACATGCTCAAATTTGAACACTACTCAGGATCTCAAAAACTTGCTGGAGTTACTGAGCTTATAGAGTTCAGAGGATTTAGGAGCAGCTCCCAGTGTTGCTAATTTTTGGGTCTAATCCATGCTAACAGGAAAACATTTTCATTATCTCCCCACACAGAAATGCTTTTTTTGTGTATTTTCTTGTTCTGTGTCTTCTATTTCCCAGCCAGCCTCCACTGTCCCATTGAGATCTGAAGTTACATTTACAGCGGAGGAATTTTCCCCATGTCATTTTATTTTCACATTCCCATTCTCAGACCATATGAAATTACTACTGATGAGACAAAAATGTACTCAATTAAAAATGTAACTGATTGTTCAAGATTACTCAAATCTCCCAGTTAGGGATATTTATAAAACACTGAACTCACTTTGAGATACATGAGTGGAGTTTTGAGTGCCTTCAGACACATAGGTGCAGGTGCCAGCTTTTCTTGCTGAAGGCAGCTAGTGTAATTGTCCTCAAGCAACCTAATACATTCTATTCAGTAAATCTCTCAGACAGGATGAGAAGAGTGTACTGTCAAATTTTATATACACTTTCCCTTACTATATCCATACTGAAACATCAAACTCCTGTATAGTAAATTTCTCCTGGGATTTTTATTTTGCTTTACTACCAGCATTCATTTAACAGTAATTACTATTATTAAATTCTAAACTCAGCATCGACTTCTATGAAAACGTATTTGAAATTACCTCGGTGTGCATAGTTCATATCAAAGTAAACTTGCATCTTAATTGTGCTTAGGGATGGGTTTGTTGTGTCAAGCAGTCTGGTAACACAGAGCTAAAAAGAGAGTCAGAGAAGTGAGTTCTTTCTCATCTCTGGGGAAACGTCTGAACTGACAGTGATCTACTACAGGTTTCACAGCAGCTGTAGAGCCCCCTCGCTACCATTCTCTCCATATAAAGCTTTTCTAAGGCATTTATTTATGGAAACATAGCCCAGTCTTTAGCTACAGAACCATCAGAATAAAGTAGCAGTAAGATTTTGAAAGTGTTCATGTCATTTTATTTACAGGAACAGGTAGAAAATAATGCTGTAGTCTTAGCTAAGTACTGGCCCTCAGAACATCATGTCAGAGTTACCTGGATAAGATCCTGCATATCGTTTTCTGTAAGGATTCGATCCATATTAAAGTCATTTCTTGGATCTAAAACAACAGCTTTCACCTAGAGATTGCCAAAACAAAGATACTAATTTACATCTCAAAATATCCTCTTTGCCACTCACCTTTTATTTTCTGAAAAAAGTCAGAGGCATTCAAGATTTCTTTACAATTCTTTTTTATCCATTTCAGTCTTCGATAATGAAATAAAATTACTTCATTTCTCATCTAGCCAGTTTCAATCTCAGTTCTCAAGTGCAAATGAAGAAAAAAATCTTTTTGTGATAAAAACATTTAAATACAGCTCCTTTAAAAATTAATTGGAAAAATATTTTCCTAAGTAACATTTTTTGAAAATCCGTCATGGTTGTTTATAAACTTCTCGGTGTTACAGGCATCAGTATAAACATTTACTATCTGAATAAAAAACCCATAGTGTTCTGCATGCAGCAAAATATGTGCAGGTTTGCAATTGGTGCTCATGCTGGGTGTCTTGCCAGGCACTTGTATGAATTTTTTACTCATTAAAATTTTCCTGCTTAATTGATTAATACTGCTTTTGAGCCCAATCTCTTTTCTAAAGCTGCAGTGTCACCTTTAAAGGAAAAGACAGCAGATTAACAGTACTGCTGTGAACCATTTACATTTATATACAAGTTTATCAAGAGCTGATCATCAATTTAAAAGGAACCTTGCTCCACCTTTCTTCAGACACAGCTTTGCAGGCTCATTCAGACTACATTCTGCAGCAGTGCTGTGTCTCCTAAGAGATGCCAAAATGTAAAATGTTTTTAGGATACTTATGGTTGTCTACCAAGGACAATACTGAGACTGATTCCACTAAATTTTCACTTTAAGTGGGATCAGAGCCCTCTCCTTCAAATACTTAGCCTATTTATACTACCTGGCCCTGTGTGAGCAGAGGAACAAACAAAATTATCCATCACAACAGAGGGAGGAGGTAAACATCAGAGAACAAATACAGCTGCTGTATTAAACATTCATCTATGGATTATGTTCATTCTTGAAAGTGTGAAGAAACGTTATTAAAATTTGGTAATACTTCTCTTTTCCACTTCTGAAAGAAAACAATGGTTTATCTGCCTGCAGAAGAAAACTGAGGAAGAGCTCTGAGTTGTAGTTCAGAGAGTTTCCAGGACTCAGGACCTGCAGCCTTCTTGGGGCATTATATTCACACATATTCCAGAGGAATAAAATACTTTTTCGGGTTTTTAGGACAGCACACTGGATGTCGCTGAATGTCTCTTTAAAATTTCTCAATGCAGGCAATTGGAAACCAAGATATTTCCCAGCTCAGGTCACCCCTGAAAGCCTCAGCTGTCGCCAGCCCCTGAACGCTTCCTTTCGCGCTTACCGTGAAGGCCACCAAGGTTTCAGAGAGAGTTTGTCCCTGGGCAGCGCACTCCAGGCCGACTTGGCGGATTATTCTCCTGATGACACTTTGGGTCAGCTCGCCGGACATGCTGGCCAAGCACACGCGCCTTAGCGGGGTTACATTCACTTCAGCCAGGGTCCCTCTCTCGCCGGGCGGCCCGTCCCGACCCCAGACCGCCCCGGTGCNGGGGCACGCAGGGGTGTGCATTTACACCCAGCGCCTCGGGAGACGCGTGTTGGTACGGGATACATCGGTCAGTGTGCGTGCAAAACACACACGCCTGCGTATATACCCAGCACGGGGCTGTGGAGGCGCAGGAGTGTAGGTGTATGTGTACCTGAACATCTCAGTGCACACACAAACCGCGTGCTGGACGTCTGTGGCTATGGCTGTATGTAGGTGAGCATAAATATACAAACATATGCATGTATAAAGACACATACATACCGTACATGGGTATATGTACCTCAATATCACAGAATCACAGAATCGTAGGATTGGAAGGAACCTCTAGAAATTATGCAGTCCAACCCTCCTGCCGAGGCAGGATTACCTAGAGCAGGCTACACTGGAACACATCCAGGTGGGTTTGGAATATCTCCAGAGGGAGATCCACGACCTGCCTGGGCAGCCTGCTCCAGTGCTCTGCCACCCTCAGTGTAAAGAAGTCCTGCCTCATGCTGAGGTAGAACTTCTTGTGTTCTAGTTTATGGCCACTGCTCCTCACCCTCTCACTGGGCACCACTGAAAAGTCTGGCACCACCCTCTTGGCACCCATCTTTGAGATATTTATGTACATTAATGAGATCCCTTCTCAGTCTTTTCAAGACGAAACAGGTCCATCTCCTGCAGTCTCTCCTTATGAGAGAGATCCCAAATTGTTTTTGTGGACCCATATATACTCATATATACGATATATACAACCCCCATGGCAGCGGGGGTCAGAACTAGATGATCTTTAAGGGTCCTTCCAACCCAAACCGTTCTTTGAGTGGGGAGTAGAGTGAGAAAAAGAAAACTTTCAGGCCAAGTAAGCATACAGCCAAAACACCTGTGTGTTAACAACACACAAGCAAATCCAAAGCACAGCACCACAAGGGATGCTGATAAGAAAGCTAACTCCATCCCAGCCAGACCTGGTACAGATAAATGTATTTACACACCTATAAATGCATACAATACATAGATAAATTCACGCATACATGTATAAACAAAATGTGTATATGGTACATAGTGAGGAGTGCTGCAGGCAGAGGCAGCACAGACAAGACAACTTTGCTCTGCAACACAAGCAAGAGAGCCATCCTTGCTTTCAGGTCCCATGCTCGCTGCTGGAGGTGGCAGTTCCTCCAGGTGTGCCTGAAAGTACTACAGGTCACAGCCTGCAAGCAGCAGCCCAGTGAGCCCCAAGTTCTTGCACACAGCAGTGGGCTCACCACTGGATGAATGCAATGCCTTGCTCTAACTGGTTCAGTTAGTCAATATGCAATTAGTTCCGGCTTTTCCATGTCAGATAGAGGAAAGAGTAACAGCATGATAATTAAATTTAAAAGCTATGTCCCTGAAAGGCAATCAAATAACCTCAAAAGGCACAGGGAATGCAGGGATAACAGATGAAAAGCTACACCAGTTTTCCACTAATTTAATTTTTTTCCTTTTGATTTATGCTGTCAGACAGAGGGAACTCCACTGAGAATCACGATGAGATCAAGATGATAATTTTTTTCCACTGTGACCTCAGACAAGTCCCTCTTATCAGTAAAATTAAGATGATACTATGCTACCTGGCAAGTAGGTGCAGGGTTTCATCCATGTTGTCAGTGCATGTACAAAGCTACAGTGCAAGGAGTGCCAGCATCACCCATGGGAAATGCTTTGGGAAGATCTGTGGAGCAGGCATCAAAACAATCCTGCAATGGACATTGTGAAGTCTCAGGTTTCATTCTCATAGCACAGATAATGGGGCTTCTTAATATGTCCTCTGCATTGACATTTTAAAAATTCAATACCCTTAAGCTCAGTAATTATAGCAAGACTTTCATCAAGAGAATAAAAATCTACAGGACCCCTTTCTTTTTCTACAAATTGCAGGATGAAAAGCTTTTGGGGCCCTTCCTGGAGCAGAAGTGTGTTGGTGTTAGTGAGCTTAAGGTCACAGAGATTTTCCTCTGTGCTTCCTGGTAAATCACACAATAACCAGCTCTTCTGGAGTTGCAGGTGGGCAGGAGCAAGAGGAGAGGAAGAATGTAGTTTTGGGGATTAGAAGGAAAAAGAGAAGACGCCAATGCCAGCTTTCTCTCTACAAAAGCAAATTTTAAAAGTTAGTAATAGAACTTCGTGCTCAAAGCAGTGATGGTAACACTTCCTCCTGAAAAGATTATCATCTAAAAGCAGGCAGTTTTACAGAGTTCAGCCAAACACTGTCTGCAGTAGAGATGGAGGTGGAATTTGCAGCTTTGCTGATGCAGAAAGTCAGTTCCCATCCCGTAACAGTCAGCAAGGCTTTTGATGACACATTCACAGGCTTAGTAAACAAATACTTTCAGAGAGAGCAGGAATCTGCAGGTAGGATTTGTCCAGGTTTTTAGTATCTATGCAGAGCCCGTATAATTGTGCAATTTTGGTTTAGCAATTTACAGACCTTTAAAAGATGATTTACAGACTCAATGTGTGTCTGTCTACATCTGCAATTAGCACAAGCACTATCTCTGCACAACATTTGGTGCCTAGGACCTGACAGCCACAACATACATACTTTAGTAGTTGTTACTTCAGACTAGCTTTAGTTTGGTCCCAGTGACTGATCCTTTGTTTGTGGCTGAAGTGCATTAAGAGCACTGCCAGAGCTCTCCTTCAAGCTTGATTTCACCCAAAATATTCACATGCTCAAAGTCTGCTGTACTTTGTGCAAACCAAAGCACAGCAGGTGAGGACTATGTAGAGATTATCTCTGTAAACACATGCTAGATCCTAAATTAAAAAACCACACAACTTAACATCCCACTTCCCCCCTTCATGTTAGTCTGCTTGAGTATTTCCTGGGGGGAAAATAAGGTATAAGAACATTTTACTTCAATTGAAATAACTGACATTCTTTGAAAAATATAACTTTGCTGTTGTCAGTAGGACATGTATATGCCAAAGAGAACTTAATTCAAAAGACAAAATATTTGGAATAAATATGAGTGACTGTATCACACTGTTACTGCATTCCTTTTGCAAAAACTTGAATTATGTGGAGCTTCTGAAAAGCTCTATGTTAGCTCACACCCATAAATCCCAGTAGGAGATGTCCAACTGCCTGTACACTTCTAGGCTGCAGGCTGGAAGGAAAGAACAATATATTTTCAGTTTAGCCTATTGAGAATTTAAATTTCTTTACTGTTTTAAGCATTTCAGTAGCATTAGCCTGTATTTCAGATAGCACTAGAATCCAAAAGTTACAAACTGCCTGCAACATATGGAGGGGAGAGGAGGGGAGGGGCCAATTATTTATTTCCAAAGAAAACCGTACTTTCGTTTGTAATCTGTACTAGACCACAAAAATAACTTCAACTTATTTGTAACCTACCGAAGACTTTAGGTTGCAGAACACTGTTTTGTAACCAAAGCAGTTGGATTTCTCTCCTAGAATTAGTATCAAGTTTTAAACAGTTCCAGGAATGGAGACCTGGTATCTGAAAGACAGATAAACTCTTCCCCCTGGCGGCGAATCTGAGCCATTGACAGACAATTCGTAAAAAGATTCCTGGTTTGTGGTAGGAGGAATTCCCGTATTAGTTTGAAGAGTCATTAAAAACAACACACACGGTTGTTTTTAAATCTCCGTAAAGTTTGACACCCTAGTGCTTTATTCATGGGAAAGCATATCAGCTATTTGATAAACTTGCTATCACATTAGACTGGCTATCTAGGAAGATAGACTGACATCTAGGAAGTCACCCCTTTATCCAGCTGTATACAGAAAATGGAATTTACTTAACAGGTTGCTCAAGTCTGAGCACATACCCTCATTTTGCTAGTGTGGGGACAAAGCTGCAGCTGGGTGCTCCTACACCACTGAGCTGCAGAGGACACAACCCAGAAGCAGCTACGGGACTCAGCAGTCCAGTTCAGGGCATGGCCTGAGTCACGTTAGGTGACCAGAGAGCTTGCATGCCAGAAGATCATGACTGCTAGGATGGCAAAAAGCACTGGTTTCTGAAGCTTCACCCATTGCCTTGTGCCCAGTGGAGATGCTGGGCTGTGGGAGAGTCTGTCTGAGTTCCATTAACACAGCCACATTCACCGAGGGATTCTGCAATCACTAACCCCACAGTCATTCCCACTCACAGCTCATCTGAAAGAGACCTTCCAGCTCAGTTAGCCTCTCTCTGCACTCAGGCCTCCTCTGACTCTGCTCTTTTGAAACATAACTCAGCAGGAATATGTGGCAACTACTTGATATAGATCAAGTCTGACTATACTCTGACTGGACTCCCTGCTGCTGAATGAGCAGCAGCCCCTTGGCCTGAATGTCTTCTGCTGCCATAAATATTCCAAGGCACCGATTAAAGCTTTTCGAAGGGGATACACTTAAGTGTAGGGATTTACAGCTGACAGTGCAGGATACAAGCAGAAGCTGAGTTATTGTCCCTTTCCTCATTTGTGAAGTTAAAACATAAGATGTGTGATGCAGGATTTTGTTTTCTATTCTTCAGAGTCCTGAAACTACCTTGCACCTTGATGCAGAAACTAAAGTGCACTTTAATATGGTTCTTTCAAAGGAGCAGTGCAAGGAAAAGCTGTCTTCACACAGGAATCAAAGGCCTGTCTCTTTTGAGGGGAAAATGCATTCCATCTATCTGGCTTTATTTCTAAAGTGTCACAGAGAAGTGTCACAGTCAGAAGTCCATTTTGTGAGGACAGACAAATCACGCCACCCTTTTTTAGCTTGTCTATTAGTTCACAATAAAGCTGACTTTCAAAGCTGAGAATATTTTGGTGCAAGGATTTTCATTCTTTCTTCCTCCTCAAACCTGTATATCAACAAATGGAAATCTTTGTGCTTGTGCTGCCTTGCTTGGAGCAGAGTTGTGGTGCTGGCCAACAGAGCTGACCAGCTCAACTTTAATGACATAGTCAAAAAAGAGCATGCAATGCTATTTTAAGCTCCCATGACTCTCCTGGAAAGCTATATAAGTGGTAGGTATGTAAGCACTGCAGACTCTTTGAGGCACAGAATTGTTCACATTCAAAGGAATCCTAGATTATATTTATAGCAATTATTTAACATATGGTTTAGGGTCTGACCTTCCCTTTTGCAATATGATAAAGGGATGTTAGGTTGTTCTTCTCTTTACTTCTCCCAGCTCCATCATTCTTTTTTATTAAAGAAAGGATGTCTCAGTATGCTAGTGCTGTGTCTCCCCCTAATTCCCACTGTATCAGACTTTCACTACAATATGAGGCTACCTAGAAGGGACCTTAGACTAAATCATTGTACAGGGAACTCAGATCAGGGAAGACAACAATTATCCCCAGGATGAAACTGTCACCAAGGCAGCAAGATTTTGCTGGACTAAGAAGTCCAATTTGACTTTTAACTCAGAAATAGAAAAAAAATCACTGACACATAATATGGCACAAAAATTTTACCTTTCATTTGAGCATTTCTGGAAAAAAACAAAAACCCAGAAGCATAGAAACCCAGTTAATAAATGTACTATTTGTTAGCCTGGATCCCTTAGCAGGCACAATAGATGCACTGTATTTGCCAGGTTACAGAAAAGGGTGCAGAGCAGAATTATTTGTCCTTCAAACCTTGAGAGTTCTGGCAGTCACTGTGCAGAGGGAGTGGAGAGATTCCAGACATACTATCAGTACCTCAACTGGAAACTCCAGCAAAAGATGCATTATTCAGCTGTATTCAGATGAATCACTACTTAAGGCTTCTAAACAATATTAACATTACATTAACATTTCAGTTAAAGGCATTTATAAAAGTAATCAAGAGCATTTTGCATTAATCATCCCTCTAAAAAAAATCTGCTCAAAGCTAGACCCAGGACTTATCATAGACTTGATCTTTATCAAGTAGTTGCCACATATTCCTGCTGAGTTATGTTTAAAAAGAGCAGTAGTTTGGCCAGAAGCACACACTGGTATTTCATGGGTTAGCTAGATAGTAACTGGGCCTGATAATATTTCAGAAACAATAATTTTTTTTACAGGTGACCACCTCCTGGTACAATGTTCAGATGATTCATTGCAACATATAGAATGTCCCACCACTACACAAAAGCAAACAAACAAAACACAACAGCAAAAAAATTCCCTGGTGCTGCAGTTTTCTCTCGAGCTCAACAATTTTAAGAATCAACTGCTGGGCAGCACCTTGCACTGATGGGATTCATCAGGAGATGCATGACTGATGACTTTCTGCTCAGTTCAGGCTATGGGAACTTATTCCAAAGTTATGGAGCTACAACTATCCAATAAATAGATGAAGGAAAGAATCTTACAGCAAATATCCTGCTGTGTCTGACTCTATTAGTGTGAGAAGAAAAAATGTACTTGTAATGGGAATGTGGTTATTCCACAGTTTGTAAGTTAACTTCTCATTCTGCTTACTTTTATCCAGTTACAGGCTTCTCGCTGGCGTACAAGGATGGTATTAATTCATCTGTCAGAAAGGAAGGGAATGATCAGGGAATCAGACAGGGAGGGCAAGAGGATTATTATCCACAGTACTCCAGAGCCCTCCTGAGTTAAAACCTAAGGCATCATCTGAGTTAAAACCTAAGGCATCATTCCCTGCAGTGTTTTCCCCTGTCAAGAAATGAGCTGGGAACAAAATAGATACCCTTGTAGTTATGTGCAGATTTCAACCATTCTCCAGAATTCTGAATTTTTTTGCCCAAAAGCAGTTCTATTCCCAATAGAGCCTCTCTCCCCTAAAGCAACTATTAGGGCTTAAGAACCTGTCAATTTGTGCTGAATACTTGGCAGGAAAACTCTTCAGAGCTGTGCCTGTTTGTAGCAATCTTCAAAAGCAGCACTAAGGACTGGAAAAAAAGTGGTATTTTAACATCATGGGATTCCTAATAACGTTTAGAAAACCAGAAGTGTTGCTGAATTAGAACTTCTTTCTTACCTTTTAGTTTAGAAATGAATTCTAAGACTTTTCTTCAGATATACAACACTGGCCAGCTGTCATTGTTTTTTCAATCTGGCATGTCAGCTAATCTTGATAATAGAAACGGAAAACAATATTTGGATAGAAAATAACTTAAGGAAGTAGGAAACTAATTTGTGAAATTACAAATACACAAAACATGTGATAGAGAAGGAACCATTCAACTTTAGCAATAAAATCTGAATGAAAGGATTTAGACATGGTCATAAAATCCATCTTGCTGACAGAAGAGCAGAAGTCCTACTTCTTGGCATGCACAAACGTTTGAGAAACACAAGCTGGGCTTGCTTTGAATCAAAGGCATGCCTTGAAAAAATTTTTGAAATCCCTTTGCTAGGACAGTTTATCACGCTGACTTTCTCTTCAGGTCCTTCCCATGACTGAAGTGAAGCTGGAGTTTTCTCCAAGCCTTTATCAAAGTGTAAGCTGGAGGCCTTATAGGCGTGCAGGCTGACTCAAGTGCACAACCACAGCACTGAGGTCAGGAGCACTTTGGCAAGAGAATACCTATCCTTTATAGTTTTGAGGCACTTAGAAATGCATGTGCTGGCAGATAATTTTGAGCACAGTAAACCTTAATGGCACATTAAAAGTTTTCAGTATTAATAAAAGTAGAACACAAGTGCTCTCACATGCTGCAGCAAGACATTGCTTTACTGAGAAATACAATGTGAAGTAACAGGTTCCAAAAAGCCCTAGTTCTGGGCAACTCTTCCGAGTTGGTCACTTGCAGCATCTAGGACTATTTGGAAAAAGCAGAAAGAAAATTCCTGCATTCACATTGAGTTCTTGCTGCAAAAGTTTTGCCAGTTTTTTCCTCTGGCATTTCCTCAATAACAGCTCTGTGTGGAGATACAAGGATATAAAACACATGACCATCAGTCATGAGCATGCCCTGCTCCTTTGAAGTGCCAGAGGTAGTCATCATTTCAAGAGAGTCACCAGCTAATGCTACAACCCCTTCATCCTGAAGGACACCACATTTTTACATGACCCTGGTTTTTTGTAAACATTAAGTCTCATTATAATCAGAATTTTTTCTAGAGATATCTGTAGTGGTGCCTGGGAGGAAGACTATTAATAAGTTACATAAATCTTGACATGCACATATGGATACCTGCACATGAGGGAAGCAGCATGCTAATAGCTTCCTTGGTCTGAAACATCAACCAGGAGCAGAAAGCTGTAAGAAATATCTTTGAGTCCAGAGCAGGCTAACTGACATCTCCCAGAGCTCTTAGTCAGTATTTAAATGTCTTTTAACTAGATAGCTGCTTATAGTTGGCTGCATTAGAAACAGAAACTTCATATACCTGACTTGGGCCTCTACTGATAGCAGCATTTCTTCTATCTTTTCAGAATTCACTCACTGGTGAGCAAATCACTTGCACTGATTTCTGCTCCTGTTTTTGCCTTTCAGACTCTGGGTCTTACCTTGTAGTCCAAATCTTCAGTCCCAGCCCAAGCAACAAGGGACTTCTCCTCATCCAGACATGCACCAAGAGAAGGTGTGGCCAGTATCTGGCCTCTCACGAGAAGTGCCCTTGCTGCCTTCTAGGGGGAGATCAGGAGGGAAGTGAATCTCTCATTTTCATTCCTGCTGGAACTTTTCAAGGCTTTTGGTCACTTTTCAGAATTCTTGGCTTTTGCAAACCTTGTGACTCTTGAAACTTCTTAAATCCCGCTCTGAGGGTGGTGTAAGGGCTTCCATCTGCCTTGATGTGGATTCCATAGTGTTATAAATTGTAGGCATTCTGCACATGAGACAAGAAGTATTATAAATAACCCACCACAATCTGAAAATCTGAGTTTGATTTTTATCTCTACTGTAGAATATTTGGCTTTGCTTTAGTAGAAAATTATATTTGTTGTCAGGTGATCTTTTAGGCTAGAACAAACATATTAAAACACAATATTTATGTACAAAAAAGCTCCTCATAACAGTTTCTATTAAAATCTGGTTTCCTTTGACTAACTGGACCCCTGTGTTGTTCCATTTGAAACTGAACAGGATTATTTTACTGAAACAAATTTTGAAACAGCTAACCATAATGTGTAATGCTCTTCTTTCAACTGAGTTTTTTTCTACTATTCTTCATGGTTTGTTCTATCTTAATATATGTGCAACGCTACGCTATTTCAATCTTAAGCTCTCCAATAATGGACAAAGGATATTTGTTCTCAGAAACAGCTAAGGTGGGTCATCTGAGTAATCATCTGGGAGGTCACTTTTATAGGACAGACAAGGAAGTTCTTGTTTTTCTTTAAATCTGTGACTTTAATCAGTTTTCTGTGGGCTTTATCTTTAGTCTGGTTTAGTTAATCTGTTTGAACTTCATATAATTCTCTCCACCTGTGTGTCACCATATTACTGATGTTTAAGCAGTAGTGACCTTGAAGTGCTGCTCTTAGCTAAATTTCACGTCATTGCTCTATTCTTAGGTAAGTATAGTTCCTCCCAATAGGCCTCCCAATTATCAACTTAATCTGATTGTAAAATTCTTGGTTTACAGTGTTTGTAGGACTGAATCACTCATGTTGATACAAGACACATCATATTAGCCATCTTTAAGCTTGCACACACCGGGCTGAGAACTTCCAACAGACAACTTTCACAACCTCTTTTCAAAGTTCAGTTGGGATAGAATTAACTTTAAATGTAAACATCCTGTAGGATGAGACTTAAAAGACAACACATTAAGTATTGATATGAGTGTCTTTCATAAACAGAATTCAGGATCGAGCTCTAACCTACACTATCAAATCAGTCACTTAGATATTTAGAGAAATGGACATTTGGAGCAGAGCAAGGATTTTCATGTCAGTTCCAAGCCTGGTGGCTGCACTTGTTGCAATTCTTCGTTTCAGAAGACCTTCAAGCTTTTCAGTCAGCTCTCAAAATGACATTCCCTTTTACTTCATCCTGAAGAATATCTTCTTCCTCCTAAAGTTAGAATTTTTGAAGGAAGCCCATACTGACATTAAAGCTTATTTCTCTGCATTGTGGATGACCCTTAATGCACAAACTGCTCTCAAAAGTACCTGTGAGATTCTGAAAGGGTATTTTGATGAAAGACCACTGGTCATTTCTTTGACCACCTGCTTACACTGGAGGTTCCACAGCATTTTAGATAATGGACATCTAGATAGGCAAATAAATACAGAATATCAAAAGGAAGAATATAAGTTTACAGCCTGCTAAGATATGTATCCTTTCTATATGCAATTTCTTCTAAAACTGTCTGGAAAATACCCACAATGTAAAATTTCCCCCAAAAGCTTGAGTTAATGACTATACATCAGTGGGCATATCTGGCAGTAAACTTGTTTATGTCCCAATCAAGTAGAACCTGCCCAAGTCACACCTTAAAATATGAGCAGCAGATCAAATATTTACACAATACCTGACTGGAATGCTATTGTACTTAGGGCATGCACAAAATAGCCTCTTGCTTTGTTCTTGCATTGCACCCCCTACTTCTAATGAAGAGAGATATTCCTAGCACACACATCTGTGGGTGAGGCATTCATTGGACTACTTTGTTGGTCAAAAATTTTCTACCCCAGTGACTCAGAGCAGTCTTGTAATGAGCTGCAGAAGGGACTTCTGATCAGCATGTAAAGAAAAAAGCTGTTTCCATGACCTGTGGAAGATTAGGGGCTAACTAGAGGCCTGCAGCTAAAGGAAAGATACTTGCTTCTTACCTGTACTGACAGTAGCTGAGGCAACATTTCCACCATTTGAAGTCAAGAGGAGAAGAAAAAATACAACAGGTAAGAAAGATGAGCCATGCATACAGTGTGAGGGGTATGTGTGAGGGGGAAATAAAGCTGAAAGATGACTGTGTATGTGTATATGACATGGAGCTCCTGGACCAGGTCCAGTGGAAGGCAACAAAGATGTTGAGAGGATTGGAGCATCTCTCTTACAAGGAAAGCCTGAGGGAGCTGTTCAGCCTTGGATGACTGAGAGGGGATTAATGTCTATCGGTCTCTGAAAAGAGGGTGTCAGGAGGATGGAGCCAGGCTTTTCTCAGTGGTGCCGAGCAATAGGACAAATGGCAATGGGCTGAAATTGATGCAGAGGAAGTTCCACCTGAATATGAGGAAGAACTTCTTTACTGTGCTAGTGACTGTGCACTGGAACAGATTGCCCAGAGAAATTGTGGAGTCTCCCGCACTGGAGATATTCAAGAACCATCTGGACACAATCCTGTGCAATGTGCTCTAGGATGACCCTGATGGAGCAGGGGGGTTGGACCAGATGGTCATTATGGTCCCTTCCAATCTTACCCATTCTGTGATTCTGCATATTCCCTGAAGAAGCTAGTCTGCCATTTTTCACACATGTCTGTGCTAGTTCTCATTTCCCTGACTCTGGCTCTAGTAGATTAGTAAAAACCGTTTAAATACTCAAAAAAAAAAAATGTTGTGGTTCCTCCCCACTGTGTGCACAGAAAGTGACACTGCAGAACCGTCACTTTCAGAGGGAGGGAGAAAGAAACTGCTGTAAAATATTCAAGAAATCCCTGCCTCCAGCATACATTCTAGAGGGTGGCTTTTAAACGTTGTAAATCCTTTGGCAGACTCACCACTTCTCTGGTTCACACACATCAGATTCATTAAGATAGCCTGCAAGGAAAGGGCAAAGGGGAAGAGTTTTGCCATCCTCAGTAAAAAGCCATACTGCTACCAGCTGACATCCAGCTTTTCTAGCACATTATGGTATCAAACCTGCATGAATTTTTAGTGGAAGGACAATTTCGACTTTTAAAAGAGTTCAGTAGAAGGTGCTGTAAGAGCATTATTGCCAGGAGCTGTGGAAGGAGACCTGCAGCAATGCACAGTGACAAATCCACGCAGCATGTTTGAACTCAGAAACTCCTTAATGCCATAAGCTGGATTTAACAAAACACTTAGTGTACAAGAGGAAAGAGACCTGACAGGAACCTATTGAGAACCAAGAAAAAACCACCACCTAACACCAGCTGCCATCCTCCTGTGGGGTTATAGTGGTTCTTACTGTTCCCCTGGGCTTTAGACAGTATTTTGTCCCTCAAGTTTTCTAGCCTGCTTCCTGTACCAGCATTTGGGTGAGAACAGATAAATAAATTGCAGGAGCACAGACTTTTTTGTCCTAAGTAAGGCTGCAGGGCAATTAAAATATGATGATTTTATTTTAAGGATTACAGTATCAAAAAAGTAATTTTTTTCACTAGAGGAAAAGAAAGACATGCAGTTTTAGTATTCTTAGATGAAGAATAATTTTAGCAAAGGAAAAATAATTTTAGGAAACAAGAAAAAAAAGACGCAAGCAGCAGAGCCTTTAGAAACTTACAGGGCTTATAGACTTGAACCCTTATTATTCACTTCCAAATGAGCTCAGTTCTTTCAAGAAGTCTTTCAATACCGTGTATGTCCTTTTACACTGCCAAACTTTCAAGACCCACTCCAAGTCACTCAACATATTGCTGCTTAGATAGAACCAAGCACAGGAACAGATGAAACTAAGGCTTTCAGGCTTTTACAGTATTAGAAGCTTTTTTGTTCAGGAGGATCTTTGAACCATGTACATTCCAACATCTTAACCTTGTATTTAAAGCTAAAAAAGATTGGGGGCACATACTGAAAGAGCTCTGCTAGTGTGGTGTGTGTAGAGAATCCCAGGTTATTTTCCTTCTGAATGGAATAAAAGAAAGTTTTGCTGTCTTTTTGGCAGCTTCCCAGGAATCCTCTGGCAAGATCATAGTGGTCCCACATCATACTATGAAAGGAATCCAGCTCCCCATTGTCCTCGGTGAAAGCCCTGCAGAGGACGGTCTCTACGGAGCTCAGTGCAGAATTGGCAAGCCTGCAAGAGCATGTGTCAGCTTGCACTGCAGTCACAGATCAAGGCCTCAGTCACACGGGTGCACCTCTAATTGACCAGCAATAATGTCAGTGAATTACAGTTCATGTCCCATATGCAGCAGACTGGGTGGCTGGTGGTTTCTGTAACATTGCAAGGTTTCCAGCAAAGTCAGCCACGAACTCTCCAGTACCTGCCAATAGAGCCCTTTTTGGCAGCAAAATCAAAAGAATAAGAACTTTCCCTTGGCAGCAAAGTTAGTAATTCCAAGCTTTCACTTAAAAAGCTCAGCTTACTGAACTGAACCCAGTATTACAGCCTTATCCGAGTCATGCTTTCAAACACAGTTTCTTTCACGCGGTTTGTGAGATGGAATGGGAATTTTCTGCTCTTGACTACAGCAATCAGTTTTGTCTAATGTGGTTTGTAACAAACGAAAGGATCAGTCCAGCTTGTGATGGAGATCAGATTTCTCTCATTAACAAATATAGCATTCCCAACCATTTAGGAGTCTTTATCCAGGAGAGGTCAGCAAGCCGTCTATAGAAGAGCACCATCTGTTTAATAACCAAGAGATGGATATTATTGAATATATATGTATATTCTTGAATGTTACCCAGTTTCCATTCTCAACTATCCATAGACAAATTACCACTTATATTTAATCAGTACCTAAACAGAAATAGGAAACTAACACAAGCTAGTTACAAAAATATGATTTCACAGCTATCTTCTGATATTGATTAAACACATTAAGAAATGAGAGATTTTTAATTTCCGTGAGCTGCCTCATCTTCCTCATCACAGTGATGGCATCTGTTGTCTTTGCTTTCTGGTTTTTCATTGGCACAAGAATGCAATGTATAAATATACTTAAAGTCAGAAGACAAACACATTTACAGGTTTGGGGGTTCTTTTCTGTTGTGGAATTCAAGACTTGCCCTGTAAAAAGAAACATACCTCGGGCAGTTAACTTTAACCTAGGCTCATCCAAGTTATTATTCAAAAGTGACCACTAATGTGACTTTTAATTTCTATCGGGGAAATAAGTTTAACACACACACACACATCCACCCCAAAAAACAGTCAATCTCACAGATAGGAGAGTTTAGGAGAAGTTTAACACAGACATTACAGCAGCAGCCAGTTCCTCCTCTGCATTCCCCACACGACTAATGATAATGCATTAAACATGTCAGCAAACATTTACCTTGTTCTCCACTGAATCAAGAGCAAAGATCCTGTTTCATAATGAAAGATCTACAAATATATGTGTTGACTGGACTCACAACTCTCCCCTCCTAAACTGGAATCAGGTCCCTGATCCAGTTCCCAGCACCACAGCAAATGGTTCATAATAAAAGAAGAAGGTGGGAAGGACAAAACAGAACATTTCATTATGTGAAAATGTGGCCTTACTTGAAAGTAATGCTAACGTCTTTTTAGCAAGGTGAGGATACTTTTAATATCTGATTCAGAAAGTGAAGGGTCACAATCTCTTTTCAACATGTAGCTCCAACTCCAGAATAAATTTCCAGTTTTAATAAGAAAACCCTCCTTTTGTACAAAGGGAGGGAGGCTGTACGAAGAGTTAGCCCCGAAGGATCCTCTTCAGTGCTGCCTTGCAGCCCTACAGTACCTTGAGGAAAATTGACACTTGAGCTCCAGTGCTGACCCAGCTGGCATTTTGATACTAGCCTTGCCAGTGCTGGAAATGTTTCAGGTGTAGTTTGTGCTTTGACATATCTGAGACACATGCACCCTGACTCTGTGGGATTAGCGAGTTTGCAGGCCTCACATACTTTATTACACTTTATGTAGTGTTTGACAGCAACTCTTCATAAAGGTCTTCTTCATAAGAGCCATAGGCTACACTTCTCTTTTTCCAGGACTGCCCATCTTCAGATGACTTGTATGCATGTTCAACCATGGCAGCTCCTATTACAACTTGGCAAGAGCCTCCACAGGTTTCTGCTGTGGCTTTTTCATACTTTTTCTGCTGAAGTACCAGGTAAGCTGTATAAATGTTTAATTTGTAACTCATTATCTAGGTGTGTTACTATAAAGATTGCAACACAACCTTAGTTATAAAGTGCCTGAAATACTGTGAGCCAGTGCCCAAAAGAAAACGTGCTCTACTTTTATGTAGCTAAACAAGAATTGTGAGAGCACTGGCTTTGAGAATGCAGTTTCCCAAAACCTTCTGTGTTGGTTCTACTTGGCAAACTAAGCAAAAGGCTCAAAGAAGCATTATGATCTCCATTTTCAATACCTTTCAGTGTTATACCTTCCTCTTCCTCAAACACAAAGGGCTCTTGTGTATTACATTTATGGACAATTTTGATTTTAAACTAAATTGGATTCATTCACATTTTCACAGCCATGCGCACATAAGCAAGAATATGCTTGTATCCAGGTACTTGTGATACTTGTGAATATGCAGTGACACAGTGGACGAAGGAACATACCTGTCATGTTGTCACCACATCTGGGCTAGCAGTCAGGTTAAAGAGAATGGGACACAAGTTTATTGAAAGTTTGGTTTATTGAAAAGCTTTGAATATAGAATATACGGTTAGGGAGACCTTCTAGCCAGCTTACTTAACAGATGTTGGCATCTTGATTCCTCCAACCTGCAGCCAGTGAAAGTCACAAGCCAAAAAGTGCAAGCATTTGGTGTTCAGAAGGAAGATGTTAGGCCTTAGATGAAGAGGTTGGAAGCTTCAAGAGACACTTTCCAAGGTTATTTAAAGCTATGTCTGTAAACAACAGCTTATGTTGTTAAGTCAGACTGGAAATGTAAGAGAACATGTATTCTGTTGAACAGTGTTTTGAGAGTCAATTCCTCGGTCATTTTCTCATGACAGTCAGCTCTAAAGGTTTAATGCATTTAAATATTCTAGTTCAGGGAACCTAAGAATTAATCTCCTTTTATTACAATGATCTTTATTTCAAATGTCCCTAAATTTCATTCCTGTATATGGAGAATGTGTTTATAATACAACAGTATGCAACAAACCACTTTCCTCAAAATACAGGAAAGATACATTCAAGTTGAGATCATTATTGATAATAGAAATGTTCTTTGTAACTGAGAAATTAGATGTAACACCTGAAAGTTCACTCAATATGAATGGTGATGCTGTCCAGGTAGATGCAGGAGAGCAGAAAACAGGATGAGATGGAATCATCTAGTCAGTTGACCCAGTATGGCAGACAGATATACTCAGTATTCTAAAGGGAATGTGACAGAAAGACTTCAGGTGATCACTAGAATAGCTAAGTGTCTCAGCATCAGATTCCTATTAATATAATAAAATTATAAGATCATTCAAGGTGAAGTTTAAGGCTGAAGGTCCAGGTCACTAACTTTTAAATCCACATTAAAAATCAGAACTGGGTATAAATCAGGATTATAAACTTCATATTAAAGAGGGACTATCAGAAACATACAAAAGATGGTTAACACCTTAGGTATAGAGTCAAAGTAGGTCAGATGCTAGCCTCAGAGTTAAACTACTCTTCTACAAAACCTATTACTTGCAGTATTTGGCTAGACTCAAAGTTAAATTACTCTTTTTCTGAAATCTAACTCTTGCAATGTGTGGCACATCAGGTAAAAAAACCCCAAACCCCCCAAACCCCAGGAATCGTGGTGGGATACCATGGGCAACACAGGGAAGGGACTGCAGCTATTGTGGCTAGCAGCAATAGCACCCAGAGCCCTGCAACTAATCTGGCATCAGCAGTTTAAGTTGCCAAGAAGCAGTGAAGGAAAACAGAATGAAGTGGAATAGCCAGCAATATTCCGTTTATACTGTGGATTAAGTTTTTGAATAAACAAACTAGAAGTGCCTGTGGCTTTAGGAAAGTTGACTTGAGGAAGGAAAAATGTAATCTTATGAGAAAAACAATGGAAAAATACGGTGCTCAGACACCTTGATGAATAGAATTTTTCTCTAATCACTCAAGTTTTAGGAAAAGCAACAGCAGACTGCAGCTGTACAGAGGAAAAGTCCAAATATACAAAAGAAAGGCAAGACCCAGTAATAAGAATGAGGCTTGGAGTTAGATTACTAGCTGTTGTTAGTCAAGCTGTTTACCTTACTCTTGGTTTGCTCATAGACCCAAAGACAGCTAGTTGATTGCTAGTCCCAGTAAACTGCAATGAAGGGAGCACAGGTTTTCTTACTCCTGAGGATGTTTCCATTGTTGTTATTGGCTCAGCCTTCCTTCTAGGATTTATCTTTCTCTCTGGTCACTACTGACACATGCTCAGGCAGAACCCTGCCTAGATATTCCCAAAACACCCATGTATTGTACTCACTAGCCAATCTTAATGCCAGTTGTTCCAGCATCTGCATCTCCCACCAGACACATGCTGCATTCTGCTATTAGTCACTGACATTGCTTTTCTCTGTCTGTATTTTCAGTAGCAGCAAACGTAACGCTGCACTTCTGTTAATTAAGCCCAGCAAAGGAAATGACAGCAGTAACTCCAATCCCAGTGGCTGTGTTTCTCTCAGTGTGGGTACCCTCAGCCCATGCACAGACACGGGACATTCGTTCTGTGCTCCTGTGCCCATCAGGCACTGCAGCTCCTTAATTGCCTCACACGCATAGACAGTGTGCGCTCACACCCCAAATGCTACCAGCCTCATTAGCTCCTTTCACACTTCATTTCTCCATGCGAGGCATTCAGAGGTTTCACAATCTGCATATCTTCCTTTTAAGATGCCACAGAGCTCTTCTGCAGACCTTTGAGGGACTAACAAGCAAGATGTCTCTGTTTTATTAATTAGCTGCTTCTCAACCATACTGCACAGTTCTCTACTAGTTCAGCTGCTCAGCTACAGTAATTAGACAACCCACTTTTCAGTCTTCTATAGCACTGCCTTAGAGAGAAAGTTTAACTGTTCCTGAGACTGTGGTACTTTCTGGCAATTATTACACATCTCCTGAATGACTAATAGAGAAATCCTGCTTTCTGTATTATTCACTGCAGCATTACAGCTCCCCATTCTAGGCTTTGTCTCATGCACTCTGCTGTCAATATGTGCCATCACTGGCACTCGAGTGTCCAGATGTTATCTGAAAGATTCTTTATTTGCATCATTCAGACATAACAGTCATAAAGAATGTATTCACACTCCCTCAGAATCAGAGTTGCAAGTAAAGTGGGTAGTGTTACTTCTTAGGCTGCAGCACTTCTCAAACAGGAACAAAATCAAGCCAACAAACATGTGCTGTCTCTGCTTCATGCAGGGGAAGGCTTGCTTGTATGTCTGAACCCATGATTTTTCTTAGCTACCAGAAGCTCATGTATTCACAGTACCTGATATGCAGAAATTTATAGAATAAGAAATACCTTTTTTTTTTTAGCTTGCCAGTCAACCATAATTAATATTGTGCAGTGAGTACAACTACAAGGGAAAAAAATCTCTTAAATCAGGCTTAGTTACTTTTCTTGGTAAAATATTTCCTTGAAATACTAAATAGTGTCCATGGTGAACAGCTCTCCAGATCCCATAGTGATCCTACTGCTTGCTATCTTGTCTATTCATCTATATTACTAAGCTACTCACTTAGGCCAAGCTATGGCTCCTTTCATCCCTACAAAACCAAGCATGCAGACTTAAGAGGACATGCTGTTTCTCAGTAGAGCAAACACACCTTCAACTTAACATTTGAAAGCAGTAAAACAAAATGTTTTTCCCTTCCCAAGAGGCAAAGAGAAGCAATGCCAGTGTCTGACAGACTGTTATGAGCTGTTTGTGCTGTGCATACACTGCTGAGTAACTGCATTCCAGAGCGTGCTGGCAGCACAGATACGTATAGACACAGCTGGCCAGATCTGAAGCCCCTCCTGCTTGTCTCCAAACATGCCTCCAAAGGCTGTAGACCAAGAAGGGCCTGGGATGTGCCCAGTTTGGAGTTGGAAGTTTTTGTTGAAGTTTTTGGAGGTTGAAGTTTGGAGTTTTTCACTGTAGATCTAAGACGGAAATGAACAGGGAACGCCAGCTATCCACAGAGCTTCCATAATTCAGTGAGGTATGGCTTTACAGACATGTTAGTCAGAAATAGTGCCAGAGTGTGTCAAGTATCTGTTCAAAGTATTTTATGTTAATTAAATTGTTCCACAAGAAACCAGCGACTTCACTTGTCCTCACTACTTAGTTTGGTAGAGTGACGGACTTCGAACTATCTTACACTTAAAACTCCACTTCAATCACTCATGTAATGATGTGTTTGCTTAGACAGATGATGAATAAATTTTCCACTACCAGCTGTCCAACACTTAGCTCACTAAGAGCTAAGCTACCTAAAGTTAACACACCTCTTAAAATGAACTGCAAGAAACAAACCCCAACAAATATAAAACACCTTGCAATTACTTCAGTTATATCTGTCTCATTTTGTTTCAGCTGTAGAATTCTGCACCTGCTCCCCAGTCCTTAGTCCCTGGAGTCAGTATTATCAGGGCAAATGGTACATGTTCAAATCCTGAGCACTCAGGTCTTATGAAGATATAAAAAAGTCTTATGGCAAGTAATTGAATGGTTAAACACGAGGAACTAAGCTTCTGCCAGCTATTGTCAGCAGATACTATGACAGCAAGAGACAGAGCTCCCTTGGAAAACAGCTTCATAAAATGGAATGAACTCTGTTGAAAACTTAAGACCACTGTAAACCTCCCTGCCTTTCCTCTTGAGATGCCAAGCGCGTTGCTCTGGCCGCCTGCAGTATAAACAGATAGCTATTTAGAAACTTGAATAAAGTAAAATTCCAAAACAAAACACTCCAGCAACTCTCTGTGAGCCCTTCGTCATCTGGTGGGAGGCTGCAAGACTAAGGATGAGAGGTGTCAGACATGCTGAGTAACGCCTGGCTGAGGAGCGCTCAGATGCTCCGGCAGTGAAAAGCCCCGTGAAGTGGTGCAGGAAGCAGGAAAGCTCAGATCCAGAAGGATCTCTTTGTGTATTTCAGTCTTTTCTCAGGTATCCAAAAAGCCATATAAAGCATGAGCCAAGCACATAGAGAAACATGAAGCTACAGCTGGAGTGCTTAATTTAGGAAGTATGCTGGAAGTTTTCCTTCTCCTCCACCCCACTTAGGGTCCAGGTTCAGCAAATCTGGTAAACACTTTCCTAGCTTCGATGGACATGAACCTTTAGGACAGATTTAAAGTTCAGCCTGTATTTTACTGCTCTTGGGAAATGTACCTTATCAGGTTCTGTTGCTGACTGAAACAAGGTCTGACAATGAACTTACAATTAAGTCCATAAACTTCATTCAATAAGAAAAAAGGAGTGAAATGTTCTGAAAGTGAATTAAAAATCCAGCCAGCTCAAGCTCACATCTCATCAAGCACGAAGACAAAGCCAGTCATTTTTCCAGCTAAGTACTTCTGGCACTAGAGTTCAAATCTCAGGTGAATAAATGTCCTGCTTATGACAAGCATTAAAAAAAAAACAACCCAAAATCTTTTTTTTTTTTAATTCAGAATTGCAATCCTGGTTGTCAAACACTCAGTTCTGTCATGCTGGCTATTTCCATGGTAATGAAGGCCTGTTGTGCTTTGATGGCACAGCTCTTCCCCTGTCCATTTTATCAAGCAATGAAGAGAAAATAATTGAAAAAGAGAAGGCCTTTGGCCTTCTGGGTGTGTTTCACACTGTGTGTGTCAATGCAAGGCTGAAGCCTCATGCTCCAAGGCATGCATGGCACTCACCCTGCTGCCAGGGCTCTCAGGACACTGATAAACTTCTGATATTGTTTAAAATAGAAACCAAACATTACTCTGCACAACACACATTTAAAAACCATGCACAGTGTGATTTCTACAAAACTTTACACTGCTGATCAGAAACTTCTATGACAATTAAGCATAGCATACACTTCAGATTCTTCCCAGATCCTCAAACATATGAATGCTACCATGTGCCCTTCATCACTGAGGTTATCATTGTGGTATGCCATGAAAAAAATCAAATCTAAAGAGACGGTACAGAGCTTCAGTTTGAAAGGGAGCCAGGTCAGGAGCCAGAATCAGGAGTCAAAGGATGAGATTCAGGATAAAATATCCCAGCTTTGTCCCGTTGAAGGATGAAGGGTTGATCTGTGCAGATGTCAAATCAAACATAACTCTTACCAAAGTACTCGAGCTTTAGAAAACACTTGTTAATGGTCCAGCAGCTCCTTTGCTAAAAGCCTTTCACACTTCATTATGTATGCCCAACTCTGAATGCTTCGTGCACCGCATAACAGCTGACCCTGTTCCCCCTCAAATATACTGGAGTTACTAATATGCAGCAGTTCGAGGTGAATGCATTCACAACTGGCCAGAACACATAGCATCAAGAGGTCTTGGGGTTTTCCTAAAAATCTCAGATTGCAACGTGTCGCTGTTGAGGCGGACGCGACACAGAAAAACTTCACACAAAACTGCGAGGCAGAAAGGCTGTTTATTGAAGGAGCGAGTGCCATTTATATACACTCTTGTATGTTTATCAATCACACGACTTACTCATTGGATCCTTAACTACTACAATACATTTACTGGCCAGTATTTAGCTACAACATATCACTATTGGTTACTTATGGCATAAACGTTCTGGAATTCAGAAAAACACCAGGTGCAGTTTTCTTGCTGTTTCTCTGGCTCTTGTTTGGATTCTTTCTACTAAGTTTCTGATGGGTACAAACGAATTGTGCTAAGATCAATGTCAAGCTCAGGCTGTCAGGCCTGCTGTAAAATCCCACAGCAACGAAAGGAATTTCAGAAATGAACTTTCCCAGTATCTTGTGATGAGTTTAATACTGTGTTCTGGAAGGCTTATACTCCTGAGTCTGATCAAAAGTAGCACTGGGAGGTGGTGGTGGTACACTTTTTGAACGCACAGCACAACAAAGGAATCCAGATCAGGACTTCTAATCATTGTGGTGTTCCAGTATTGTTCTGTAATAGTTACTAGAGTATCAGTCCTCTATTCCTGACAGATCTCACTTGCAGGCAAAACTCCTACTCTTGCTACAGAAAACAGCAAGCCAGTGAAATGAGAAAAATCATTGGCAATTACTTTTTACCAAGTTAGCTGAAACATTTGCAGCCTTCCGATTAGGATTCACACATGCTGACAATTCAGTAACATGCAGGAGACAGATGATAAGGGAGTTTTTCATGAAGTGACCCTTTCCAACCTGAATGCAGAGCTTTCTATGTAGCAACTGTTACTGGGCAGGGCTGGTTTCGCCCACAAAGAACTAACTTTCCCTGGTATTAATTAATTAGCATCACAGTAGGCTTTGGCCTTTTAATTGTTTAATTGCTTTTTGTTATTGAATACCATCAACTCCCATTCACACCACGTAGTCTAAGGAGATCTTAAGAGCAGTACAACAGCTATTGTTTTGGATATTTTAATCACAGCATTTTGTTGCTGTTCTTGATAAAAGATGTGAAAGTCAGCACAGACAGTAAGGAACTGGCAAAAATCTGAAAGTGCTTCTGCCCAGGAAATCATTTTGACTCACAGTTTTTGTCAAGCCAGTTATTATCCATTATAGATAATTATCACTATATTGAAGACTGAAATTGAGGAACACAGAATAAAAGAAACTATACTGCTATGCGCTTTCCTCCAGATGCATAAGGGGTGCCATGCTTTCAGAGCTGAGCAAACAAATTTTGTTATCAAAGGAGTTTTGTTTGGGTGGGATTTTTTTTTTCCCTCTAATCCCTCTACACACATTGTTCTTATGATAAAAATCAGGTACTTAAAACGGCAAATGCCTCTGTTGATACAGTAACATCCCTTAACCTACCACACACATGTCAGTATTTGCACTGCTTTCTCTCTTTTTTATATGTAAATTTTGTACCATTAAGAGTTATCTGTACAGCAGCTGCCAAAGAAATAACAGGACAAATTTAAATACTCATTCTTCCTTCAACCTCGCACTTCTGGTTAACAGTACTTCACTCCAGCCAACATTCAAGAGGCCCCATCTCAGACAGCTTTAGTAACAAGTGTCACTGGCATGCACATGCCTACACCCTGTCCAGGTCAGTCTTTTATCTTTTATGCTTCCCAGCCCTGCTTCCTTTTTCCCAGTAACTGCCAGATCCATATTCACTTCACAAAATGTAACTGAAAATCTTGAGAATTCAAATCCTGCACTATTCTCAAATACGTGAAAGTAAGAGCAGGCTTTCAATTCATCTGCAGAGGATCAAAGTGTGTATTTTAAATGCCTGCAGAAAAACAGGTAAAAATACTTGCTTGTAGCACTGATTTGGAAATAATTTAGTTAAATTCATGCAAACATATGAGACCTGTTCATTTCAAAGAACTGAAAAGAGCTAAAATCCTGTGCGACCATTTTTAAAAGAACAGATTTATTCTAAAGATCCTTCACAAACACCAAACAAAATATATCCTGCAGGATATGCACAGCATGTGAGAGTTCTGAATATTTGACCATTTCACCCAGAAACTCCTTCACCAATCAAAAGGCAAGTAGTTTTCTCACCTGTAAACTTAGATTTGCCCAGGAACCTTGCTGTTGTAGGGCAGCAGGCTCACAGAGGGGAATCTGCTGTTAAAGGCTGTAAAAATGCCCTTTTTTTAAAAAAAGCTTTATTACAGATAGAGCTCATTTCCCTTCTCAGGAAGGAGGTAGCTAAACCAAAGCCCAGCTGAATTTAAGATACAGTTAACTATAAAACAAGAACAGGAGTAAACTCACAGATTCAAAGTGAAGGACTTAAAGGGACATACAGAGAAATCCCATGGTGCAACTGCTGTCCCTCAAGGCAGTCAGTCACCTTTTTTATCTTCAGTACCAAAATCTTTGGATAAAACCCAAAGCAATTCCCAGAGTGGCAAAGCAGGAGTTCCTGCGTGTTCTTCCTCTGGCCTGACAGAAGCCACCTTGGTCAGAAGAGAGTTGACACAGAGGTCTCTCAGCTTCCTGGGAGCCCTTGTTGGAGCTGAAAATACAAGAAAACGAATGGAAAAAGGCAACAGAACACCAGTAAGGGTCCATGGTGGAAACAGGTCACAGCCTGGTATGTGTCCTCCCACCACAGGTTCTGGAGTTTGGTTAATGGGACACTGTCTGGGAAATGTCAGGCACCCAGAAGCAGCTGGGGAAGCTCACAGGAGACAGACTCAGTGCTGGAACAGGAAGACACGTGCCCGTACAGTTTGCTCAAAGGCTCACAAGGGACCTAGCATCACATGTGCTAGGGAAAGGCCACAATGTCCACCCCCCTCCAGCCACACTCACAGCAGTACCTGGGGATTTTATACTTCCCATTCCTTATTTTGAGTTCAGCAACCTGCAATAAAAATAATGTCATATAATGTACTTTGCGATACAGAGAAATTTAATTATTGAATGCAGCTGAAATATAACTAATATAACTGAAATATAACTAGTCTTGCTGACTAGTCAAGAATATTACACAAAATCTGGCCGACCTGGAGCTAAAGCTATCAACTGGCAGGCTGATGCCAGCATGCTCACTGATCTGTTATATGATGCCAAACAGGAAAGGTAATGGCTGACTTCTTCCTACCTTTCTCTTAACAGAAGGACTTGTTTCCCTTTTTCTTCTCTATCTGGCTACTGATTTACTTTTTTCATTTGTAAAGAAGAATATATTAAGCATCCAAGGACTATTTTGGCCAGTGTTTTACAGTTTCCTTTATGAAATAAAACCCTTCACCAACTGCTTTATCAGATCTTCCTTGCCTTAAAAGTAGTTTACTTGCACTACTGTTACCAACAGATCAAGGTATCAACTTTTCTTGTCACAGACAATACATTATTCTTTCTGCTTAAAAAAACCAAACCCTGACTTCGTTTAATCAAAGCAAAGAGAAAGGTGAACTATCTGCACTTTCTAAGGCATTTACCAGTATTGATTGCAGGTCAGAGGTGATTTCATGTCTTCTGACAATAAGCTCTGTGGAGATCGCAGAGAGCAATTCTTAAAATCACTTTTATTTTCACATGTATCTTTACTGCCATTTATTTGTACAGGCACAGCATTTTATAAAAGAATTTGAATTGGGTTAAACAGCAAGAGAGACATTATTATCCATCCATTATTTCAAGGGAAAGAGAAAAAACCAATAGTTGCCTTGAAAAGTTCTGTGAGTGATTTACCGATTTCCCTTCTTACATTCTCAGTCCCACTTGGAAGTTTTCCTCCTCATATACCTGGACCCCTCACTGTCGATTGCTTCATAGAGGTCCTTTTTATTCTCTGCTGTTGCATGCAAATAACCAAGGTAGGCCACACAGAGGCTAATTGCTATCAGTCCAAATGCCATCACAGGTTTGTTCTGACAAGAAAAAAATTTGGTACATATTTTTAGTCAAAACACTCTTCATTAAACTCAAACATTACATTCTTCTATCTCAGCTTAGAACCTGAACAGTAAACTATTGTGACATCTGCAAAAATCATCACTGCCTTCTTGCAGACCGAATTTTCTTACAGCAAAAGGAATTTCCTTAGAAAAATAAGATTCTTTCTGGAGACAGAACAGCACATTGCCTAGTATTCTGTATTTTGCTGGTTGGAAATGCTGCTTGACCATGAACAAACAAGCCAAAACCAATTACTAAAGGTCTCTACTACAAACTCCTAACAGAATTCATCTGTATATACCACTGGGACAATGCACTCTGCTCCTGCCAAGCAACCTTGATTACAATTCTCTAAACCAGATTTTGTATTCTTATCACGAAATCTACTTTTATTATATTAAATCTATATTTATTATATGCACAAAAATTTCACTCATTCCTGGGTTCTGCAAATGCTAACAAAACCTGAGTATCATCAACTTAATTATAAAAGCAAGAAAAAGAAAAATCCAAAATATCGAAAAGCTACCAAAAATCACCTTGTTTTATACAAAAAAGTTTGCATTCTATGATTTGTTCCCTCCTAAATATTAAAAACAACTCCTGTTGTTTTTATTGCTTAATAATAAGTAATAATATTACTTAACCTGTCAAATTAGACAGGTAATATGCCTCTAAACAGACTTTCTAAAAGCAATTTGGCTGGGTACAAAAGAATCAGACAATATAACAGTGAAATAAAAGCTGCAATAAGCAATGTAATGTTCTGCGCTCTCAACAATCAAGAGTAGAAAAAAGTAAAAATTTTTTTGTTTACATTTCTGAGTCGTTTGCATAACAAGAGATGGTTATATAATGCACAGAGAATTGTAATGATCACTTTAAAGCAACGTTATCTCTTCAAGCATAGTTTCTCTCAGAACAACTGTCTTACAGGTTTAATGAAAAGCTCTGGGTTCACAGCTCGGAAAAGCATAGTTGTCTGAACACTCCTCAGTCCCGGTTTTCTCTCTTTGGGTGTTTCATTTTCATTTGGAGGTTTGGTGGAAGACATGCTACTTTATGTTGAATACTTCCTAGAAGTAGAATGAAAACCAGGTGTAATTTCTGTAAAAAAACTGGAAGACCTGCATCCACTGGATGTAAATTCACACTCGGTTTGTCTTCTTACAGCATGACTTTTAGCTGGTGTAAATATTACTGATCGCCTCTGGTGTCACCTAACATTCCCAGCTTTTCACTCCTGTTAATTCTGTCCATCCTAAAATTAACTTTTGGAGATTCACATCTTAATACAGTAAATCTAGATGTCCTGATAATGAGCTTGGGGTTTTTCACTTGCCTTTGGCTAATGCTTTAGCTACCTGTGGACCAAGTAGCATCAGTCTTCAGACCACTGGCTTAAAAAAATTATGCTAGGAAAAAATTTTATTTTTTTGAAACTCTTCTACATGGCAGGACAGCCCAAGCACCACTGTAGTGCAGTCACTTTAACCGCCAACCCCAACAGGCCCAGCACTCAGGTCTCACTTTTGCACACACTGGGCACATCGCAAATGCCTTGGATTCAAACTGAAAGAGGGGAAATTTAAGCTAATTAGAATACACAAGAAATTCTCTGCTGTGGGGGTGGTGAGGCCCTGGACCAGGTTGCCCAGGAAGCTGTGGATGTCCCATCCCTGGAAGTGTTCAAGGCCAGGCTGGACGGGGCTTATGAGCAACCTGGTCTAGTGGAAGCTGTCCCTGCCCCTGGCAAGGGGGGTGGCACGAGATGATTTTTAAGGCCCTTTCCAACCCCAAGCATCCTGCGAGCACCCGAGCAGAGGTGACAAAACACGCCCTTGGCTAACCCTTATTACTGAGTGGCAGACGAGTCACGGTGCAGGGGATGCCCCGGGAAGGGCAGGGCAAGGGCACTCGCACAACCCCACG
>VZRO01005592.1:53953-126884 GCA_013397915.1 Daphoenositta chrysoptera | reverse complement strand
CGGTGCGCGGGGCCCGCCCCTCCCCTCAGCCGTGTGGCGGCGGGGGCGGCGCAGCGCGGGGAGCGCCCGCCTCGGCCGGGGTGTGGAGCTCCCTGGCTGAGTCATGGAGCCGTCAGGGCTGGAAGAGACCTCTGAGATCATCCAGTGCAACCGTCCACCCGGCACTACCACTGTAACCCATCACCGCTAAATCACTCAGGCTAGATGCAGATTCCTCTTGAACACGTGCAGGGATGGTGACTCCACCACCTACCTCCCTGGGAAATATTTCAACGCCCGACCATCCTAGCAGTGAAAAATGTTTTTCTAATGTCTATTCTAAACGTCCCCTCTCTCAGTTCAAGGTCCTTTCCTCTAGTCCTGTCACTGCAGACACGGCAGAAGAGACCAGCCCCAAAACATCTTTTCAGAGAGTTGTAGAGAGAGATGAAGGCCCCCTCAGCCTCCTCTTCTTGAGAATAAACAACCCCCGGTCCCTCAGCTGTTCCTCATAGGACATGTTTTCTAGACCTTTCAAGAGCCCTGTTGCCCTTTGTTGGCCACACTCCAGCACATAAATGTGCTTTTTAAAGTGAAGCACACAGAACAGAACACAGCACTCAAAAATAGTAAGTGGGAGACGGGGGAAGGAGCGGGCTCCATCAGACGGGCCCTTCACTGCTGAGCCACTCCTAGCACCTGGGCATGGTCACTACAAGACAGTGAGGTGCTGGAGCATGTAAAGAGAAGGACAGCAAAGCTGCTGGAGGGTCTGGAGCTCAAGTCCTATGAGGAGACACTGAGGGAGCTGGGGTTTTTCAGCCTGGAGCAGAGGTGGCTTGGGGGAACCTTATTGTTCTATACAACTACCTGAAAGGAGGTTGTAGTGAGGTGGGGGCTGATCTCCTAAGTAGCAAGTGAGAAGACAAGAGGAAACGGTCTCAAGTTGCACCAGGGAGGTTTAGATTGGATATCAGGAACTATTTCTTCACTGAAAGGGTAGTCTGGCATTAGAACAGGCTACTCAGGAATGGCTCAAAAGGCATATGGATGTGGCACTTGTGGATATGGTTTAGTGGTGAAAACAAAGACCCTAGGTGTACAGTTGGACTTGATAATCCCAGAGGTCATTTCCAACCTTAATGATTTCATGAAATGTAGAGGTACCCAGGCTCTGAGCTTCTTTTTCCAGATTTTTTTTCCTGCAGTAATCAAACTGCCTTTTTTTTTTTTTTTTTTTTTTTTTTTAAGATGGCAGAGTAATAATAAATTGCAGGTTAACTTTTCATGGCTAAATCCAGATGGAGTATCTAAATTTTTTTTCTTGTTGTGAGCAAATATAATGAGGTGAGAAAAATAATAGGGAAATATGTTTAGGTGTCAAGAGAGGATTGAGTGGTATGTCTGGGGTTTGGGTCAACAATTAATTCACAACATACCATCTGCTAATCTGGTAGCTATTGTTTTGGTGGCATATGTCATGCAGCTGATTTTGTTTGGAAACTATTGAGTAGAAAATCTGAGTGAAGCTGCTTTCGTTTGTTTTCATGTTTGTCTAATTGAAAGAAGCCAGTGTGAGGTTTTTGCATGAGCTTGGTTTTTGGGAAGGTAGCATGGTTTTCTCCAGGGGAAGGGGGATTTTTTACCATAATATAGGACATGTTTTGCATACAGCTCCCAAGCGACTTTTCCCCCCACCTTTTATATGGCAAGGCAAAACAATTACATCCCCACACAGAGAAAGTGCACTTGCTTGTTGGCACATGCTTCCCCTCCCAGCAGTTACACCATCCATTGCAGATAAAACTTATGATCCAAAGTCAGCCAGGGTCATGATAGTATTTTCCAGATTGTGCTAGGGTGGGTTTATGCCAGAACACATTTGCAATATACTGGTGGCAAGGATTGTTAGGTTGCTGCTAGTTCTCTAGCACTTCCCATCTTTCTTGTAAAGGACAGGTAAGTCCCAGGCCTCATGGACAGGGGAAGATCCTATACTGTACAAAGAACACCACTGGCTGAAGAGAAAACATTCTCCCTATGAAGAGCTGTGGAAGAAGACTTTGTGTGTAAAAAGAAAAGAGAGGGATGTAAAAAGGGGCTTGGATGTCAATGCTGGTGCTTAGCATGTGTTAAGGATGTGTTAACTAACCAGATTAACTGTGCAGTGATGCAAAGCTTGGACTGCTTACTGTTCCTAGTTTTGCTTTATGACTGTGGGAAAGGGTTGTATTTTATCTTTAATGTGAATATTATGTTGCCATCATCTGACTCAACAGGATGTTGAAACATTCAATCCATTAAAGTTTATGAAGTTGTTTGGCATATTTTATAGGAGAGACCTTATAAAGTGTAAAATAGTAAACATCTGTGGTATTTCTGGGTCACCCATCCTCTTAATATCCGAGAATCTCTCCTGAAAAGAAATCACACAAAACCCCTTCATTTTCTAAACCTGGGGCTGTTACTGAGATTTATTTTCCTTTCAAATAAATTCCTTTGGGATTCCTCATTCAGTATTGTGCTTTGTGCCATAGCCATTCACAACCTAACAGCAATTTCTGCTTTTCTTGAGACTCACATGCCCTTATCATTTGAGCTGCAGGAGAGCCTCTGCAGAGAGCAGGGCAAAGCCGGTGCTGTGCCCCGCAGACACGGTTAGCGTGCGACAGCCAGCCTGGTGCAGTCCGGGAGCAGCACTGTGCCTCCTGCTTCTGCTGACTGACCTCTCAGCTCCTGCTCTTTCAAGTACTGCACAAGAACAGAGCTTCACATTGTCTTCAGGATAAAGATAGCGTGCCTCAAGCTACTGATAAGCTTATCCTTGCTTTAGAGACACAGTTACAGAGCTGTTATGGGCAGAAAAAATTCTTTTTGCATCTACACTGGGATTTCAGCACTGATATGACTTGTAGTGAGAGGGGCAACTACCATCACGTTTGTTAGTTTTGCTAGTGAATGTGAAGTTCACATTTCTAAATTATTTTTAAAATGTTTTGGACAACATGAGCTTCACAAAATTTTAATTAGAGTTGACAGCTGGGACTTTTTTTTTTGTTGTTTGTGCTGAACAAGTCTGGGGGAGAAGGGAAAGCAAACATTAGTGATTAGAAGTACTTTTTTCCTTCTTGCTCAAAGCTAATTATGTGGGTAACTATTGTTGCACTGAGGAATGTGAAACAGTATGGCCATATTAAGGACATAAATGCATAAGAAACAAACAGACCAGCTAGATAAGGGTGGCATTGAGGGTACTGAGGGTTTTCTGTATGGTTGTTGCTCTGCTCATGTCAGTCTCAAGAGTCCTAATGCTGATTTTCAGCAGCTTTTGCTCCTTTGTGTGGTTCCCATTGAAAGAAAGCTGTTTTCATACAGCAGCATGCACTGTTTGGGATCCTACCACTGACAATCCAGAACAGTTCTAAGGCAATATGCATTTTAAAAACAAAAATCTCTTAGTGCGAATCTTCTGTGTTTCGTAACATTATGTGTATGTCTTGTATAATACTTGTTAGCCAGCCGTGTCTCTGTGAGACAAACAAATCACCCAGCCGTGCTTTCCAGCAAAGATTAAAGCAATTGTTATTTTTCAAACATTGATCAAGCTTATAAATCTTTTTCAACTGAATTAAGTATGGAAGGAAAAAGGCACTTTGTTTGGTTCTACTTTCATTTTTGAGTGGGTAAATTGATTCTGACTGGGAACAGAATATTAAAACGCAAAGCATACCCTCTAGAAAGAAAAAGGTGGTTTCTACTATGAAGGAAGAGCAGAGGAACACGTGCAGCCCTGATTTTTCTCAATACAACAACACACAGCCAGATACCTTACAGTGGGGTTTAAAGACAAATTTGAGCTAAGACTGCATCTCCAAAAAGGAAGGGCAAGGGGAGACCTCTTTTCCCTTGTAATTGCTCTGGACTTCCTTGCATGCAATGTCATAATTGCCCATTCTTGGTGTATGCTAGTTTTTCTCCCTGGTCTATTGCCAGAAAAGAAAAAAGAATTAAGTTTATTTTTCAGTTGGATGGGCGAGACAGTCTAGTGTAAGGAGGCAATGCAGTTGAAAGTGGAGGCACAGACAAGGACTAACCCCTGCCTCTGACACCAGGACTCCCAATCAGTTTAAGCTGTGAGAATTTAAAATCTTTTCCAATCTCAGGCAGGGAACACAGCTCCTAAGAAGACTACAGAGGGTAGAAATTTCACTTTCAACCAAACAAACTCTGTAGTAAGGGACTCTGACACAGAGTAATATGGAGCTCTTCAGATTTTCTTCACCTTACAGTTGTCCTTTAATATATAAATACCACCACACAGAACAATAGAATCATTAAGGTTAGAATAGACCTCCAGATCACTGACTCTGGGATGAGCTCGGTTAGAGCATGGTGCTGATAAAACTGAGGTTGTGGCTTCAGTCCCTGTATGGACCATCCACTTAAGAGTTGGACTTGATGATCCTTGTGGGTCCCTTCTGGTTTCTGTGATCTGTGAATCCAGCCTTTGACTGAACACCACCATGCCAATTAAACCATAGCACTAAGTGCCATGTCCAGTCATTTCTTGCACTTCCAGGGATGGAAGTGTTGATTGTTGAAACTTATAAATTTGGGCTCAGCCCGTCGATCCAGCTTGTCCAGATCCCTCTGCAGATCCCTCCTACCCTCAAGCAGATCAACACTCCCACTCAGCTTAGTGCCATCCACAACCTTACTGAGGGTGCATTCTTTCCCCTTGTTCAAATCATTAATAAAGATATTAAACAGGGCTGGCCCCGATACTGATTCCTGGGGGACACCACTGGTGACTGGATGCCGACTGGATGCAGCACCATTCACTACCACTGTCTGGACCCGGCCACTCAGCCAGCTTTAAACCTGGAGAGGAATTGTGCCTGCCCAAGCCATGGGCTGCCAGCTTTTCCAGGAGAATACTCTGGGAAACAGTGTCAAAGGCTTTGCTGAAAGTCAGGTAGACAACATGCACAGCTTTTCCCTCATCCACTGGATGGGTCACCTGGTCATAAAAGGAGATCAGGTTAATCAGGTAGGACCTATCTTTCCTAAGCCAAGGCTGGCTGGCTCTGATCCCCTGCTTGTCCTATACGTGCTGCATGATAGCACTCAAGATGTTCTGTTCCATAACCTTCTCCAGCACTGAGATCAGGCAGACTGGCCTGTAGTTTCCTGGATCCCCCTTCCAACCCTTCTTGTAGATGAATGTCACATTGGCCAACCTATGTGCCACTGGGACCTTCCTGGTTAGCCAGGCCTCATGATAAATGATGGAGTGGGGCTTGGCAAGCTCTTCAGCTCCCTCACTACCCTCGGATGAATTCCATCTTGTCCCACAGACTTTGGAGGGCCCAAATGGCTCAGCAGTCTACCAGCTACTTCCTCTAGGAGTGCAGGGGATCTGCTTTGCTCCCTGTCCCTGTCTGCCAGCTCAGAGGGCTGGTTGCCCTGAGGATCACTGGTCTTTCTATTGAAGACTGAAGCAAAGAAGTCATCAAGTATTACAGCCTTCTTCTCTTCCTTGGTTACAGTGTTCCCCACCGCAGCAAATAAAAGATGAATTATTTCCTTGGCCCTTTTTATGTTGTTAATGTATTTATAAAAACAGTTTTCATTATCTTTCACAGCAGTGGCCAGATCAAGTTCTAGCTGAGCTTTTGCCTTTCCTATTTTCTCTCTTCATGACCTAATGACATCCTTGTACACTTCCTGAGTTGCCTGCCCCTTCTTCCAAAGATCATAAACTCTCTATTTCCCCCTGAGTTTCAGTAAAAGCTCCCTATTCAGTCAGACTGGTTTTCTTCCACACCAGCTCATTTTCCAGCACATGGGAATGGCCTGTTCCTGTACATTTAAGATTTCCATCTTAAAGTATGTCCAACCTTCATGGATCCCTTTGTTTTTAAGGGCTGTTTCCAAGGGACTCTGTGAACCAGTGTCCTGAACAGACTGAGGTCCACTCTCTGGAAGTTCAGGGTAGAGGCTCTGCTGATCCCCCTTCACCGAGGATCGGAAATTATCGTTGTGTGGTTGCTGTGCTCAAGACGGCCACTGACCACCACACCTCCCGCCCGCCCTTCTCCATCTGCACGCAGGAGGTCTAGCAGGGCACCACCCCTGGCACGCTCCCGTACCAGCTGTGTCAGGGAGTTACCTCCCACACACCCGGGAACCTCCTGGAGTGCCTGCTCTCCACTGTGATGAGAGATCTGCCAGCAGATATCCGGGAAGCTTTGCATTATCTGCAGCTCAGCTCCAAGCTCTGGCACCTTGAGTCACCCTCTGAAGGCATCAGCTTCTCTGGGGACACTACCAAGGTGCAGATTCAGGCACATGTGTAAAGCTATGTGATAGCTTCCTCTCTGTAAAACTATCAAACATTCACATGTAATTTCTAGATAAAAGCCACAGTAAGTTTGAGCTAATTCAATTATACTATGAATAAATTATAGTGTGAAAAATTCATTTAAGAGGCAAGGAGTTCAGTCTTTCTGCTTATTTTGTAATGTTACTCAGCAGGACAGCCACAGGTAAAAATGGCCACCAAAGCACTGATATGAGATGCTTAAGGCAGGACATAAACACTTATTCCATTGCTTAGTTATTAAAAGTAAAGTTATAAGCTTCCTGGTGGGGAGTGGTTCAGCTGCCTAGGTCAGTATATGAACTAATTAGCCTGTACAGTAAACAAAATACAAAAACCCAGGCTTCACTTTCTTGGGAAAACCACTGTATTTTAAAATCCTAATAGAAAGGCTTTTTTGAGCATTTGTGTAATGCATTGTTAGGAGTCATGTGTGCCTAAAGGAAAATGTGTGTTTTGTGGACAGCTGACTTGCCCAGGAAAATGCAAAATGCAAATCTGATGTAAAATGTCAAAGAGCAAACAGGGTGTGAGCTAAGGCTCACAGCACATGTGTCTTCAGGCTGTGCTACTGTGCTATTGTGAAAACACAGAGTGCAGCATCTGAGCTGATGCCAATGAGTGCTCAAAAGATGTAGATAAGTCAAATGACTTCAAATAAATGCCACAGTTTCCTCATATCTTTCTGATGATACAAGATGCTTTATGGTTCTGGTTTGAACTGTGTGCCAGCAGAGATGATCAGGTTTCACTCATTTAGTTTATATTACCTAGGAGATAGGCAGTTCCCATTTTCCAGGTTTAAAGCAGTAACTCCCTTTCTCAGAAATGAATTGTTGATTGTTAATTCCACTAGAAAGCTGGGATCCAGCTGTAATCATTCACTGAGACACAGGTAAGTTAGATTTTCTTGTTATAAAATACAGTTTCACTGAATGAGAAGTTGATTTTCTAATATTAAATAGGCTTGATAGCAGCCTCATGCAAGTGTCTCATTAGCCAGCATAACCCATGGACATAATCCTCTTTTTATTGCACTATTGGAGTAGTTTTTAATATTACAGAGTTAAAAGCTGTGATGTGGCCAGTGACAATTGCTTGTCCAAGTGGAAATCTTTTGACTTTGTCACTTCTTTTTTTATTTTACAAGTTGACTAAAGCATTATAACAGTAACAGTAGCCTGAATGGAACAATAATACTTATTAATGCTGAAGGTCATTTGCTGCAGAGGGAGTTTTTTTGTTTACATCAGGAGAACATGGGAGAGATGCGTTATCTGTTTGGCATGAAGGTGATGAGAAATGCAGTCCTAGTCATGTAGGTGAGATATTAATATTATAACTTTTAAAAAATTAAGTAATTTTGGCTACTTCTGAGCTTAATTTTTTTTAATTACATAGTTTACCAAGTAACAAAGAAAGCTGTGAACTGTTTCTGCCCTCTCAAAACCCATTCATTGCTGCAGAGAAGAGACCACAGCAATTAGCAGCTGGCAAAGCATCACACTCAGCAGCTGCTGGTTTTTTAAGTGGTGTTTGTGGTTTCCCTGAATACAAAACAAGATGGGATTTTGCCATAGTTTAAAAGTTGTATTTTCAGGGAAGTGAATGTTTGGCAACTAAGACCCTGAAGCCCAGAAAGAAGGGAGGTTTGTCCCGAGCCACTGCAGAAGCCCATGTGAAAGTCAGATGTAAAAGCCAAATCAACCAGCTCCAGTATTGCGCTAAATGACCAGCTGATTCCTCTTCCATCTGGTGATTTCTTTTCCTTCCTGTAGCTGGTTGACAAACAAATACCTAGGCTAATGTTTTTACACACCACATGTATATTTTAAGCACTATTTATTTCTGCCTTTAATGTCACAGTAGTTAGAGGTTTATCTCCAAATAGACCTAAGGGCTTATTTCTTGCTCCAAGGAGTTAAAAGTTAATAATAGGCATAGAACAGTGAGAGGTTAGAATCAGTAAGCTAAGGTAGGTGAAAGCAAGGGACTGAGCTATGAGAGACCATGGTTCTTTTCTTAGCTCTGCCTCTGATGTGCTGAGTGATGCTGGATAAACCACATCTTCCCCTTGGCAGCTCATATTTGTCTAGATTGACAATGTTTGTAGGAGAGAATGCCCTTTCCCATTACGTGTTAATGAAGGGTTCATATAAATGAATTTAATTCTAAAGCATCTACAGTGTCTACTTTTTCTCTTCCCATGAGAGAAGAGCAAGCTTTTGCCAGTATGTTTACCTCTGCCCTTTGGGGGCCTCCACTTCTCCTGGAAGCATCTGAAGGATGAAACAGGTGGAAAAATTTTGGCTCATATCAGCCTGAGAACCATGGACTCTGCTGCACTACCAAAAACTAGCAGTGGTCATAGCAGAAGTGAACACCTTGGCCAGGACACAGATCCAGAAGGGCTGGGCTGTGTTTGCTCATGGGTTGTCAGGCTCTATCTGGCTTGTTTTTGAAAAGCCTTAAAAAACGAGTGTCAATAGTACATTACTGTTATAGCTTTACTTATTTTATAAATAGAGGTAAGTCTGAAGAAGGCAAAGTTAATTTTTATGTCCTCTGTTTTCTCTTGCTGACTCTCTCATAAGGACCTGGTGATCACCTTGGCACTCTCACCATTGAACAAGAAGCAAAGTCATTGCAAGGTTAGTGACTTGTAGCAATAGTGTTTCAGCTCCTATTGCAGATGTGCAACAGTTTGAACAGCTGGTGCATGTGCAGATTGGTAATGTGGCTTTGAATCAAGTCATACCATTCCTTGGTGTTCCCAGGAGATTTCCTGATCCCTCCTCTTCTCTAGTGGAGCACTGGCATAGATGCAGCATGCTGAGGGGACTAGGGAGCTTTCATCAACTTAAGAACAGACTGAACTGCTAGGAACAGTTTCTGTACGACTAAGCCTTTTTAGGGCCAGAGAACAAAGCAAATCAGTGTTTTTCAGCCTGTGGACCTCACACTTCTGGTAGTAAGGAAGCAGCAGGCAGTCCATGAAACAGACTCAGCAACCATAAAATTGATTCACACCTCCTTATATAAACAAACAGAAAAGATAAGGGGGAAATGCAGTTACTAAATGAACACCTGAAGTTAAGCTTCATTATTCGTTTGGTTGTTTATGGAAACCATTGTGCCAGTACTTGTTTTTTCTATTCCTCATAACACTGGGAGGATCCTTGGTGTTTGGGAAAAAAAAATAATACTGTGATGATGTTTCGATTGAAGTGTGAAAAAAAAAAAAATAAGAGAATGGACTCTAAAGATTGTTACCAGCTCTGCTTTTTTATGATCCTGTATCCTCTATGATTTCTACTTCTGCTCTCTTCTTTGTCATTTTTACCACTACTTACTGTTCTCTTTCTTCCTGTTGTAAAAAAAAAGGAAAGGGTAAGTTGTAGGTGCAGCAAACACTCCACAGCAATGTTTAGATCAGAAAAAGGAGCTCTTCCATCTCTCTTCCATCTCTGTCTGTGAGGATAATTTAGCTTGCTTGTACAGAATGGGTGGAGCCACTGTTCAGAGGCTTGTGTTTTTTCTCTTATTTCTCACTATTCCATCTCCATTTCCCATAATACTGTGCCTTCTTCCTGTAATTTGCCAGCTTTTTGAGCTCCAGGTTGCCTGCCCTCTTTGTGCCTCTAACACTTAGGATGCTTCCCCACTTCCTCTTCAGTTAATCCGTTTGTTGCATTTTCTTACTTCCCTGCCACTGCCTTGCCCCCCCACCCTTTTCTTCCACACAAAAATACCTTTTCTGCTTTAAAGTAATTAAATTAGGAGAGCTGATTGAAATCTAGGTGAAGTCATTCTCTGAGCACTGTGTTTTTCAATGGATGCATTACTCAGTGCACATTAGCCAGCCTCCCGTAGGCCTCAGTGAATGGCAGAAATGAATATTTGATGAATATATTCAACAACAATAGCATTATTCAAACACTATACTCAATAAAGTACATTCAGCACACTCAGAAGTTAATGGTGCATTCAGGTTACCCTGTTCGCTCAGCAGAACACATGCCCAACCTCCCCAAGAGGGAAAGTAAGTCACTGATACATGTGAGGGAAATTGGGTGGGGAGTCTGTTCTGGTCATTTGTGCCCCTTGTGAGCAGGACAAAGCGTATGTGTATGTTGGTGGGGGGTGTTTAAATCCCACTAGGGAATAAATGATGTATGTGATGAGGAAGAGAGATTACTTGCTCTATTTCCTGACTGGCGGATCTTGTTTTCATGCTTATCACTCGTACTTCAGCTAGAAATGAGAAAAACAAATCAACATATTTCTCCTCTTCAGCTTTTGTTCAAACTGGGGTGTGTATGTCTGTATTGAGCAGAGGGCTGAAGTAAATCTAACCTCAAATTCCTGCTTTTCACTTCTTGCTCCATTCAATGTTTCCTTGAGCATTTGGTGCAAATAATCAATCTTCTCCTATTTCAGACTCTCTAATGCCTTCTTTGTAATTTCCAGTAGAGGCCAAGTCTCTTTTGTGGTCTTTATGTCCACAGTGCCAAAGAGATTCCCCTTTAACGCTTTCGTAACTTTTCAAAAATTTTAAATAATTTCATTTTTAGCCTCAACATTGGACATTACCCTGACACAAACTGATGTCATCTACATTTCCCACAATCGACTCAATATCTTTAGCCAGCTTCCCTTCTTGACTCCCTTTGTTTCTTTCTGCACAAAATGAACCTCCTCCAGATGCTAAGGCTGAAATCTCTCCTTGACTACAAGGATTTGGATCACACTTTTCCTCTCTTGTCCTTAGGTTAGCCAGAATATAATTTTGCTAAAGCATCATGCCCTGACACCACTCAGCCTCTGCTGCCACATGTACTGCCACTCCTTGAAGTGTTACAAAGCCTCATACCACTGCTGTATTTTTCCTACTGCCCAGCTGTGTGCTCACTAGATGATTTCTTTTTTGTTGCCTGAATCCTCAGGTTGCTCTGAATTTCATACAGTCCACTTAATGTATTTGTCTTCTCTAGCCTCAGCTAACTTGACTCCTCATCAGTCTGTGCCTGTGCTGTCCCATGAAGTCAATTTTCTCTTGTTTACCTGTTGAGTAACTCCTTGTCTTTGAAGTCTGTTTTATTTTTTCCATTCCATATGTTTTTTGTTATGCTTCAGTGAATTAATTGTATATTCAAAGGATACAAAAGCATCAGTTAACATCCACATCTATAGCAACAGTGGTGCATAAAGCAAACATAACCTTTCCAAAGCACATTTGCAGCTCCTTTGAACAGGTGAGCTGTGCTGGTTACAACCCAAACAATACTACAAAGGAGGCTCTGTGGCCCTTTAGGCTTGAAGCTGAAGGTTGTTCTCCACAGCCATTTCTCATTATCAAGTAAAGGCTGCAAGCAGACAAAATACAGCCAAAGTTCTGCAGACCTCTGGCTGCAGAAGCACTGCTGGCCGTAAGACCTGCCCTGCAGTCCTTTAATAAATTTCAGTTTCTCTTCAACAGAGCACACCGACCAGGAACCATTTTCAGTTCTGTGGAATCCCTGATGTCTCATTACTAAACATCTAGGTAGCAGAATGTGTTGTTCTCTTTCAAATTAGCTGCGCAGGAATTTTATCCATCCAATCTTCTGTCTGGTTAGAATTTACCCCTTGCTCAGGATCTTTTGGAGATTTTAGTCAAATTCTTGATCCCTATTTTATTTGGTCAGGACTTGTTTTTCTCCTTCATACTGTTCCTCTCAATGTGGGATTGGCAAAGAAGGTGTAAAGCTGTTTTTTTCTAATCCCTCTTGCTGCTCAGGTAAGGAAACAGCAGCTCAGCTTTGGGAAAAAGAGACCTCCAGGTAAATTTCTCAATCTATATTTAGGTATAACCATGGCCTGATTTCCACCAGTGCTGGCTCCCACTGATTTTTGTGCCTTGCTGGTGACCCAGCATATATTTCATTTCTGTTCACCTGGAGGCTCAGGACTGGTGTAACTCCAACCATTGATTGATAGGTGACACCAGGCTTTTTACATTAGAAAGGGATGGTGCAGTTATAGTGGCAATAAGCAGCAAAAAAGCAAAAGCCCCCTTGCAGCTATACTTGTTTTCCATGGAATGACAAAATCCAGAATTCCCTCCAATAGTCCTTGTGCACATCTTAAAGCCTTAGGAGAGGCCTCTTGAGGTTTTCCTTCAAATCTCCAGAGGACAGCTCATCCACAAGATGCACACACGTGCTATCATTCACTCTTGCTCAGCAAATGCTTTGTTTTCTTGCCTGTGATTTATTACATAGTGGTGTCTTCATGTTTGCTGTTCAGCTCCTTTGAGACTGTTGTGACTGTGTGTTACTTATTTAGAAAGCATTAAAGCCCTGAAGCTCATGTATTCAAAAGTTTGATTTAATCTTCTGCTTGAACTCTGTTTGCAGACGTGGAAGACAGGAATAGCTCTTTAATGAAAAACTAACCACCCTGCCAAACATATTTAAAAGCATAGCAGCATATGTCTGGAGGGATATAAGCTGGTACTTTCCTGTTATCTTTTTTATCTGCAGCGTAAAGGAGTAGCTTGGCAACCATTCTTTGCAGTATAAATCAGGAATATGTTAATTTCTGCAGCTGTCCCTCAGCTCCTCAAGCTCAGCTCTGATGGCAGCAGTGCAGGAACATCCAAATAACTTTGCTTCCCAGCAGAAGTCTGGCCATAGGCAGAGGTCATAAAGGGCTGCAGAACTGAGGAACAGCAAAAGAAGTACTGAGCTTTCCATCTGTGTTGAGCTTTACAGAATCACAGAATCATTTAGGTCGAAAAAGACCTCCAAGACCGAGTCCAGCCTTTGACCCATGTCCACCTTGTCAACTAGACCACGGCACTAAGTGCCCTGTCCAGTTGTTTCTTGAACATCTTGAGGGAAGGTGATTCCACCACCTCCCTGGGAAGCCCATTCCAATGCCTGAAAACCTCTTCCATGAAACTTTGTGATGCTGTGGCCTGATTACTACTCAAACTTGCCAGTGGCTGAACTTGTTCATTACATCAGCGCTACCCACGGCTACAGCAGCCAGTGGGATTTGCACGTCCCGCTGCAGCCACAGAGGGGTACATTTTCTCTCCTACTAGGCAGAGCTTGCAGAAGCAGAAGATGGGATAAGGACGTTAAATGACACACCACAAAGACCTGGAAACTTCTGATTTTGCTCCTCACCTCATGTCTCCCAGCCACACTGTGTTCTGGGAATACATCCACTTTTTGCTCTTACAGAACAAAGGAGCTCAATACCCTCAAAGATTCACTCAGGCCTAGAGATGGGACCAGGTGCAAAGGTGACTGCATACTCTTGATGGATACCTCAGTCTTTTTACTCTGGTAACTCTCACTGCCAGTGGCTCCTTAGGCACCTCTTCCAAAAGAAGTGTTCTAGAGTTAGGACAGGAGAAAACTTACGCAGATAAGAAACTGTAACACACACACCCATGCACATGCACACATGCACATGTATTCTGGAGTAATGATAAGAAATACAACAAATAAAATCCAGTGAGCCAGGAAAAGATTTGAAGTATTGAACAAGTTTACCCAAAAGTTAGACCACAGACAAAAAGAAATAAATTTGCATTTTTGTAGTCAACTTACTATGGGACACTTGGCTCCTATGCATAAATTTGAAAGTGAAATCTGACTTGATTGTGTGTAGTATTTGCATAACTGACAGGGCTAAGCTGAGTGTCCTTCAGTGGTAGTGCCAGCCTGAACTTGCAAGAGAAAGCCCTACTTGACAGTCAGGAGACCCTCGAGGAGAACAGGCACATTTCTCACCAAGAACAGCTTAACAGAATGCTTAGACTTCAGGCTAATTGACAAAATGTATTTAAACAGCAAATAATTTTTTTTTCAATAGCCTCAGAATGTATCAGAATTATTAAATTATCAGAATTAAGAACAGCTTGTTCTTTTTTAAATGCTTAACAATAATAAATTACTTCTAAATGCTAATAATTTTAAATTGTTTCAGCTACTGGTTATATTTCATGTTGAATGAATGTCTCATTTGTCTTCACCCAAGAGGAAGCATCTCTCTGATATTGTGTTTCTTTGTTACAGCATTTCCTTCTTTCCTTGAAGAGAAAAATGAGCTGGGCATTCCTACGTGATCTGCTGAGCGGAGTGAATAAATACTCAACGGGAATTGGAAGAATTTGGGTAGCTGTTGTGTTCATGTTCCGCTTACTGGTGTATGTTGCTGCCGCAGAAAACATCTGGAAACGTGAACATGATGAATTTGAGTGCAATATCAAGCAGCCTGGTTGTGAAAATGTCTGCTTTGACCATTTTTTCCCTGTCTCTCACATCAGACTTTGGGCTTTGCAATTAATCATTGTCTCCACCCCTTCACTCTTGGTTGTCTTTCATGTTGCTTACAGAGAGAACAGAGAGAAACAGCACAACCAGAAACTTTACAGAAATCCAGGAAAGATAGATGGTGGATTGCTGTGCACTTACCTAATCAGCCTCATTTTAAAAACCGGACTTGAAATATTTTTTCTTGTTCTGTTTTATAAGTTGTACAATGGATTCAAAATACCACGTCTTGTGAAATGTGACATAAAACCATGTCCCAATACTGTAGACTGTTATATTTCCAAACCCACAGAGAAGATGATTTTCCTCTATTTTCTGGTGGCAACTTCATGTCTGTGCATCGTATTAAATCTAAGTGAACTGAGTTATCTGATTTTCAAATACTCCATAAAATGTTATCTGAAGAGACACATGAAGAAACAGCAAGGCTCAAAAAGCGATTGCTGTGAATCGGAACTCATCAGGTACAACAGAGCAGCAGCTGCAGGACAGTTCCTCAACAGCTCATCATCTTTGCCTCTGAATATGCAAGATGAACATGAAAAACATTCCCCGCTGACTTGAAAGAAGGCTGGAGACCACCCTCCCATTACACAAGCTGGTTTTGACAAATTGCTTTTCAAATCACTGCTTTGCAGAACTCAAAGAATAGTTACATAGGAAATGCTGTTTTTCTATTAGTTCCCCATTACTTGAGCTGATAAATTCAGTTACATTATGTATGTTGTACATAGAATCGTTGAGACCTTTTCATGTTGAAACAAGAAATGTAGAAGTCTGAGAATTCCATGAAGCTTTAATATAAATACAGATGCTTATGATAAATCATGCAGAAACAATTGCTCAAACAGTTGTGTACTGAATATTACACAGAATTGCTTTGGTACAAGCAAAAGAGGCTTCTTATATGCAGAGACAGGAAGAACCTGGGATTGATTAAGGCGAACAGCAAGGGGGTGTACAGCATTTGTCAGGTGGGTGGATCAGATCTGGTAACTGCTGAAATGGTAATGGGAAAGTGCTGGCATAGAGTGATTGCTGGTGCCTTGATGTGAGCTGGATAGTCACGAGTCCATTTCACTGGAGTACTATAAAACATCTGATAGATTTGTGATAAAGATAGATTTGGTTATTTAGCTGTTTGTGGAGCACCTCCTTCTGGAATTATCTAAGCCCTTACAGTTGTTAGGGTATTAATCATCAAAAAGCATCCTTTAAGAGAGGTACTTGCTCAAACTTGTGCAAGCACCATGTACCAGGATATGGAGTTAACTCCTGGTCACCTGCACCAAGCAGCTCCCATGTCATTAGACTTGTCTTCTGTTCTGTGGTAGTGGCATTTAAGTGAACAGATCATTCCCACTTCCCTAGGATCTGAATAGAGAAATGCAGACTGCACAATATGGCAGAACAGTAGCCAGTAGTCCTTAGTATTAAGTAGACTAGAATCTGGTCCCTTAAGTAAGGCTGAAAATATGCTATTCCTTCAGTAGATTTCTCTGCTGTAGAAGAACATGGGAAATCTAAAAATATGAAAAGCCTCCAGTAGAAACAAAGTAAAAAGAAAACTATTCCCTCCCCCGCAAGTTTCAAAGTATCTCTTAAACACTACACGCCTCTTTGTTGTCTGGGCTAACAGGAAAGGGACAGAAATTAGTTAAGATGTTGTCTTCTGTTGAACCTAGGCTTCTGAGATAATGGAAGTAATGCCTTAAAAAACTTCCTTCAGAGTAGTGTTCTCTTTCTGTTGCTGGAATGAAAGATCTTTGGACATGCATCTGGTACTGAGCCTTATCAAAATGCACTGTTTAGAGAAAAATACCAACTAAAGTGGAGCTGCCTGAATGCTGGACTAATTTTATTGTTCACGCCAGGATAAGGAGGAAGAAACAGTAGCAAAAGCAGGTTTACTGGTTTTTTTTTTTTCACTCAGGCCCCCTCCGGCCCCTCAGCTTTGATTACAAAGCATTACATTTATGAGTAGCAGTCACAGAGCAAACTTTAGCAACTAATGAACAAGCTATGAACTTTTGATGGTGATTTTCAAGGTGGGATTTGTTGTTTGGTTTTTGTTTTTCCCCAAAATAAACCTCCTTTTATAAAATACGGAAGGACATTTGCTGCTGCTGAATTTAACAGCAACAGCAGGCCCTCAGATACCAGCTTGCCAGCTTGTGGCCAGTTAGTTTCCAATCTTGAGTGATGCTGAGTCAGTGCTTATATAGAGACAAGGCGCTTTATGCAATTCAGAACATTTTCTGTTAAATCTCTACATACATGGAATGTGGCTCATGACAGAAATGCAGTTGAAAAGTCTTTTGCAGCTACTGGACAAAACCCACCAAAGAGTGCATGGAGCAAAACCACCACCCATGAACCCTGTGTAACTACGACTGCCACACCTTAAGTAACTGAGAACAAACCCCAAAATTATCTTGGCCCATCTGGACCCTCATGCATTGTTTTATTAAGACAAGGGCAACACTATCAAAGAAAAAAATGTTTCTGAAATATCTGAGGTTTAGTAACTGAGGACAGATTTTTTAAGAGCACATTAATGAAAAAGTATTTATTCACTGTTTTTAACTTAAGATTTATTTGAGAGAAAATTAAGAGAAGCAAACACAGTTTAGCCAACATAGGTTTCTGATAAAATTAGTGCATTAGTTGCTCTCTAATAAAAAAGTATATTAAGTCAGAGCTTGAAGGGTTTTAGAGCACCCCCTAAAGCTTTGTGGCTGGTCAGAGATTACCACTTAGACCAAGAATTTTCCCATCAAACAAGAACTTTACTTCTTTGGAATGTATATTCAAAGTTTTATTTTAAATTCTATCTTCCAACAGCCAAGAAATGAGAAATAAATTCCAAAATCAACATTTTGAGTCTCGGAGTATACTTCAGGTTTGACAAAGCCAGTACCTTACATGAGAAATATTCTGAAAAATTATTATGGACCAACCCCACGTAACCCGGACTCACTCGCAGCAAATTGCCAAGTAGCCTTCACATCATGTGCTGCAAAATTTGGGTGTTTGACAGGGCTACTAATGAAAAGGAAATGAGCATCACTTAACCTGAGAGAACAGAAACAAATTAATCTGCTTTCTGAACCCTTGCTCTTGGCAACCATTTACTGGCTCTTTCGCTTTCCCCACTTTTATATGCCTTTGTTCTCCAGTTAAAGTTTCACTCATCCATGCACCCCTGAAGGCATTTGCTGTTACATTTTTGGTTCAAATGAGTTTACAGGTTTGGTCCCTAAACTTCTGAGTCACTCAGACAACATGTAAAAAAACTGAACTGAAATGCTATGTTCCATAAGGATTTAGGCAATTGATAGGAAGCCAATCTGAGCCCATACTGTAATGGAGAAATACTATGATCACTGCATGCACATTCATACAAAAATATTTGCCTCATTTGTATTCCAAAACATCCCTGCAAACATCACAAGATCTGTGTCTTACATAGACTCTAATTTTCTTTAAAACCCAAGTAAGCTTCTTGCCTTGGGACAGACGAGGTTTGAAAAAAAGACACAGACAAAATACTTCCCCATTTGCTGATAGCTTCTTCCCTCTACTCCCTTCTCCAGCACCAGTGGCCCCATTTCCCACCCCTTTAATTGTATCATCTCCATACCAAGGCTCCAGGCAGGGCTGAGCAAGGCATGAGCAGGAGTTTCTCCAGCTCGGGGACCTAAACCCCAGCGTAGCCTGTCCCTGCCCCTGTCCCTCCCTCCTCTGCACACAGGTGGGAGCCCCAGCCAACGAATTCTTTGGCACAGAAACTAATTGCAACAATTAGCCAACTTTCTTCTCACCTGACCCAACAACTGATTCCAGTGTTACTTGCACAAGCATTGCTCACTTTCTATCCAACCTGATTCCAGTGTTACTTGCACAAGCATTGCTCACTTTCTATCCAACAGCCATAGACAAAATGGCCCAGTGTAATGCTCTAGAACCCACAGTCCCTTCATTCTGAGAAAGACCACCCTGAAACGTGGGGACAAACCCACTCCTCTTATTTACACTGAACTAGGGCTCAGATAATAGCAGATTTCTTTATAAGCATAGCTGAGCACCAGAAAGGCTGTCAATTAAAAGGCATCTTTCAATCATAGAAAGTCCATACTCTGCATCCAGACTCCTCAATTTGGTTGCTTCCCCATCAGCAACAACTGCTGCTTTAGTCAGCACATTCCTGATGGCAACAAGGGGCCTGAAAGAAAGCGCTCACAGTTAATGGGTGACAATTCTGGAAGGCAGAGACCCAGAGGAAGGAGAAAGAAGCAGCAGAAAGCAGAGAAGGACTGGGCAGTGGGGCCGACGGCACCTCTGGGGCACCCCACAGGCTCAAGTGCTGCTGGTACAGCTGGGCCTGCCCCCCTCAGAGCCCCGTCCCACCCAACAGCCCCGAGGGCAGGGCGCGGCTTCAGCCCCAGAAAAGCTGCCCATCCAGGCGTGCTGCGACTGCCAGGGTGGGAGGCTTTCTGCATCACCCAAGGCAAAACATCTAAATGCAACACCAAATTTGTTTCCTCAGGATTTTTTGTAGGTGGCTTCACAAGCCAGACTGCCCTCTGCAGTCTGTGACATTTTAAATCAGACCCTGTCTTTGGTACCCCATTTTAAGTTCAAAATACTTTCGTTTGTTTTTTAAAATGGAAATAACAAACCCCATACTAGCTTAACTGTTGTACAGGCTGTCAGTAACCAAATAAAAGGTAGTGTGCCATGGAAGGTACTTACTATATGGGTACAGCACCTGCTTTAATTGGATTGATTGGGATGAGACAGCATTAAATATTTTATTCTCAGAAATTCAGATCCAAATCAGAAATTACTTCCTGGATATTTATGACACTGGATTTTTTTTTATCCTTTTCTCTTTTTAAAAATAGCATTCTAGTATAGCACTGTGTAGCTAAATAGTTGTATGCTATTCTCAGTCCAAGAACTGCAAATGATATAGTATCAATCATTGGGAATGTTGAAACTATTCAACTTACAAAACACAAACATTCTTCTAAAGACTAACAGTTGCAAGGTCTGGTGACAGGGACTGCAGCAGTTAGGTGCGGCTGAGAACAAGAGAATTCAGGTGAGCTTTGTGGATCCTCTCCAGGGGATCTCTGCCCTCTTCTCCCCTGCAGAAGTTCCCTCTACAATCACCGTGGCTGGTGTGGTATCCAGCAGCAGATCCATCCAGGGGAACAAGCGGCCTCCGGCAGGTAGAACATGGCACCATGTACTTGAAATTATTAAAATGATCACTCCTAGAGTCAAAATGCAAGGGTTTGTTTTGGGTTTATCACTCTCAGACTGCACCTCTGATTTACTTATGTGGCATAATTATGAGTTTAGTCACTTGGGAAGGATGGAAAGTGAGAGGAGCCGATGGGCTCTGTTCAAATGGAAGCACGGGCTTTCTGCAAAGGTAAGCAATTTAGCACCATGTAGCAAACCACGGGCTGTGCCTGAGGTGAAATGCTGTTGCCTTTCCGCTGTTTCACACATAATCCTCACTCTCGCAACAAGTCACTTCATTTGGTTGTAGGAAGGTGCCCTCTGCACTGATATTCAGGAAAACTGTCAGAGATTCCAGGTGAGTAGCTTAGGAGCAATCAAGTGTAGCATTTAATGCAAAGCTTTACACAGCAAGACAAGTTTATAGAAAAAAATCAAGCCAATCTCACCCAAGATAAAGACTGTTTTATATTACTGAAGGTAGGTCACATCCAGTAACGAGAATAATCCAAGTGAAGTTTTTGGTACCACACAATCCAGCTGGCTGAGTCAAACATAACCACGCATGGAAACCAACACTGAAGATTCCTGGGTACTGACAGCTTCCACCAATGCATTCACACCTTTGGTTACTCAACAAATGGGATACCTGTCATTTCAGTTAGCAGCATACAGAGGAATTGCTCCAGTCCCGGGCACTACAAGCAGCACCGCTTCTGAGGCTCGTTCCAGTGTGGGAAGGAGAGGTTGTGAGAGTGGTGCCACGAAGAGTCAGCAAGAGGCAGAGGAGCGCAAAGGGAGCCTATGCCACCAACAGAGCACGACCACCCAGTTCAGCTGTAAGATCACAATCTCACTTCCCTTTCAGAAAGTGCCTTGTTTATTTAGTTTTTAATGGTATGGCATAAGGACTCGTGTATTTTATAGATAGATACCAAACTGGTATTATCAAAATAAACCATCTGTTTTATAAACCCACTATTTACAAAAACGGTTTCAGAAGTTTTTTTGTTTTGTTTTGTTTTTTTAACAAAAATTAAACTATACACCAATCTAAGTTACAGAAACAAAAATAACCTTTATAAGATCACATGTATAAAACAAGAAATGAAATGTGTTTTTATTTAAGGCAATACTGGGCTACTTCACAAATCACCACCTCAAATATATACACTGCTCCACACTACTAATTTTCTATCACATTCACAATGGATCCTTTAATACCAAATATTGTTTTAAATCTTCGATGTAGCAAACTATTTTTATTCACATTTCCATTTTTATTATGGAATCATAAATGCTTTGTATCCAATTAAAAGCAATGAAAAATGTGGCTATAAGAAAACTATTATATTTATGTGTTAACTACATATGAATATCATCCATAGATACTGGATGTTAAAATTTACAAAAATGAGAGTGTGGCAGTACGTTTAACCTATGAAATGTGATCTTATCCAGCTTTTCTTCTGTAAATAAATGTTTTATGCAAAATAAACTGGATATGGCAGACTTAGCTAGCCTTAGTTCAAAAGTTCTTAACTTAAAATGATTAAAGGACAGTTTTAAAAACTTGCTCACTTAGTTACAAATTAAAATTCCGAATATAAATGTGTCATTTAATAGTTTAGACTTACAGACTGCTGGTGGCAGCAAATGATTTACAATAATAAATATATACAAAAAAAATGTATCTACAAATAAAGAAAACTGTTATACATGAGAAGTAACCTGGTGAAAGATACCAATCACAGACAACTCACAAAGATTTCAATATGGAAAGGACCATCGGATAGAAAGTTGAGGTCTTGATCAAGTATTTACAAAACTGAAGCAATTACTCTGTTCGTCAAGTCCCATAGGGATAAAAAACAAATAAGACATTTACATGACTCATGTCATGTTTTTTGCTAGATTAAATCACTTCAAAATAAAAGAGCTCCACTGTTACTAGCATGCTTGATGGCTTGCTATTCAAAATAAATTCTATTACAGGTCACGGTTAAACACATTAGATTTTCAGTATTTTGATTCCCCTTCCTCAGTACCCAAAACAATTACTTTTGCAGCTATAACCTCTGGATTATCCTCCAAACGTCCTTCAAGCTTTCTCAAACTGACAACAGGTTTCATTTCCTGAAGCTGCTTCAACAGACGCTCAGTGCAGTCTTTAAGAGCCTTGTCTAACACTATCTTTACATTATCACCACATGGAAGCCGTGATGGGTTGGCAAACGGTACAAGAGTTTCAGTTTCAGAACATGACCAAGTGACATTATCACTTACTACCGGGGCCTTCTCACTGGCTTTCCGCGAGTTCGAATGGGATCCTTTTTTGGTTCCGCTGCTATGGTAGTCTCTTTCAGAGTTTTTCTTTTGCTTCACAGCAGATTCTTCAAGAAACTTGAGGAATGACACTTCAAAACCCATTGGCTTGAAGGAGCTCCAGTCAAAAGCTGCAGGTTGCTCTTCGGCCGTTTGAATGGCGACAGCAGTCTCTTCCTCCTTGTGCAGGCTACTCACGTCATCGGGCAGTGCTTCCTCTGTTTTCTCAGCTCTCTTTCTCTTACTCTGAGATATATTTTTTTCTTTATTTGCTCTTTTCAGGTTGTTTGATTTTTGCTTCTCTGAGGGGCAGGAGCTGGTCTCCTGCAAGTCAGTATTTACACTGGAAGAAGTTTTTGCTTGAGTTTCAGCAGCTGAACAATCCTCATTAATTAGTTTAGTAATGAATAGTTCTGTCAGTTCATCCACTTCATCCTTCTCACCTTTTTCAGTTTCCTTTTGTGGTAAGGTAGTTGTGCTTGAATCATTATTGCTCACTTTCAAACTTGGTTCAGGCTCTTTCACATCAGTTTTTTTATCAGTTTCCTCTTGCTCACAAGAGGCTTCCTTTATTTGGGAGACAGAGTGTTTTTTAGATACAATGAGAAGATTCCTGTGTTGGGAAGTAAATGCTTTGGACAGCTTGTGACATTTATAATGCCTTATTATGTTACTTTCACTTGTGACTACAGATGAACATCCCTTTATCATACATGGATACTGAGTTATGAACCTGCTTGTACATTCCAATAAGGCATCATTTCTGGACTTTATTAAATATACATACTTGCCGCGTTTTAGTGAATAAGCCTTATTTTCCTGAACCTGTATTCCTTTTGAGTTTTTGTTTTCCAAGTTCAAGTTTTTCTTTTGCTTTGTTTTCACTGACAGTCTGTTACCTTCTTTGCCCGATCTGTTTTTGAGTCCTCTCTGTTTAGACTTCAGTGGTTTCTCCTGATTTGCTTTGCTTGAAATGTTTTCCTGGCCTGGTGTCAGTCTCCTGGGTCTTATTAGATGATCTTTATGCCTGTCATTATGTTTGTTAAAAATATGCCTCAAGAGGTTAGACCTGGTAGCATAAATACGGTCACAGCCTTCACAGTCACACTTGAACATGCCATCATCTTCCATTTTGCTTGGCTTTATCTTAACACTGTGATCCGTCTCAAGATGCACAACATAGTTAAGATACGCTGTAAACGAAGACTTACACTGAGACTGGTCACAAAAAAACCTTCCCACCTCTGGGGCCGATTTCATGTTTCCAATTTGCTCTGGGGTCATGTCATGAAGCTTCATATAATGCTGTATCAAGCTGGTAACTTCCTGGAAGATGCGAGAGCAGTCACTCACCTCACACCTGAACTCTCTGACAGCAGGTTTGGTGTCCACCTCCTCGCGTTCCTCTTTGCCTTGCTCATTCTCCTCCTCCACTTCAGCAGAGAAGGCAGGGAGGTCTGATTTGTGCACAGCTTGGTAATGAAGAATTAGGTTTTGTTGTATTGTGAAAGCTGCAAAGCAGCCCTGATGGACGCACCGGTACGGTCTGTAAGGGCTGTATCTAGTGGGAAACTCCAGAGATTTTGTTACGGGCTTTCTACCATTCCTCTCCTCTTTTTCCTTCCTGTGCTTCCTAACCTTGCGTACTTTGGCTTGTTCCTGCATACTATCACAAGATGCTGCATTATGCTGCTCCAGTGGAACAGAAACCACCTGGGGAGGTTTTTCTAGTCTTTCAGCAATATTATTTTCTGGTAGAAGTTTTTCCAATACTTTTACAGGCTCTACAACTTCCTTTATCTGAGTTTCTTTGACCAGTGGAGCTACAGTTTTGTTTTCTATTACTATTGTCTGCACAGTTTTTATTTCAGCAGGTTGTGGGACTGTGTTTACAGTTTCACTTTGAGATCTTCTGCCATAAGGCCTCTTAATTTTTAATTTTACCATCTCCTCTGTTGTAAAATGATGTACAAGCTGACAGTGTGCTCGGAGATTAGAGTTTCTTGTGAATGTTTTTGGACAGGTAGCTACAACACATTTGAATGGGGCATACTTCAGTTGATGTTTCTTTATTTCTAGTATCATTTCTGCAGTGTACTGATGGATCTTGCCATAGTGTTTAAACAATGCATCTTTTGTCATAGCACTGTAATTGCAGCCGGGATTCTGACATACAAAAGGTTTATTGACTCTGTCACTAAACTGAATGTTACTTGCCTCTGGAGATACCTGGATGAGGGGTTTGTTTTCAATTGATAAAACAGGAACTGCTGGTGCTAGCTTATCTGCTGGAGAACACTGAGAAACAGTCTCAGACACAGGAATGAGAGAATGATCTTCTAGCTTCAGTTTTTTCAAGCCTTCCAAAATTTCTGATAATTGAGTATCATCCTTTTGAGATGTCTCAGACTGAGCAGAGCTACCCCTTGCAGCAGGAATATTGCCTGTGCGCACAGCAAACTGTGTAGAAGTGGGTAATTTTACACTCTGTGCAGAACTTTCTGAAGAAGTCTGTGCATTATTTACTTGTAAGTTCTGTCCTGAAGCAGCAACAGTATCCTGAATTTCAGTTTTCACCTCAAGCATCTGTGAATTCATAGCGGTTTTAATTATTTCCAGGGTTTTTTCAAAGTTCTGCATAACACCGTCTTGTGAAATCTGTTCTTCTGAATTTGCCTGCACACAAGAATTTACTGCCATCATTTGGGAATCCCCATTTTCAGTTTTTACTGTTAAAGGAGGCAGAACTGTATGAGCCTCAAGATTCGTTTTGAAATTCTCTTTGATACTGGCCATGAGTAACTGATTGTCAACATTATTGAGCTTCTGTGCAAGGTTTTCCACCGCCACTTGAGAGCCACAATTTGCCAGCAAGTTGGACTGAAAACTTTCTCCCTGTATTTGCATGTTTCCTTCAGTGCTTTTGGTTAGAAGTCCCATCACTGTTGCATTATTTACTGCTACCTTCTGTGATGGATTGGGAACAAGCAGGGGTGTAGGTGTTTTTCTCTTCCTCTTTGAAGAACTGGTTCCCTTCTTATTCAAGCTGCTTGATCCTGAATTCTGGGGACTACTTATAACTGAAACTCGTGAACTGTTCCCTGCAAAGTTTTGCGCTGCTGTAACAGTGTTAGAATACGAGCTAGGACACAAGCCATTTTCAATGGTCTTTAGCATTAAGTCCTCTGTTGCAAAAACAGGCAAACTCTTGCATTCATTTAGTGGAGAAATTTTGGCATTGAGGGTCCTGTTTTGGTCTGTCAGCAAGGTACTGGGGTTACAGACTGTCTGCAGCAGAGGGGGCGCAGCTGAGCTGGGGAGAACAGCTGCATTTATCTGAGTTGTACCAGTGACACAACTTGTTGTAACCACACGTGGAAGTACTTCTGTGTTATCAAAGGTACTTGGGATGCCTGCAGTTTCCAAGGCTTGTTTCATAATTTGATTACCTTCCTCATTCCCGCTGGTATTAATGTTAGTCACATTGGCCCGTGGAAACACAGACTGCAGTGTGGAACGGTTTTCAGCTGCAAGTAACTGGAGGAATGATGGATCTTTAAAACACATCTCTGGATTGAAGGCAGACTCCTGGGGTTGTTGCAAGTTTAATGAATTTGAAGAAAGAATCATATTGGCAAGCAAAGATTGTCCATTAGCCTGCAGAGCTTCTGGAGAAACTTCTGACCCATCAAGAGGCTTACAATAAGACCTCTTAGATAAGTGACCACCAAGTGATCTAGGATTAGTAAAAACTCTAAAACACCTGCTACAGATAAATTTGCCATCTCTAATTATTGCTGGCCACTTTGCCCGCTTGTTATGTTTTGGTTTCCTTTCTTTCCCATTTAAGCCCCTGCCACGATCTTTTTTCACCTTTTCTGAAGCTGGATGTTGAGAATTAGTTTCACTGAAGTTATTTTCATTACTCAATCGTGAGGAAAATATTTGATCAACACTTTCCTCTTTTGGGAAAGCAGAACTAGTGTTTCCTTCTAGTTGCAAAGAAAAGCTATTGGTGTTATTTTCCAGTTGTGAGAAGACTGAATTTGGAGGATTCTCTGCTGATGAAGGAAAGAGAGACATTGGACCATTCTCTGCAGGCAAAGGAAGAAAAGGATCTGAACCACCATCAATATTCAGAGGCATAACTGTTTTTGCCAGATCATCCAACTGGGAAGGTAAGGTTGCAGCAGACAAATTTTCCATTTGTGAACATAAAACACTCTCAGGTTCACTTTTGATACGAGTAGACAAATTTGGATTTATGACACTTTCCACTATAGGCAACATAGGATTCGCCAAATTTTCTAGGTGGGTTGGGAAAAGAGTACTTGAGACATGTTGCACTTGACTGGAACAGGTGGGATTCAAATTGGATTTGTTCTGTGCAGTAAAAGCAGCACCACTAGGATTGCCCACTTGTGATGGCATAAGATACACAATCTTCCCATCATTCGGCATATTTTGCAGATTGCTGGATTTTCGCGGTTTCTTATTTTTACGCTGCATTTTAAAAGCAGCGTATTCATCAGGGTGGGCTGCCTTCATGTGTTTGCCAATGCTCTGTGATGAATTGTACGTTCGAGTACACCCCTCAACCTGACAATTAAATTTCTGAACTGGGGCTGCTGGTGACACAGCTGGAACTAAAGAGCTATTTATGTTAGGCTGTGATGGAATAAATGTAATACTTTCCAAAGTTTTTAAAGGCAGGTTATATAGATTAGCTGCAGCTTTAATACTGTCTTCAATTTCAAGTTTGGAAATGGGTACACCATTTCGATATCCTGTCTGATTCTGCACGCTGAATGGATTTACAATGCTCACTTGTCTTTCTATGCTTTTTGATTCAAGGGCTTCTGGTTTTAATGTATCTGAGGTCACAGAAACAGTTTGAGTATTCTGAGTCTGACTGAGACAGTCTTCTTCCTTTCTCTCTTGGAAAACTGGAAGACAAGAGTCAACTGATGAGCACAACTGCTGGACTCCAGGTTTCGTGCTATCTACTTTACTGGCAGTAGCAGCCAATTTACCTCTTTTTACAAAGTTATCTCGGATCTTCTGGTTAACAAGAGACAGCTTAATGCTGCCTGCTGGAACTGTCTCTTCTGTCTTCACTGAACCCACACGAGACTGTTCTGAACCAGCATTAGACAAGGAATTGCTTTGCTGCAGTACACTCACTGATGCATTTACACTTTCATTCCCTACTGGTTCTGCTTTGATTTGGGTCCACATGTTTTCTCCTTCAATGAAACTACTTTGGTTTTCAGCTGGAGGAGATGTCAATTCCTCTTTAACTGCAACCCCATTGGTACTTTCAGTAGCTTTCGAAGGCTGACTAAGATCAGGTTGCTTAGTTTGGTTTTCAGGCCGCTCTTCTTTTTCAGGCTGCTTGTTGTGATCCTCAACGTGCTTTTCCAGTTCATTCTGTGAGCGGTACACCTTCCCACAGCCCGTGACTCTGCAGGTATAGGTATTATAGTGTTGTGCTTCATGATCATAGAGTAAATAGGCTTCAGAAAACACTCTGCCACATTTGGGAAACATACACTTAGCTCTGAAGACTTGATGCTCTCTCCTATGGGTCAGCAGCTCAGCGTAACTGTTAAAGCCAGCCTTACATTTCATCTGTATGCAGATATAAGGCTTGCTGCCACAGTGCATTTGTAAATGATCATTCAGGTGAGTAACACTTACAAAATGTCGTCTACAGTACTGGCAAATCACTTTTTTGCTCTGCATTTCAAGAAAACGTTTAGCTTCTTCATTATCTTTATGGCCCTTTGCGTGTGCTATTAGATTTTTAAAATATTTAAAGCCTTTTTTACAAAGTGTTACAGGGCAGGTGAATTCATTAACAGGGAGTGGCTTTTGAACTGGCACTATCTCTGGTATGTAAGGTTTATCTTTGTCATCGTTTTCATCATCTGAGCCATCGTTATCATTAAACACAATGAAGTCTGTTGAATAGAGACTGTTCTTCTTGATGGGTCGCTGCTCCTGTTTGGATACAGAATTAGTTTTCTGATTCTCACTGGCAGTTGCTATTTTAGGAGGTCTTCCCAGTCTCCTCAGTGGCTTCATGGCAGCCAATCTCTCTTTGCTAGATTTTTTCACATGCAAAGTTACATGGGGAACAAAGTTTTCTTTAGAATTAAAATTTTGGGCACAAATAGGGCAACTGTAAATTCCATCTTTGTAATGTTTTTGTGCATGTCTAACTATTCTATGACCTAGGAATTCCTTGTCGCACAACACACAATACTGCATGTAAGCTTGCCAGTTCCTAAATCTAGCCGATATGAACCCCCTCTCTCTGAGTTTTTTGATTTCTCTCTTTTTCTGCTTTTCATCTCTGATACCTCTAAGAAGGCTCGTAGCCTCATCAATGCCAGCAAGCCCATTCAGAGAAGTTTCTTTACTATCTTCTTGGCCATCCTCAACCTTCTCATAAACTTCGCTATCATTTAGTTCGTCTATGGATGACACGATGGATGCCTCCTCTCCCATAAGTGCCAGACACTGACGCTTTAGAGTTTTCCAGTCCCAGAACTCTGGATCAAAAGGCCACTGAGTTTTCAGTACAAGTAAGAGCTCACAGCGCAAAGAATTTGGTATTGGAAGATTCTCTTCATCATACTTCTGGTCAGGCTGATTATACAGCATTTCAACAGCGTAATATGCATCCACAGTGGGTTCCAGAAGAAATTCACTCAGCTGACAAGCACGTTTGACCTCCAAATCATCTGGAAGCAAGCAGGAGATAGTCTTGCAAATAGATATTTTGACATCTGCATTTTCACTGGATTCCAAGCGCAGTGCCTTCACACACAGTTCAATGCAGGTTGCAAGTCCGGCACCATCAATCTGTAAAGCAAGACTAATTTTAGTAAGTCAGCTTATCTAACTCCTTCTACACTTTTAAGTAAAAGATGTCATTATTCATTCCTAAGTGTCAGAAAAAATGCACCTGGGATTCACAGTAATACTTTTCACCTGAAGAAACATAATGGTTGTCTTCAGATGCTATTCCTTAAGTTGCATAATTTGTCTTCATGCTACTAAAAAAATGTGGAAGTTTACATACAACTAAAAGACAAATTAACTGTATGTTCTGTCTAGTTCGAGGACTTTGGGACTGTATTTTAGAGGTGTTTGGTTTATATGAGAGCAATATTGAGCCTTTTCCTTGGAATAAAGCCTGTCAGTTGTGCTACAGGTATTTGAGACGAGCTTCTATGAAACATCAACTTAACACTGGGTAGAATTCAAACAGTAAAAATTGCTGCAGTTGAAGAAAAACTCGTGATCTTCAGGAAGATCTATAATTTGGAGATCACTTAAGGTAAAAGGTTATTATTAAAAAAAAAAAAGTCACTTCGAAGTCAACTGACCTCAACTGAACACACGGCTTCAGTCCAACTGAAAGCAGTTAAGTATAGTTAAGTTTTGTTAAATGTTCCATCATTTGAATGTTCTAAAGGTCATGTGGTCTTTACTCATTCATACCCTAAGGCAACACCATTTAAATTTACATCCACTTTATAAGCTCTTTATGCTGCCAGGGATGCACAAGAGAGGCTGTGGCATACACGAGAATAAAGTCCAGCAAATTTATGAATGCACAAGTCTACTACTTTCATGGGTCTCCAATTTCTGCCAAGAATTAAATGACCAAATGCACACTGGAGAAAAATCAATATGACATGAAGCAGGCAGAGATCTTAATATCACAAGACTCTATGAAAGTTTTATTTCTCCCCCTCTCTAATTCCAATCCTATTTCAGATCTTTCAGGGTGGGGATCTTTAAATTTAGAAGCCCATGATGAGCCATACAAGAACACTGAAAAAGGAAAACAGGAATTTTAATGCTTAGAATTAATACCCAGACTTACAAAAATCTTCATAACAGCTCAATTTAGCTATCAATTTTAAATACTGCAACTACTAAAGAAACTAAGAAAATCAGATGACAAGGTTAGCTGAGAGAGATGAGCAGGGTTTTAATACAACATTGTATCTAAGCCCACAAATGACAAGTATTCATTGATCAAAATAAACTGCATTCCTAAGTGGTAATTCAAAAGGTTTTGGGTTGTTGTTTTGGGGTTTTTTTGTGTAGTTTCTTTTTATCTTTGTAAATTTCCTGTAATTTTCTTTTTCTTATATGTCAATATACACCCTTCATTTCCTTTCTTCATAAGCTTGTCCTCTCAATTTTCTGTAATTTTTGAAATATGGAAAATAATGGCAAGGAATGTTAGGGCCTGCTTACAGAAAATACCACATTTAGAGGACACGGGCAAACCTAGAGGCTATAACCTCACCTTTAGAGTTTTCTTCATCTCAGTTGTGGCATCCAGCTTTTCTATTTAACCACACTCTTCTTTTCCAAAGGAACCAAAGTTTTAATGATTCAAAATGAATCAACTTAAAATTTACCTGCAGAAGGAAGTTGCTATGGCCCTTCCTAAAACCAGTTAGGATTGCCCCAAAACTGATGCTACACAGAAAACACAGGATGTCCAAGAAGCTTTCATAAACTTTCCTGATTACAGTTCCATTAAAAGTGCCAAAAATATTCTTTCAGGAGTATCCTTACCTCTGAATTAATTACTTTAATCAGGAAGAAAATGTGATAAACAGTCTTAGTTAACACAGAAAGTTGACGGCATCTCTCTAGATACACTTGAATAGAAGGCTCTACCCTTTGCTGCAGTTTACTCCAGAAAAGAGTCAGTTCCCTAGAACAAGAGAACAATATTTCAGGGCCATCAATGCAACCACTAATCTGATCACAAGAAATGCAAGGCTAAGAACAGTTTCCATTTTGTCTTTGGGAAAGGAAAAAATCTGAAATTTATTCACACCTTATCTTCGACAGAAAAGCTTTTATTAAAATATCCACACTATTAAGTATCTAAAGTTCAAAATTATGACAATGACTCAATCCTAGAAGGCCAGTTCAGAATAAAACCACTATTACCACAATTTATGCTAAGTAATTTACTCACTATGTGGTCTCGAAAAAAAGAAAGTCTTGCACAGTAGCTTACTATTCACAGACTGGAACTTTATACTTCTGAACTGTTAGTAATTACTAACAGCTCTAGAAGATTGACTTTTCTCTGTGGTAGATGCATTTTTTCTAAAGCTGGTCTGCTTCAAGAGCTGAATGTGACTGTGATTTAGCAAGAAATTAGCCCCCAAAGCCAAACAGTATCACAGTATCTACATTATCTCACTTGTTCATTCCTTCTCAGGTGCAAATAGCCAAGAGCAGTTTTCTCCTGCTGCTGCATGTAAAACAGAGATGCACAAACAAAGCAAATTCTTCAGGAATTGTACAGGTTTGTTAGTTAGCAGAAGGAAATTCAAACCCTGACAGCTCAAATATCTGCCAACAAAGACCAGTTCCCACATTAATGAAAGCAAGCCCTAAATAGTAAGTATCTTCATCTACCTTATTACTGTGGTTACTGTAGTAGTAAAGAGCTCCTTCCTAAGTTTGTTAGAAAAAGAAACACTGTTATTACAGGGCAGAAGGAACAATACTTACGCACTAAATGCTGACATAACGCTGAGCAGTTGCCTGCAGATAATAAATTTCTTACTTCTACAGAAAAATTACTAAGCAGCTATAGGTATTTGCCTCATCATACATACAGCCTCCAAATTCCTGTAATGGATGCTTATCTTGCAAAATCCGTTTCTTTTCTTTTTTAGCTTTCCAAAAGTCTTATCTCCTTCCTGTTTAGCTCACAGATTTTATCACCTAAAGAAAGTTAACTTACGGTTTATGTGTCTTCCCTAGACGAAGTTTTTGTTCTTAGATGGAAAACAAGATTCAAACTCACCAGGCACAGTACATCTCCCCTTGCTGCAGTTGGCGAGACAGAAATGCTGCACACAGAATCAGAGCACTTTTTTCATCTCCATCAGATTCTAGGTTACAGATCATTTCTAGAGCATCTTTGCAATCTACTTCTGCAATCTAGAAGGGAAGAAAGAGAAGAACAACACTAAGAAAGTGGTTTCATTTTCAGACATACGGTCACATTAGCCTTTGCAAGAAGACACTAATTCAGAACTTTAATTTAACAGTTGGATAGAAATGAGCTTGAAGCAAATCAGTACATTTCTAGACAGTGTCAAAACTCATTATGCCACCAGACTGTTTTATTAAAGTGAATATAAACTTGTTTCCCAGACATATGACTTATTTGTATATAGTGTCCCAGTCACCTAAGAACTCTATAGTACATTAATTATTCATATATAAAACATACATATGATAATAGTAATATACAGACTTGTAACTTTAAATTACAGCTTAACACAAAAAAGAAAATTATCTGAAATTTTAATCCAGTTTGCTTGTCACTGATGTTACTACTGCTTTAATACAGTAAGATGGGTGCTTAATGAATTTGAGGTTTAACATGAATGTTCTAGTACTTTTTAAAAAATCGAAGATATGAAGAAAAGGAAAGCTGTACAGTAAAAAGCAGGTCACCGGAATGCTGTTCTAGAATACTACAGTCTGTACAATATAATTTATTTATTCAAGTACCAATGGAAATACTTAGTTTTGTGGCAAATCAGAGGAAAAATCACAGTTGCCCAGTACTCCTAGACAGCTGTATCAGTACTGAATCAGTGCACTTGCTGTAACAACTACTGTCTAATTTGGTTCTCAGCAGACTGGTTTGATTACATCAATTAGTGCATCTGGCAGGACTTGGTGGTATTTATTCTTTGAACCAGCAGTTGAAGAATAGCTTGACTATGACAACAGCACTGTTGGAAGTCTCTCTTGAGAAATCACAAGACCACCCAAAGCAAGAGACAGCAGTGCTCACCCAAACACACAGCTGGTCTGGCACTCCGGGTGAGGCGGCAGCACAGCTGGGTTGAGCACCACGGTATCCAAGATTAAACTACAATTCTGAGTAGCACAACTACTTATTTTTACACCTCTAAATTGACACTTTGTAAATATCCCAACAGCCTTTCACTGAATGCCATTTGAAGTTTAATAATCTCAAAGTCATCTTCTAAAGAAAAGTACACCTCCTAACATGGAACAGTGTAACTGTAATAGCAATTTAGACTGAAGGTCTGCTTTGCTCAGTGTCCCATCTGAGACAGGGACTATCAATTAAAAGCTTAAAGGGAACTTTTTTTCATAAAAAGCTTTTCCAGCCTCTCACACTTCCTAAGGGACCCTGTTTCCAACAAAGGTTTGTATTGGTCCAGCCATCAAGTTTGTCAATCTAGCATTTTACATACTGCAGGTCTGAATTCTTCACATTATGGAAGGAAACTATTAGACTAATCCAAGCTGGAAATGAGCTCAAATGTTACTTTCCTGCTTATTCTGAATGGATATAAAAATTTCCACACCATTAATAAACTTTTTTCCTTTTTTTTTTTTTACAATTTTCTTACTGTTCTCACACTACAAAATGACAGTATTCAGTTCCTAAGTCCACCTTGACATGTTAAAACTTATCTGCCTTCTCTTGGTAATATATGATCTTTCCAAAATGGTTCGCAATACTGCAAACAGTGCTGAAGCTGCAAATCTAAGCAATCCAAAGCTCAGAAATACCTGAATTAGGTTCTCTCTGATAACCCAGTGTGACCCCTTATCTGTACATTATGGCATCCAAAGAAACAAGACTAACCCATTCCTTCTGTCCAGGGTATTCACGGATCATTCACTGAACCAGCCCATTCTGTGTTGGGGCTGAGTACTGAAGGAAGCCTATTTGCAGGGTCATAAATTCCAAGTTCCACTCTGTGTCTCCAGCAAACAAAGGTACGATTGCACAGCCCTGTCACAGCCCCTCCTGAGCCTGTTCTGACAGGGTCTGCAGCAGCCAGAGCTGGGAGAGCACAACTGATCCAATTCTATTGAGTACCTGAAGAACATGTTTGGTGAGAAGCTTACCATTCATCTTAGAATTTAGTTTGTATCTAGCATAGGAAACTTCGGCACTCTAATCAGTGCACAGTTCTTATCCTTCTAAGTTCAACTGCTATATGCTTAATATTTAACAAAAAAGGTGACAGCAACAAAAAGACAGCAGGGAGACACTGGCAGACAAGAAAAGTGACATTTGCAGTTAGTTTTCCTCTAAGAAGGTAAAAAGCTCAGCTAAAACTTTGGAGTGGGATGAGAAATTAAGTTGCCACCTGAAAGAATACTAAAGAGCAAAGCTGTCATCTGACATGTGACTTCTGTATTTAAATTAGAAGGATTTTATATTACAAACCAGATCAAATATCCGATTTCACCTTCAGTTGCACCCAGGCATTTGGGTTAAGTTACATTTATTCTCTGAACTGCATGTAGCATCTAAAGGGCCCCATTCTATGTACTAGGTATACACAAAAAGCAATACAGTTTAAGTAGTAAGAGTGGGAAAATTATTAACTTCACTTTACTAATGAGATCTGAGGCAGAGTTTTAAAATACTTCACGTAAAATCAAACACAAAGTTTAGTAGCCAGAAAATGCCTACTAATGAGCTAATAATACACTTTAATCAGTGTTTTGAGTAATTACTACTCAGCTTAAAAGTGACTTGAATGAAAAGAAAAAAAAAAAAAATACAAAAAACATTTTAGATCCTATTTTAAAAGAAGAACCTCTTCTACAGAACACCAGCTTATGATTAGTGACTTTACTATCATTAAAGAAAAAAATCTAAGAAAAAAAATTCTTCATTATTTACTTACTTCTTCCATTAGCTTTTCATTTGGTGATCCTGAACAAAGACAGACCAGGTAGGTTTGTTTGAAATTGCCTTTTGCACTGATTTCTGGATGGTCAGAACAGAGTTTTGCCAGGGCAGTAGCTTGCGTTAATTGCTTTGTTTTCATTAGGTGCTTAATACGCATATCCAGCAGGACAGGGCCTTCTGACACTAAAAATTCATTCACTTAAAAAAAAAAANAAAAAAAAAAAAGCCAAAACATTATATGCATGTTACAGAGTTAACAGATGGCATTTACTTAGTCATTGTTGACACCTAAAATTTACACAAATCTAAGCAGATACAAAAGATACGAAGCAAAGATGAGGAGAAGCTTCTAAGTGAACTGTGCTTCTTTATTATAAAGGTTCCCTGTCATAGACCTTTTATATACTTGCAGGTTTTAATTAATTCTAATTTCTTGGCAAAACAGCTGCATACAAAACAGACTGAGAGACCATATAAATATTAAAATATTTAGTATAATTTAATTATAGTTCTACAGAAAGACAACACAAAGCCACTGCTCTCACATCCTTTGTACGTCGGTGCTACGCCTTTGCTAACAGTTGCCTTTTAAAGATCTTGCTATTAAAAGATTTATGTGACAAGTACAGAAGTTTCTGAACCCGTTTTTATTGGTGAAATGTTTCATATTATACACCCACAGAAAACAGTCAAACACCTTAAAGTTCTTCAACCAAGTAAGTTTCCTTATTTGAAAAAAGAGGTTTATCTTGTATACATTTGACTGTGCATAGTCTAAAACTCAAAAGAGATGGGTATTGAACTGTATTTTTCAGATATGCTCCCACCAGAGTTAAACTCTAGTCTATGCTAAGCACCCAACTCTAGGTGCCTCGATGGAACGCATAAGAATCCTACAAAAATGAGGAACATGAGTTAATGTTCTGATTCTTAAATATACATCTTGGGTCTCATCCAGATCTTCAAGATCAAAATTGTTTCAGTTTTGAAGCATGAGGTTTAGTACTGCTTCCAGAATATTTAAAGTCAATTATAAAAACTAGACACACAGACAATCAATTTTGTTTAATCCTTTTGACATCAACCCCTCCCTGTTTCCACAAGACAGATATATACTGCATAAAAAAATAATTTGGTTTTCGATTACCCTCACTTTAATAATACATTCTCACATCTTTTAAAAACAACAGACTTGTTCTACTGTTTTTTGCTTCTTTTGTGAAAACCAGCAGATTCACTATATGCTTTCAGTGTTACAAGTAAAATCTTGATATTTTCTAAATGAAATTTTTTCCAGCTTTGAGTATTTTCATCACCCCTTCCCAAAACCTTCTAGTCATCTGCAGTGCTCACTTTCTGACACATCCTGGTAGGAACTGTCATTAAATTCCTTTTGATTTACTTGTCCTGAATTTCACCTGAATCATGTTGCCCATTCATTTAATATGTATTTTCTTGACTTTTCAAGTCCTGTTTTGTCTTGATGAAGTAAATACTTTCAACATGTAAAAAATTAATTCTCTCTGTAATATCTGAAGTATTAGAATACAAAACATGATGTTTGCTAGAAGAAAAAAGCTCATCTCATACTATTTTTTATTTCTTCCCATCCCATTCAGTTTGATTCACTATCTTCTTTATTTCATGATTTCTCCCTCTAGCTGCTTATATGGAACATTACTAAAAGTCCATCTTGCAATCATAATCAGGTCAACTGTTTTCTTTACCACTTTAGCGCACAAGACTTCAGGGCAGAAAATACTGCCTTCTGCAGAAATCAGGCCTATTAGACCCCATCACTATCTTTCATGCATTTTCAGATTTATAGTTGAATTATCATTTCAACCAACTTCTCAGTTATTTGTTCATATCCTCGTACCCTGTTACAAATGATCAGCAATGGCTGAGTGATGTGTAAGAATATTCAAATCAAATGAGCTCCTTCTTCCTCTCCCCATGGCAATGAAGCTATGACCAGATTCATACTTACGTAGGAACAAAGGAAAACCAGAGCACACTAACCGACAATTGGTAGACAGTAAACATTTTTCGTATTTATTAGAGGACGTTCTAAACAGCAGATAAATGTTCCTTTAATGTCATTACCCATGCATTACAAAAAACATTCATACTCCTCCCAACCCACAAATGACCCTGTGACTAACCACATTCAATAGTCTAGCCTTGCTCTTCCTCCACCAGGTACCAATAATCCTTTCGCTAGCAACACTTAGTCCCGGATAGTCTGCCTGGAATAACATTGGAACATTTTACCTTATTTCTGTAACAAGATACAGGAAGACCTTAGACTTTAAGATACATTGGTAACCCAAGATGATTCACTCTGATTTATTACTATAATTGCTGCATTTAATATTGTAAACACTATATTCTATCTGCTATCTCTCAATAATCCCCTTCCTTTACTGTTTACTGCTTCAGCCAGCCTACCTTGCATAAGCATCAGCACATATTCTGTTATCTTCTCAACAAGACACAGGAAGACCTCAGGGTTAGAGCTATATATTAGCTCTTAAGCTTTTATTCTAATCCCAGTGATTATAACCATTACGTTTAGCATCTGAAAGCTCATTCAAAACATGAATTTTAATTACATTTGTTTTGTAACTGAACTATAGCCGACATGTTAAGACAAAAAACCAGCAGTGAGGTTACAGGACTAAGCTTATGGTGGGGAACAGTCTTAAGGATAAGATTTTGAGGTTATTGAGGGAGGTTTTGTTTGTTTTTAAAATATATTATAAATATATTTTCTCACGCAATGCCCATTTCAAAAGTTGTGGACAAATTGTTAGTTTACCATAACAACTGTAATTCATAAAAATGCCTTGAGACACATGTGCTTTTCTAGAACAAGTCACTTAACCCCGATGAGCATAAACCCTGACATATTTAATGGGAATGCCTCTTGGAAAAATTATTAAATGTCATTTTTGTACAATGCTCCCTCATCTATTAAAATTCACAAAGATGTTTGTGCAAGGCATGTACAAAATTCATATAAAATTACAGAATATGAGAGAAAACAAGGATGTGCAGATAACATCTGACAGGTGGTACTACAATCTACTAAGGGTAGCAAATTAATTTGGACAGACTGGGATCTAACCTTTTCAGACAGTTTCCCTGTTATTCCCTTGAGTTGCACAGCTGGCATGTCAGGTCCTACCACCAAGTAATTCCATGCCAATTTCACAAAGGCTATGAATTTTTATTACAGGTATTGCTCATACCATACATGGATTAAACCAGAGAAAGCGTAACCCATAGGTTAGCAGCACACAAGCGCAGGAGTAAGCTCCAAGCAGTAACAGGTTCTCTGTGGAAGGCAGTCCANAGGGACGGAAAAGCAAGGATTCAGGGTGTGCAGGGGTTTTTAAGGGTAGGAGGTACCAGGGGCGGTGACAAGTACATAACCAATGAGGGCATAACAAGGGAGGGTTCAGTACATAATTGACATCACATAAACTTATCTGATAAGGGAAAGGGAGTGAAATGAGTCACACAAACCAATAATTTTCTAGTAATTATCTAGAAGGAGAGGTGTTGCAGCCCTCGGGGGAGGGAATACAGCAAACTGAATGACAAGGGAAAGGCGGGGTGCAAACCTAACAAGGTACCAACAATGGGAGAAACTGGGACAAAGCATATGTACAGAGAAGGATCTATCAACAGGGAAAACAGGCAACCAATAAGCCTAAAAGCGGACCGCAACACACATTAATGCCAAGTTTTAGCTTTAGAAGACTTGAAGAGCACAAAGAATATCTGCCTTACAAAGCACTCCTAATCCTACTACCAGACCCTTCATCAGATGTAGGGTAGGTACAGATTAATCTATCACAGACCTTTACGTCTTATCAACCTTGTTTTGGCAAAGGAGGATGAAGCCAGGAGGTGAATATACACATGGACAATCCATCTCAAAGAACTTCAGCTGCTAGTCAGGAAACTAATGTACTGGGTTTGGCTGGGGTAGGGTTAATTTTCTTCACAGTTGCTGGTCAAAGGCTGTGTTTTGGATTTGTTTTGAACACAGCGATGATAATGTGGAGATGTTTTTGTTATTGCTGAGCAGGGCTTACACAGAGCCAAGGCCTTTTCTGATTTTCGTGCTGCCACGCTGCGGAGGGGCTGGGGGTGCCTGGGAGGTTGGGAGGAGACACAGCTGGAACAGGTGACCCAAACTGACCAAAGGGACATTCCAGACCACAGAACATCATGCTCAGCATATAAAGTGGGGGAAGAAGGAGGAAGGGATGGAACGTTTCCAGTGATGGCATTTGTCTTCCCAAATCACCGTGAGGTGTGACAGGACCCTGCTCTCCTGGAGATGGCTGAACACTCACCTGTCCATGGGAAGCAATGAATTCATTCCTTGCTTTGCTTGTGTGCGCGGCTTTTGCTTTCCCTATGGAACTGTCTTTATCTCAGCCTGTGAGTTTTGTGCCTTTTACCCTTCCTGTTCTCTCCCCGATGCTGCTGGTGGGGGAGTAAGTGAGTGGCTGAGTGGGGCTTGGCTGCTGGCTGGGGTTGAACCACAACACCTCTTTAAGTCATCTTGAAGCGTTAATCCACATATGTATTCACACTATGGGTGACTCTGAACTGACTTGATGCTATCCACTTCTAGCAGGAGCTGGGACTCAGAATCCTTCATGCAAATAATATCTCAGCACAATTCTGCTGAATGCAGCATCAATCCTGGGTGCCTCTGTGGTGGCATAGTGTCTGGAGAAAGGGTAAAAGCAGTTCCAGATGGCTGCTTTGAATATACTCAGGATGAAAACACTGGTTTTTTTTCCACCTCTCAAAACTGAGGCTGCTGGTATCATTCAACTTCTGGTGACGGGTGCTCTAATTACTGAAAATAGTTCCATGATGGCTGTTAAATTCTGCCTGTTATCCACCTTGACAATCTCTGTATAGTGATGATTGTATCCGGATCCTCTTTTCAGTGACATATTCTTTAGATGCCTCCCTACTACATTTAAACTTATGAAAAATTCAAGAACCTAGCTCATGGCATCCAGGTTTAAATCTCTAAGGATAATCAGAATTAGATACCAAAAAAGCAGCAGCAGCCTGGCTTTTTGTAGGGTTATCAAAGATCCTTTTCCTCTAGACAGTTCCTCCACTCACCCTCAGTAACAACTGAGGAGATACCAGTGACAGCTTTGAAGGATTATACCATCACTACAAGAAAATTATAACCTCGAGGATGGAAAAGCAGGATAATGCAGAAGAGCACAAGCCACACTGACAGAAACTGAGGATGGAAGTGCAGTGTTTTAAGATTGCATAGGCTATTGCATAACCCCAAACACTTAGGTGTACTTCAACTTTCAACCTTTGGCACAGTGAGCAATAAGGCTGCAGAAACAACCACATGACTTCAGGAAACCTAATTTTCAGTTGTCATTAATTCAGATCAGCTTCAATTCTAGATTAGTATCAGTCCTGATACCACATTAAGCTATCTGGTAGTTCAGGAGGAGGCCAGTAAGACAGAAGACCCACTATGATGTGAGAAAACTAAGACAACCCTACTAAGGTTTCCTTCCATAACCACTTAATGAAGTGGAGAAATGTGGAAAATTCCTCTCTCCAAATACAAGTGCTTCTTGTCCATCATATGCAACCTTGAGGAAAAAAGAAGTTGTGCGGGTCACCATGCAAATGCAATGCAATGCAATGCAATGTCTGACAGAAGTATGGAAACAGCTGATGAGTGCTACACCAAGTGAACCATTTACTTCCAGACTAGTCAGCCATTACAGCTAATAGTGCCTTCTTGAATTTAATGGTGTGGATAGGAGATCTTATTTTCATTTGTCTACAATACCTTTCCAGACTTCTTTCTGCTTTAGTACTGACTAGTTGTCCCCAGTATTTGAGGTGATGGAAACTGGTAGAGCTGTGCTCCACAGCAAGGAATGTTACCAGTGTATCTCTGAAATAGTATTTGAGAACACTGGTACTTCGCTATCCTCATGACCCAGTAAGATTATGTAATTTTAGGTGATCTTTCAAGTCTAAAATGTCCACAATGCTACACAGAAAAAACTCCAAATTTGGTAAGACATTCTTTAAAGACACAGGAACATGTTAAGGTGGAAAAAGAAGAAAATTGATGTGAACAAGCAAGTAGTTTACAGCTCCTGAGCACACTTGTAAGGGGTAATACTGCTGAGGAACTAGAATTTGAATCTGGAAGTTGCAGACCTAGTCACATAATTTTTGTGTGTCCTGCTGGGTAAAGACAAGGGACAGAGGCAAGAAACAACAAGACACAAAGAGTTGGGGGAACGATCTGTCCTTTTGGCACTGAACTGCTTGAGTGGAAGATTGCCTGAGTGCTCTTAAATTAAAGTACATTGATCCAGACCCAGGAAACTTAAAAGGAGTTTCTCAGGGACCCTCTCAGATGGGAGTCACAAATAATGCTACCAAGTTCAGATAGCTACTCAGGAGGCCCAAAAATTACAACCAAAGATGATCCAGTTGCAGCAAATAAATTATCTTTGGAGTCGCCAGTGAAGAACAAGAAAAAACACATTCCTCAGCTCATTAAGAATCCAAATACTCATTTCCAGGCTCATCTTCCATACAGTACAGACTAGCATTGTGGGAACAAGCACAGTCACAAATGACAATGCTTATGTTTCACTTGCAGAGGAAGAGAGATAAATTTTCTTCAGAAACAACTCAAGTGAGGTTTCAGCATTAAATAGTTCCCAAGAGAAGATTCTCTTTTATTTTCTGCACAGAATTTGCTAACTTAAGCTGGGCTTCCCAACTTTTGTGATCAGATATGGCAATGCCAATGTTTGTCACCCAAGCTGGTGACAAATCAAGGGGATGCAGAATATTTCCAACATGAAAAAAATCTTGCATGTGCACACCAGCTCAAATTTGTATCTACTGCATGCATTTAGTTTTTGCAGTACAGTTCAAGACAAATATTGCTGTTTTGTATCATAGTACTGTATGAACATCTTGTAGTAATGCAGCAGTTCTCATCAGCAAGGAAATCAGTGACAGGCATTCTGTTCTTAACAAAGAATATATTCAAAGAACATATATCCACCCTCTAGTTTTTTTGAGCCCCTTACTGCATGAATTCTTACTGACACTCAATTCACCAGAAACTGTGTCCAAGGCAGTCAAAAGAAAGGCAATTCCTTAATGATATGACACTCAGAGAACAGTCTCCCTAACATCTTACTTACTACAACAATACTTCCTGCCCATATTTAGGTGGAACCCATGCAATAGACCATTCTCAAAACAAGGAGAGCAAGAGAACAAATGACCCAGTTCAGACAAGCCTGCATTTCCTTGTCTGTAATCAGAAGCAAATGGCTGCACTTGTGTGGTCAGAGAACTTTTCTCACACTATGTCTGAAGTTTGTACAGTTTGAAAATAAAGGAATTCAAAAGGTTATTCTTCCCAAGTGCAGGACCCTGCATTTGCCTTTGCTGAATTTCAGAAGGTTCTTCTCTGCCCCTCTCTTCAACCTGTCAAAGTCCTTCTGAAGGGCTGCACAGCCCTCTGGGCTATCAGCCACTCCTCCAGCTTTGTGTCATCAGTGAACTTGCTGGGGAGGCACTCCACTGGCTCTTGGATCAGAGATTCCCGAGGATTGGTCTTTTCAGTGAAGATTGATGCAAAGAAGGCATTCAGTAACAGCGCCTTCTCTTCATCACCTGTTACCAGGGTCCTCTCTCCATTTGTAACAGGCCCACATTATCCTTTGTTTACCTTCTGTAATTGATGTATCTGAAAAAGCTGTTCTTGTTGTTCTTGACATCCTTGGCCACATTTAATTCCAGATGGGCCTTGCCTTTCCTTGTCTCCTTTCAACTTACTCTGACAACCTATCTACATTCATTTCAAGTGGCCTGACCCTGCTTCCATCTCCTGTGTATTTCCTGCTTATGCTTGAGTAGTGATCAGAGTTCTTTATTCATCCACGCATGTTTCTTGCCCCATTTGCCTGGTTTATTGCTCATCTGGATATATAATTTTTGAGCCTGGAAGAAGTGATCCTTGAATATCTACCAGCTGTACTGGACCCCTGCTCCCCACAGGACCTGTTCCTATGGGATTCTTACAAGAAGTTCCTTAAAGATGCTAAAGTTAGCTCTCCTGAAGTACATGGTCACAATCTTAATTGTTGCCCTGTGTCCTCCTCATCCAATACTAAACTCATGAGAAGGTTCTTAAAAAGACTCAAATATAACACAATTAAATATTAATTAAACCTCCCTCTTACCTCCTTTCTGTTACAATGGCTGCAGGGTGGTTGAGAGGAAAGTAGCAAAGGAGTACTCTGTGGGACTCTGAGGACTACATACAAATCCAAAGTCTGTATTAGGTGTATAGTAAGTAATTAAAAGAAGCAACAAAATGCAAATCTTGTGGAAGAATAAGTAAAACCTTTGGGAAAAAACCCAAAACCAATCACATTATGTATTTACTGAACTTATCCAAGGGAGTTGTGGTAATTTGAAAAAAAAGGAGATCCAATTTATTTTCTAAAGCCATTAAAAGAAGTCCATCAAATCACCGAAGATGCCAAGTTCTCTTGGCAATAAAAAGAAGATCCTTGTATGGATAAATTATCAGTTAATAGAAAAAGGAAAAAAATAACCCAAACAAACTCTCAGTGGGTTTCCTTAGGATCTCTACCAATGACAGCTTATGTCCACAACTTTTGTACACATTTGGAAGAGGGCAGAGAACCATGACAAAATATGCTGATGAAAGCAGGGTAGTAAAAACATGCCAACAGTCCATAACACGGCATAACAGATAAAATTAAAATGTTGATAAACCCACCAAAATTATTTTCATGGGGGAAAAAATGCAAGCCTAACTGTACATACTGGTGTGATAGGGAGAAATCCTAACACTGAAATAGGTACTAGTCCTCAAGAAAAGGTCGGTTCAATGCTCAGTCAAGAAGCATGGCTAATGTTAGGAAATATTATGAAAGGAATGCAGAAGGAAGCAGAAAATCATATTGACTGCTAAATAAACCTTTGATTCCCCATACAAGGAAGGGGGAAGTAAAGCTTGAAGACATATGTAAGACAATACAAAAGAGAGAAGATGAGACACAATAGCAGTCTATCAAACCAGGTCTTGTGATGCATTCATTAAAAGACACTAGAATAGTTAACTTGTCAGTAGATAGAAAATACCATATGAAATAAGCAGGCACCAGGCTAAAAGGAGGCAGACAGTAAGAGGAACTACTTTACTTGACCTAAGAACTGTGCAACTCTGCCACAGATGCTTACACATGATGCTTTATACAGATTCTAAAACCATTTAGGCAAAGAATCAAAAAAACCAACTAAAATTTATTCACACAAGGATACCACTTCTGAATTGCAACCACGAGAATGAAAATAACATTATCAGGGCACTATCCTTGTTAGCCTCAGCTGACCATATATTCTTCCCTACGCAACTACTGTTAGCCACTCTCAGAACTCGGGTCTAAATGAATCTTCAGTAAAGGCCTCTTAGCATTTCATAACTGAGTAAATTACATTCTCAAATATAAAATTCAGTTTTAAAATTTTTTTGTTTATGTCAAATACATTTTATATATTAGTGCTGAACTCAACCCATCGTAAGTTAGCCTGTATGTAAACTCCCTTCACACGGCTTATAGAGAAAATGTGAAGAGAATTCAAGGCATGATTATGTTTTATGCAAAATAACAACATTAAATTATTTGTATGTTCCCATGAACGTACTGTCTTAATAATTCAGAAAATGCCACATGCATATTTATTTATATAGCTTATAAATTATCACAAACTATAATGAACAAAAAACTTCCATATATCATAACAATATTTCAAGGTATGATACAAATTAAGTGTATTTTATCCCAACCATAACTTTAAATTTTACCTTTATCTGAGTCCAACTGTTCCTGGGAAAGAATACCACACAATACTGGGTTCTTCCACACTCCCTTCTCTTGTGTAAGTGTTGTTAAAATGTGCAGCTCCTGGCTGCCATTTTCCATCAAGTTTTTATGAGCCACCTGAACAATACAAAACAAAGTATTGTTTAAAAACGACGTAAATAATGTGTCTTTTATACTCCTTTATACCTTACATTGTCAAAATAACACCTTATCAGAGTTAAATGTATAACAAAACAATCTTAACATTCAGCCTATATAAGTTCTACTTCTGCTACTGTTGCCTAAGATTTAAGCTGAGAAACCTAAACAACTGAGTGCCTCAAACTCACCTTGAGATTTATTAACCTTTTATTAAGGGCTACTTCTGAAATTTCTGAAACTAAATTTTGAAATAGGCCTCTCTTTTAAAAATGGATTAATAATTTCTCTGGTCTACATATGGGTCTGGTACCAGGTGCCTAAACTTTATCTTCTCAAGCTCTTCAGCAGCTCAGTTTCTATGTACTGGAGACACAGCAAAAATTCTTTTTATAATGTCAAAAGATTTTAGCTGTTAAGGTCTCTCTGCATGGTTCTATGCAAATATGATGAAACAAGCTGGAATCTTAAAATCAGTTAAAATATCTTCCACTGCATTTATATACTAGAACAACTTCTGTGAGCAGATGTACACTTGGGAGCAAACTAAATACCTGCAAAAATCTGTGGATTAAGTAGCAATACACAACTTACACTGGTCCTTAAAAAAAAAAAAAAAGAAATGGCTCATTTTTCTTTTACTTTTCCACCTGCTCTCAAGGCTGTGGAACCTCTCAGCATCAAGCACATCTCTTCAGAATTAATTTATATAAGGCAATTGATAGTCAAAATTTATTCTAAAATAATCAGCCTTTCATCTTCCTATGTTATGTAGGCTGAGAATTCTGAGGTAACTGTATCTGGTCTTTTTCACTATTATTCTTTTCTCCTCCCCCCACTTTCGTTTTTTTTTAAACTGTAAATGGGACCTCCCACTACATATTTCTAAACACTGAGGAGTAGAACTTGTTCCAACACCCTCCTTTAAAGAACAGCTCTAAACTTAACCAGCCAGTGCCCTGTGAGCGATCTAATAATCCTTCAGTATCAACTGGCCTTTCATTCATAAGTTTCAAACATACAACCATATACAGTAAAGAATTACTTATCTGACAATATTTCATTTCTAAGAGTGTTAGTAGTCAACTGTATTTTAAAACATGAATTTTCTTTTGGAAATCTGTAATTTTTTTTCTCCACAGCTGCTGCATGTAGACAAACTACATTACCTTCAGCAATTCCTGCAGAGTGCATAGGATTTCCAGCTGAAGGCCTTGCTCCTTACAGATATGCTACATACTCAATAGCCCTAGGTTTTCAAAACATTCTGAAAAGTTATTAAGTCTTCATTTCATGAATCAAACTCACCTGTACAAAAGCCTGAAATTCTTCCCATTTATTTTCAGGTAAGTCCAGAGGCAGACACAGTAGAAGTTCAATACAGCTTCTGGAAGTCAAAAAAAGGAGTATTATTTGAGGCAATTTTTGACTTTTAAATTGTACAATCAACAATTCTTTATTCTAATATCAAAATAGTTGCTTGAAACACCAGCCACAAAACAGTTTGCTTCCTTGAACACACAAAGAAAAAGAGGTCACGAACACTCTTGCAGAAACTGTAAAAGCAAATTCTCTAAAAGACACCATAAAAAAAAGAAATTATCATTGAATCCAACCCTGTAAAAGCTTGTGCAAACTGATGCACTTTCAAATTGCACGCAGATCAATAGTAGCAAAGTGTTTCAAACCAGGAATGTCAGCTTGTCCTAGGTCAGGAATCCTTCCTGTCTCAATTCCAACAATGAGATATTCACCCTTACATACAGCAACCACCGTGAGGAAGGTATGTCCTGACAAATGGACTGTGAAGACATTTAGGCAATGAAAAATTAATACCATACCGAGTGGTTTAGTAACTGAAAAAACATACTCACAGTGCTAAACGTTCAAGCACAAAGGCTACGTTTTCACACTCAGAGGTAAGGTAAGGTCGTGCTTTAACATAACTTCGGATAGCCACCGTGTACACCTCCAACAGAGGCAGAGGATCTTCTGATGTTTTCCACTTTTCTGCATATTCCAACAAAGTCTATTTAGGAAAAGGAAAAAACAACCCAAAAATCAGGAACAAATGTAAGTTTAAAATTCTGTACTTCGCACTAGTAGATCTTTTTACTATAAATTACATATTCTCAAAGCATGCTTTTTTTCCTTAAAATTTACTGTTTCATTAACAACTGACACTTAAGACTCCACACCAACCATTCCCTAATCATATAGAAATGTTATGACTGACACTTCCTCCCTGTGGTAACATCATATGATTCATTTTACATTCCTATTTTCCAAATACAGAAGCCTGAAAAGTGTATCATAGTTAAGGGACTGAAAACTCATTTTCAGACATTCACCTCTACAGTTCAGCTTCTAAAGTGAGTAAATTAGAAAGTATTCGTCTTTATTTTAACTTCTTTCAGGAACAGTTTTGCATTTCCCCTGCCTTGCCACCTTGAAGATACAGGTATCTTCAGGACATTGCTTTTTACATGGCTCAGAAAGGAATATATCCTATGCATTTTAAAGACACCACTGATGCACCAAAAGCTCATTAGTCAAAAAATTGTCTTCCTACTTCCCACATGTAATTTCAAAATAAAACTCATGGGAGTGATGAACACCACCAACCAAAGTACAAAAGACTTCTATTTATTTCAGTTAAGGCCAGGGGACTCAGGCACACATTTAGGCAGAGTAGATAGTAAGGTTCTCCACTCAAGATCCAGACCATACCCACCTTGGATCTCTCCTATCATGCCTAGGGTAGCTTGATGGATTGCAAACTAATTCCTACACTATGGCAGGTTGCATAGAGTCTATCACATTACAATGATCCATTCTGCTGTTTGCTTCTTGAGGGGCACAACACACAGAAAGCTGAGAGGAAGAAAGAGCAATTTTGGTTGTCTGACACCCTGCTGAAAACAGGGCCATCAGAATGTATTGTTTGGAGGAATATGTTGATGGAGCTGTGAGGATCCTGAAGAACAGAGATTTTACAGCCTTTTTGGGCAACCTGTTTCTGAGTGTTCAGAATCCCATTTATTAATATTTTCCTCCACCAGTACCTAGCGGCAGTCCCATAGAGGGACCCTCAAACTGGTGCTAGCATAGCTGAGGGTGCTGCAGGTGCTCAGCCAGGGCACACTGGAGGCTGCTCAGGACAGCTGGGTTGGTCCCAAGCCTCTACTGGTGCATGGGGCTACTCCCTGCCACCCCCAGCTTTGTGCTCAGCTTAGCTGAACTACGTGTCAGTGCATTCATCCTGGATGCTGAGTTCCCTCCCAAAAGTCTCTCTGACCTCCCTTACCTTGCTGGTTCCCACCAAATCACTACCATCCACAGAAGTGCTGAAAATGTGCTCTGTCCTCTCATTCAGTTACTAATAAAGAAGTTAAGAGAATATTTGCTCCAGTATTGAGCTCTGATAGGATGCCACAAGTAGCTGGCTTCCATCTGGAATTTGCACTACTAAGTCTTTGGGACCCACACTTCAGCCAGAGGACGATTTCAGAGATTTGTTTATAATACTATGGGAGATTAAATACTAGAACCTACTGATGTCTGGCAGAAAAACATCTGCTATCTATCCCCTTGTCTGCAGAACCACCTTCTTCATCACAGGAGAAAATCAAGTTGTCAGTGTGAAAGCATGTTACAGAGCTCATACTGTCAAGGACACTTAGCAAAAGTCACAGTTCTCTTTATTAAGGTCAGCTGTAATTAAACCAATTTTGACAACATTGGCTCAATTCTGACAAGGTTTGTTCTGGTTTGTTCAGAGCCCTCTGAACAACAAAGCTCTTCTGCTACAGAGTCCCCCACATACCTGAATAAGAAACAGAACAAAGTGGTTCTCAATTAACATCAAATGTTGAAATTTTGTTTAATTTTTAATATGTAAGTACATCTAAAATATATATCTATATATCTATCTAACTATCTAAAAGAATTTTCTATGTCTGGGATACAATGACACTTAAATGATAAAGTGAGACTTGTTGCAAGTTTATGTATTAGAAAGTAAGAAAACCAAATGTTAAGTATTCTGGAAAGGTAAGTCAATCATATTAAAAAGGAACAAGACAAAACAAAACTAGGTTTAGTCCTGCCTTCAAATCTGCTAAGCTAAGCTTGAGTTAAATTCAGCATTGTCTGTCTATGTTAGCTGTCTGTACTCAGTTACCCAGTGGTAATATTAAGAATATACTTAAAATTCTTATATCTGGCAACATCCAAATAAACCCTCTCAATAAAAAATGTCAACTATACTAAACTGAATCAGAAATCTGTTTCGTGTGGTCATTTGCAGTTACAATACCATCACCAGGTTATATACTGTTCACCCAAAACACAGACCCAAAGTTATCTCATTCAAGGACATAACAGGTAAGAATCATGCAGGTTTTGGCAAACTGCTGCATTGGAGCCTGGTTTGCTTTTAAAGGAGATCTTACAAATGATCACCTTAAAAGAAATTACATATTCTATCTCTCTCCTGCAGCAGCAGATGCTTCTGAGCATCTAGTGCTTCCTACTGGAACCGTGAACCTGAATGGAATATTGTCTGTTTTACTGTAACACTCAATTTGATGCTCTCCTAAGAGCAGCAAAAAAGCACCACAGGTCATGGCACAGAAATCAAGGAAGAGCAAAACAGAGCTGAAGGATGAAAGAAGCAACAGAGGAAGACTGGATAAACAAGCTAACAATATTAGCAAACACTATTTCAGTACCACTTGGCAGTTTTGCTCAATGCACAAGAATAATCAGATCAGAACAAAGCAGTAGCCTTCAAAGAATCTTGAAAGAAACTCCAGTGAAAAGCCTCCCTTTGTCCTGATACTCTCATAACCAGAAGTACTATGATTTCCATTACTGACTTGTCACATCTGACATGTTTAAGGATGCTAGTGGTAAAACCGCAAAGCTGAACAAAAAACAGCCCAGGAAAGTATACTTTATATTCTTCACTTTTTGGGTCCTGAAGCAATGTTTTGGACAGAAAAGGCAATAACTTCTTCCCTCTGTCCAGCTATATAAGTACTCACATTAAAGAGTGAAGAGTATAAGCCTCAGTTTACATAAATGTCACAGACTTGCAGAAGAAACCCTCTCTCCTCAAACTGATGTTGTTTCTTGTTAAGAATTCACTAGAGCAATCAATACTGCACCTTTCACAGTATAGTACTGCAGGAAATTTAAAATAAAAAGCATGGTGATATAATACTTTTTCCTTACGGAATAAATTTTTTCTTCTTTTAAGCGATTTGGAATGACTTGCATTTTTGTACTGGAGAAAACACCACAAAACTACTTTTTGTTAAAAGAGTATTACAGCTTAAACAATTTCACACTTGCTTAAGAGACAATTCTCCCTGTAAAGGGAAAAGGTGAAAACAAGTTGCTGGTGAGACTGAATAAAAGAGGGACAAACATGGTAATGTGAAACTCAGCATACCTTACTGTTCATATTGAATCACAGATAGACTGGGAAAATCCTTTGCATTAGTTTGGAATGCTACCTAGCTCAGTCAGTCAGTTTTGTAATTGGACATAAATAGTTAAAACTAACACTGTCCTCCAGAATTACTTTCCTTTCTAATTAATTTGAAAAAACATACTTCTCTTTTTAGAGTAAATATGTATTGAAAAAACCCCAAAGCAAACCACAACAATAACCAACCTCCCAAGTGGTAGCTAACATTACAGACCAAGACAGTTTTACCCGGGTTTTACCCAGATTGTCTAAACTTGCTACAACTGGCCTGGAAGCCAAACAGCCAAATCTGGCCAAGTAACTTTTGTCATCTGATGTAAATTTCATTTTCAATACAGCCCACCCACTTTTACACACCTCCTCTTGAAAAGACCACAGCAAACAACAAGATTAATGCAAGCTTTGGCAAATGAAGGACATTTCAAACTTAGCTTCCAAGCCAGGACAACATATCCTGGAAGTGTCTCAAAGTGTTGAGGACAAGAAGGAAGAAGAACGGGTAAGAAAAGAGAAGGGGGCAGGAAGATGTAACTAAACAAGTGGTCATTTGAGAAGCCTGACTGAAGAGGACCAAAAATATTCTCACCTGCCATTGCAAAAATGAGAACCTAAAGAAAAAACTGACAGTCTCAACAGAGCGACACTGATTCATAACATGACAAGTGACCACTGAGACCTGTCACCAGATCAGGAGATCTCAGGTTTCATGGTAGGTGGTCAGCATGCTATAGAACCTCCAGCTAGGCAGTGTCACCATCCAATCTGCACACGGGGGCATACTGAAGACAACTGACCCATTATGACAGAACCCAGCTGGAATTCTCACACATAAAAAGGAACTCTGCAGAAACACCACCAGAAGATTGGATGAGAGAAGAATTATAAAAGCACTTGCAGAAACTATGACAGTCCAATGAAGACCACTACGACCCACATTCAGATTATTAAGAATAAACTGAAGCAAATAAAATCTCATTTTTAAGATATGAAGTTTAGTAGCAGTTAGTCAAAACAGACAGAATCAACAGACTGGCAAATTCTCAGAATACACCATCTAACAAAAAGTATTTGGTGTGTTGGTGACCTGTTACTACCATCTTTTAAAAGAAGCAAACACATTGTATAAAGCAAGAAGAGAAGTTTGCACTATAACATACTGGCACTAATTTCAGCATTAAATAGTGCTATTTTCATCTCGTATATATAGATCAGCCACTTCCAAGCAATTACATGAACTATATTAAGCATTTACACCCACCACACCCTTCAAAAATATTCATTAGTACAACAGATTTCCTTGTCTGGATGTCTCTAGACTAGACAGCACTGCCATTATACAAAGAAAATCAAATTCATTCTGCTTTGCTTAATGAAACAGTGTTGTGCTCTGCTTACAACCATAAAAAGAAAGAATTTTACCCCCAGCCCTGGGCCTCATTAAGTTATTTATCTCCCTAGTCAGGACATGCTTGTTAATCAAGCCAAGTACTGTATTCAGGGCAAAGCAGCCAAAGTTTTGTTCCTCTGTGAGACTGAAATGAGCATTTTATTTTAGCAGCAGCTTACACAGTCAAGAATCCTCCAAAAGTCGAATAATCTTGATCTGTACAATAAAAATAAGTATGTATTATATCTGTGGTTTAAACTGTGGAAAATGTATAGACACAGGTAACATTTTTTCATCTTTATCAGAACCCTTACAAGAATGTTGCTGTAGCAACCCACCCACCAGAGGATGCTTTACTGAACAACCTTCTTTGCTAAACCTAGCCCTACAACACTAAAGCAGTGCTAAAGTATGTTTTATATTAAAAGACACCATTATTTACTGATAATGGGAGTTACACGTGTATGGTCCACACCTACATGTTTCTTCAGCTCTGAAGAACAGATTCCTACCCTGAACACACCTGAATAAGGGTAAGCTTACTTAAATTTATATAAGGACATGCCTGGGACAGTAATTTTCATTCCCTGCTACACCCAAAGGACTAAGGGGCTGGGAAGGTGACAGATGGTGGTCACACAGGTAAGCTGCACCTCTCAAACCACTCCAGTAAGTAGCAAAACCTTTATTTCAGTGACTTTCTTCAAGCACATCCACACAGGAGAAAAGTCCAAACAACAAGCTTGATACAATTGTATTATCTGGAGATGAGTCTTAGGGAGCTGTACACAAAGCGTGGCTAAAGGAGCTCCCTCCACGAAATAAACTCCTCAGTGGCAGAGGTAGCAAAGCAATGACCAAGTTCCATGCACCCAGGCAGGTGCAGGAGCTACAGCTCTTCTCAGTGAGATCACTCTGCCACTTGCTGATCACATGGAGCATTCGCACAGAGGCAGGGCTCCCCGTGACACAGCATCACCTCTCACTCCTCCAGTACCTGCCAACCACCAACCGATACAAAAGAGCAGCTGCTTTCAGAGGAACCATCAATGGTCTGATTCAAGAAAACAGGTCAAGCTTTTTTCAAAGCTCATAAAGAATGGCTACAGCTCTGCTATCACCAAAAGAAATTTCAAAGGAAAGTGAGGGTTGCAGTTAAGAAAAAGGGTAACTGAAGAAAATCAGTGAAGCAAGTCTCCCATATGAACCACGCACATGACTTAAGAATATTTTTCTTGGCTTAGGATTCTCCCCTGTAAAGGCAACAGGTACGTTCTAATAACCAGAGCCACTCACAGCTCATACCATTAGATGGATTATGAGGAAATGAAAATGAATTTGAGAGCCTGAGTTTAGTATCATCATACAGAGGAAGATGCAGAGAGATCCCAGCCACCCTAATGAGCCTGATAACACAACCACTTGAGTCAAATCAAGTCCCATTGACTACTCTGGACTGGTTTAGAACTGGATGCTTAGGATTAAAGGGACTGAAAGGAAGAAGACATACCACAATTTTATCCAGAATAAGTGTCCCTCAGGATTTTATCTTGGGACCAGTGCTTTTCAGTATCTTCATCAATGACCCAGACACTGAGGTAAGTGCACCCTCACCAAGTTTGCAGATGATACAAAGCTGAATAGTGTAGTTAACACAACAGAAGGAAGGGATACTATCCAGAGGGACTTGGAGAACTGGTCTACAAGAACATCATGAAGTTCAGCAAGTCCAAGTGCAAGGTGCTGCACCTGAATCAGGGTAACTCCAGATGTGAGTACAAACTGGGAAAACTCATTGAGAGCAGCCCTAAGGAAAAGGACTTGGTTGTTCCCACGGATAAAAAGGCGAACATAAGCCAGTAAGGTGTGCTCACAGCCCAGAGAGCCAACCGCATCCTGGGCTGCATCAAAAGACAGGTGGCCAGCCGGTCAAGGGAGGGGATTCTCCCCTCTACTCTGTCCTCGTGAGACCCAGCTGGAGTGCTGCATCCAGCTCTGGGTTCCTCAGCACAACACAGACATGGGCCTGTTTGAGCAGGTCCAGAGGAGGCCACATAGATGATCAGAGGAATGGAGCACCACCCCTACGAATAAGGGCTGAGAGAGCTCAGGTTGATCAGCATAGAGGAGAAAAGACTTTGTAGAGACCTCACTGTGGCCTTCCAGTATCTTAAAGGGGCTCATAAAAAGGAGGGAGTGAGAAATTTTATATGGGCAGATAGTGACAGGACAAGGGGCAATGGTTTTAACTGAAAGCAGGAAAGTTTAGATTAGATGTTAGAAAGAAATTCTTTACTCACAAGGTGGTGAAGATAGATGTCTCATCTCAAGCACTGCTCAGGGCTGGGCTGGATGGATCCTGTGCAACATGATCTAGTGAATGGCATCCCTGTCCATCACCTGGAACTAGATCATCTTTAAGGTCCCTTCCAAGCCAAACCATTCTATGATTCAATGACTTATGTACAATCAGGTTCCTTAGGTGGTCATGAACCTGATCTTCACTTAAGAATGATTTTGATCTCCCAGTCCCTTTCTTATGGTGAGACAATACATGAAAATGATTTGTGGTATCTTCTTCCTCCCTACAAGATTATAACCTAGAGACATTAAAAAGCAGGGTAAGAGATATAACCATGATTTCTTTCAGTATTCGAATATCTGAAGTCTGTCTAAGCCTGCAAGTTTACTAGACTATTAAGGAAAGATCTCAAACAATTATTCTTGCCAAAGTTAGTTCAAAAACATTAACTGCCAAAACCTTTTGTTTTCCTTTTCCAAAAAGTACATGAAAAAGAATTTCTTGTCAAAATCATGTATCATTGTTCAGACACTTTGAAAAGCAAGCAATTCTCTTAATTTAGCTTGTAATGACAGAGATACACACATCACAATGAATTAAGTCAATGGTCAGTCGATAACCTGGAAGACAGGGACTTACTTTCTTTGAAGGAATAAATCACTTTGCCATGGTGATATTATTATCTGACAATAAGACATGGGGAGCGAGATATGATTTAAACAGGTGTTCTTTGTGAACAGTTGTCTTCTACATTAGATTGTGTTAGAAATTCAGATATACTGTCAGACATTGCCTTTTAAAAACGTACAAAAAAAGTGAAAGGAAGTATTTTGTAGTACCACATAGTGTTTCTCCCACATACGTACTGTTCAAGTACTACTCATCATCTATAAGATGTCTTCTTTTTCCATGCAAACTGAGGAAAAACAAGGCAGAATGTATTTCCCTCAGGTCACGAAATATATTGTCTGTGGTCAGCTGAAGAATAGCACAGAAAGAGAATGGTAACTCTAATATTGGCCTTTAAAAACTCCACATTACTATCTGGTTGCAATTACTTCAACTCTCGCTTCCTCAAATTTATTGTGTAATACTTCAGATGGGCAAGAACTACCTCTCAAATATACACAGTCATATTTTAAGAATGTAATGCACAGTAATAGTCTCACTCCTGCTTGTCTATGTCCAAGTTACTGAAACATGCAATGATGAGCCATGAGAAGTAGGTAAAGCCCGACACTGCAGCAGTAAGGGTATGAAAATACTGATCATGTCTATTAAAAGTCTTCCTATGCTATCTGACTGCTGCTGAATGTGAAGAACACTGACAATGCAGCCAGACTGACCCACGAGGAAAACAGAACAGATGATGCCTCCTGGTTTTATATTACCAGCACAATCCTTTCTTTGTATTACAAAACTGAAGTGTAGCCCTGAAGGTAAGCTGTAAGACTCTTACCATTTAAACCGAAACTGAAATTAAAATGGAAATGTATCCCAATATCCTGTACCCTACACAATTACTTGTTTCTGAACTTCCATCTTTTTGCTTTTGATGCTTTAAAAGTAATTCTACTGAAGCTTAGACAAGTGAGATTTATTATGTCTCTAGTAAAAAATGTTTTCCCCTTCATGATTCTGTACTTTGTTTTTGTTGCCTTTTACCTTTTGTCGCCTTTGCACTGATCTCCATACCTTGCAAATAATCACTAAATGAAGACACGGACTTAAAAGTCTGACTAGTAGGCCCAGATAATTTCTCTCTGCTGTATTCCTTCTTCAACAAAGGAGCTGTCTAGTATTCAATTACCAAAATAACCCGATTAGTAAGATTAAAGACAACCCTCCCCCATACTAACTCCAAGGGTCTATAACCTTAAGTCAGTTTTCACTTCCAAAACCGCAACCTATCTGCTTCTCCCTGAAAAAGCATTTCCCATGCATGTGTTTCACATTGTTGACCTTTTAGGTATGGTAGTCACAAGCTACAACTAACTGCTTACATTTAACTATTATTCAAAAGAAAGTAGAACAAGATTTGAAACTGCTGCTCAAACTTTTCTTTCCCAGGGGAGTTAAGAGCACCATTCAATAAAGTTCTTGAAGTATCCATGGTTCCACAAGGACTGTTCTTCAGTACTGGAACAGGTACACAGACATGACTCGCTGAACTTGAGAAGTCTCCAACAGTTACGTCTTGCCAGTCAGTTCACTGACAACTCCTGCATCTGGGACCACCATCTCAGGGAATATATTGAGGAATCTCAGATGTGCAGCACTCCACTGCAGAAGCACGCATGGCAACTGTACACAAGCCCAGTTCCCAGATGGTATCACACTAAGGGTGTGCACACATCCTGATCCTAAGAGACCAAGTATTTTGAGGTCTCACTACAATTTTGGCAGCTACGCCACCAGATACAGAAACTTCTAAAAACATTTCACATACAGGTTTATGCTGTTGCTTTGAGATATCCGAGATGAACGCATTTCTTTAAAAAATGAATACACTGGTCCTTTTTAATATCATAAATAAATTCACTGCTGAAATACCTATGCGAGGTACATATAAACAAAAAAGCTTTTTTAAAAAATCTGTGAATTATATTTTAACTACAATGTAAAAATAAAGATGTTATAAATAAATCGTACATGCATAAATTCCTCAGATCAAGAACAGAACAATATAGTGAGAAATAAAACACCTTTATAAAAGAAGTCAAAAAATGCTGAATGGCCACTCAGACACTGCTTCCCAGGAATAAGGTTGACAGAATGAAATGCCCTCTAGTCTTTTTAGGATAGCCAGGAAGAATTTCTCCAATTGCATGCAGAGGTGACAAGCCCTTGAATGGCAACAGAGCATGGGTACTGGAGAGAGAGCCAGTGCTAGAAATTGCAAGACAGCTTAGCTCCTGCAAAGACCCTGAATCCTAAGAGATGAAACACAAGGAACGTGATGACTTGATGTGGATTCTCAATTAAGTAGCTAGGTATAGTCACAATGTTGATGCTATTTTCTGACTTAACAATAGCAGAATAAAAGGTGTTGGTTTGTCTGGGTTTTTTTCTGGGAAACACACCTATTATGCTGATTCTTGAGATGGGGCTAAACATTGATCTCATTCAAGACAAATTCATTTCTGAAAGCTGTATTTTTCAGAGTAAAACTGTGAGCCTGAAGCATAAGCTCACTGACTACTACAACCATTAAAGAACTGAGTATGTGATAAAGGCAGCATTGTTCAAATTCCTGGAATGCTGATAATAGTCTACTTTCAAGGTCAATTTATGATAATTTAGAAACTAAGCTGGGCTTCTGGCCTTGAGTTTTTTGTGCAATTCCAGCCCTGTGCCAGTATCTTTACTGAATCAAATGAAAAGTCACAGAACTGAACTGACAAAATAGAAATAAACCTGCAAGTAAGTGAACAGATCACTCCCACATGGAACATCAGTCCTGGTTTGCAATAGTAAAAACATCCCTGCCCCAAGAACTCAGTGTAAAAGAACTCAATTAGAAGATGACTGGGAGGATAGCAGGCATGACCAATACACTGGGCAGTCATGTCCTCACAGCATCTAAGGAGGAGTTGGTTCAAGAAGCATTTCCAGACCATCAGAAATTATGTGAACACAGCAACATTGCCTGTGATGCCTCTCTCCTGTATGGAATATGAACAGAGTGGTTCAGAACAGCTTTACAACACGTGCTCTTCTTAACTAAGTATTTGAGATACTAAAAATATATTAGAAATCCAAATTTAGACATATCTGGAGTCAAGAAGCTTTCATACCAATGCATTAGTACCAGATAATGTCTTTGTGAAGTCCCACAGCAAAAAAAAAAATCTTTACAGTGTTAAACTACAATTATTTTCAGCCTTGATGATCTACAACTTTTAGAGATGAAAACCATCTTTTACTTTTGTGATTTCTCGCCTTCCTTTCTCTCCTCCTTGTTGTTCAGTGTTTTACCAGAAGATGGAGAACAAGCCTTTCACCACATAAAAAGCCAACTGCAGCAACTTTTTTTTTTTTTTTAACTGTGAGGTTAAGGTTCCCATGAAAGGTTCCCATGTTAATTTGAGGAAACTAGAGGCAGCTAAGGAATTGCTGGGATGCAACCAGCATTTATGTTTACTTTGTACAAGGACAAACTGCCCAACTAAGATATCAAAGGAACAGAATATTCAAGCAAAAACTTGAACAGTTCTTGAACTAGTTCTGCATGTCAAAAAACCCTTACTTCTACTGTCTAATTTAAATCAAGTCTACCTCAGATTGCCCATGAGACTTTACCATTTAAGTCATTAGAAACAAATACTGTAACAGATGATTTTTAAAGCATTTAAGAGTAAACAAAATGTTTATATAATATAAACCCCATCTCTTGCCCATTTAAAAAAGTACAGGGGAAAAGGAGGGAAGAAAAAAATACGAGTATCTATTGCTTTTGCTGTGGTATGACAACCTTCTGATCAAGACATTCTCCACATCACCATGATAACAGTCCATCTCTATTTTCCTTTCACCTTCGTCCCCAACAGAAAAACTCAAACATATATGACCTGTTTCCATTTTGTTTTTCAACTGGGATAGCCTACAGGCAATTTTACAGATTTTTAGGTTAGAACAAAAATTACATAGAAAAACACAGATATTCCAAACCTGTCCACAAGCATCAGCCAGAACAGCATCCATCTGAAATACTGGTGCTATCACAGATTTGCCATCGTAAAATCAACAAAATCAGTTTTTATTTATTTAGAACTGTACACAGAGAGGTGATTTTACATCAAAACAACACAGCACTGTACTTCTAAATAATTTCCAAAGCAGTTTAATGTTGCAAATTAAAACTGGCATTACTTTAACTGATTCAGTATTCGTTTACCAAGGCTTAGCACTGTTACCTTGATTCTGTAGCTACAGAAGTGCTGCAATAATATTAGCTCTTACATGTTTGTTATTATAATACAAAACAATCCAGAATCAAACAGCAAAACTCCAGCACATACACAGTATCAGACTGCATATACAAAACTGTGGATGACCATTTAATGCAATTGTATTTTCTACAGGACAAGTACTATTTAAATTATGGTTATGATCAAAGAACATCAATCTCAATTTGTACTCAATTTTCATTCTTAAAACCTACTGAGATTTTAAGTTGTTGACACGTTATTTTTACTTGAATGTGTCTTCTGAACTGCTTCACAATAAAGTTGTTAAGTAAAGTATAGCTCTAGAAAGGCAAGCTGCCTTTGGCTGAAGAACCAGATGATGACGCTTTAATTCTAATGGAGATATTGACTTGTGCCCAGAAGAGAGGACTGAAGCCAGTTAATTCCATCACTTACTACAAGACTGTATTTAAGCAATTGTTTTCATTCTCAGTTTCTGCAGGCATGGTGCAGAGCTATCCAATTTTTTTTTTTCCCATTACTACTCCTCCACTGACAGGCTGCAGTTTCAGTCTTTGTTGGTTTTTTTCCTTTCCCTCCAAACAGAAAACTCCAGCTGCTTTCACATTTTGCAAAGCCATCCTAACATCACTGCCTTCTCTACCCTGCAGCTGAAGGTAGGAATAAGTCATGTCAAGATTAGCAAGCACTGAATCAGCGAGTCAAGACAGACTCATTCAGAGATGAAGTTCAGAACCAGAATTGAAATTGGCAATTAGGTTCTGGTCCACAAAAAGCTCACAATGACTATACCGTTCCAGTGCAACACACTGTGGATAACACAGCAGAAAAGGAGGTTCTGAGAAGCCAAGTCTCTAGAGAACCCATCACAGGTAGTCATACTTCAGACTGACATTCAGCTGGTTCCATTAACTGGATGCCCATTAGCAGCTGAAATAGACTGTCTGCAACTGCTTCCGGAGCACAGCTTCTGCTTTAGTTTCATCCAAAAGACTTTAAAATTTCCACACTACAAAGTTGGTCAACAATGTAAAAGAAGTGTGGTGACAGTCACAAGGGATGATCAGATCACTTTCAAAGCAAACCCCATGTCTGACCCAGAGTACTAACATATAGGAACTCACTCTTTTAGTTCACGTGCATTTTCAAAAACTGTTCTGTTAACCACTGTCTCATTCATCTACTGAAGAGAGAATTTCAGAACCCTAAAAGCAAGTTTTGTATGAGCAGGTATGTTTTCATACTCTTGTCTGTATTACAGTGTTTCTCCTTCCATGGGCAAAAAAAAGCCCACCCATGTTCTGCTCACCCACGTATTCCAAGTGCCACCTACAAGGTAGCACTGATTTTTATTACTGGTAGCTTCAGTATCCAGATACACAGGTATGCACTCTGTGATACAGATAGCCATCACTTAATAAGAATTGATGTTTTTTGGTGTTGTCTAAACAAAAAAAACCCAAAAACCACCAGCTCAAATACCTTCAAGTACTAGTTTCCTGAACTGTTTTGAAGGTAATCCGCAAAAGTGTTGCAAAATTCTATCCATCCAAAAGCCTTTTTCTAATAAACTTTCTCCCCTCACCATCCTCCTAATTTTTTTTATTCTCAGAACAACCACGTAAATCTAAAATCTTGCCTATCAGACCACAATACAAAGAAATAACTGATCTGTAACTGCACTTTTTTTTTTTTTTTTTTTGGTGGCAAAACTGGAAACATTAACCATACACATCTAGGTTTTATGCTCAAGTTCCACCAGAAAAGGAAAAGGAGCTGCACAGTTACAGCAAAAAATCAAGACATGCAGTAAGTCATGCCTCTGTTCATATTTAAGGAAAGTTATCTTCCCTGGAGACTTTCTAAGCAACAAAAGTTAAGTTCAGAATACACAGAGAGAAAAGGTAATTGTTAAAGAACTGATACTACTTGCTGACTAATTTTGATTTGTTAGAAAGAATGAGAATACTTTTGAAATCCAGTAAATGTAACCAACTACCCCGCAATGAATGATTCATTTTCTCAGTCTGTTCAACCACTACACATTCATACATATATTCAGTAGTTCACAATATAACTACATATTATGCAGTTTATTATGCAAAATAAGTTGAATATCATAAAAAAAAAAATTAGAAAATACAAAAGCTTAACAAAGATAGAAAGTCAGTAGGAATTACCATTAGCTACTTTTTAACTCTTGCCTTAAAAGATTGTCCTCAAACAACCACATCTATTCAGGTCTCTGTTGTGGAATTTATTTTTTTTTAACAAAAGTCATTGCAGCTCTAGTTACCATTAATATGCTATTACTAAACAGATTTCAACAATTCTGAAAATGCAAGAGTGGGCCGAGTATTTGAACTCTCCCCTCCTCTCCGTACATATATTTACACCACCTAAGGCGTTAATGACCTTGATGACTTCTTATAATTACTTGCTGTGACTCTCATGGTTGTACATCTCTAGCAGAGTTAAGACTAATTGTGGGAAGAATCCATGTGACAATCTTAATGGTGAGTTTTTTTATCAACTTTTTGATTTTTTTTTAAACTATTGTTACAATTCAATTTTTAAGAAAATTAGCACCCCAACTCTTTGGAACACAAACATAAAAAATTAACCATGCCTCTAATCCAACTATTTCTACTTCACTAGGCAGATAAAGTAACAACAACAACAAAAAAATCTCTGGTTTGTTCTCTAATGCATATAACTGAGAAGCAGGGAAGTACCACTGCCCCCAATTTACAGATACGAAACCAAGAGACGTGACTATGCTGTTGGAAAATAGTTATACTTTTAAGGCAAAGTCTACACTGGAGGAAGGTTTGAAAAAAAGCACCTCAGCAGATACAGAAGCAGAAATAGAAGAAAAGCTTGTGGGGCTGTGCTACAACTCTCATAGTAATTATGTCATCTACCATCACCCAGAAAATTTTTTTAAAAGAAACCCACAGGAAGAGGAGACAACTGAAAGTTAACTACCAAACACAGAACCTTCTCTTAAATGAGAGGTGTTTCTCTCCCCAAATGTAAGTTAAAAGGCACAAGCAATTTGCATGTTTTTCATCTGGGCATGCTGAACATACCAAATGAGCTGAGTTTGCTAATTATTAAACTGAAAGAGGCAAAACAAAAGAGAAATTACCTTGGCACTATTCATCACATTATTTTTTAGCACTATATTGCTTAGAATTCAAAACCCAGCTAGCTTTAGAAAAAGATCTAGAAAAAACCTAGAAAATTAGTAAAGAGGCTCTGGTTACATCCATAAACTATTTTAAAACAAGCAAGTTCTCTAAAACACCAGTAAATAACTTACTTAAGTCTCATGCTTTGTCGCATACAGTAATAGAAATTACCATTCTTTAGGTTTGCCTTTAATCTTCCAACATTTTGCATTTAACAGGCACTTTCGGATCTGGTAATTAGTATCTAATTTCTCTCTTGCATCCTAACACAAGAAGTGAACTTGCTATAGTTCTAGGTTACATTTCTCTCTATTCAGATTTTCAATCCTGTCTCAATTCAATGTTGTCATCCCAACATTCATATTTTAGTCTGTTTAGTTAAAAACAGCATTCAGCAGTTGGCTATTAAACAAGCATTTCATGAATGTGGCGGAATGTTCATTACAGTAAACTTTCATCCACTGCCAGGAAATCTAATTTACCTATTCTTTTAATTATCAGACTGGCATATGGGCAGATTAAAAATAGGAAGACAGCCAGAAATAACTGTGTCTAATCTAGAAATGTGTACATTTCCTGCAGCATAGGTGACTTGAACCTGCTCTCTCATCAAGTGAAATGAGACATTACAATATTTCTATAGTTCAACTGCATTACATTTTTGTATCAGCCATCTTTAACAGATGAATGCAACTTCTCCCACTGCAACCTCAAACTGTTTTTATTCTGATAATAACTTAATTGATAATCTTCATCCTCAGTAGAAAGGTTACTTAATTGCGATTTTAAACTTGTCTACTCAGTGCAGTCAAATTGGCATCCCAAAGGATGCCTTCCATCTGATCAGTATTTCTGGTGAAAAAATAAGGCAACACCTACCACACTGTGTCTAATAAGCACCAGTGTCCTTCTACCAGTGCCAAAGTACTGCCACTGTGTCCACATGTGGGAAAGAAGAGGAGCCAAGGCCACACTTTCTCCTGAATATGTTGGCAAACCTGAGCAGAACTCTTGAGTTCCTGCCATCACACAGACATGGTGACCAAGTCTGGCTGGGTATCCAAAAGCAGTGTTCAGTTGCTACACAGGTTTCAACAAAAACACTACAAAAGTTCCCAGTCTGCAGAATGGGGATAAGGAAGTTTTATCATCTTCACTATTACTAGATTACTAGATTCATAAACACAAGTTCCTTTTTATCCCTGCAAGTCTCTTCTTAAGAGCAACCCTCCAATGATTAAAGAAAAAACGAAGTTCAGATTGAGTCTTTTGTGATTCTGAACATTTAATCTCTTCCTGTACCCATGAGACACAGGAACAGGTTGCCCAGGGAGGACGTTCCAAACCTGGCAAAGCCAGATTGAATTAAGGCCTGGTCTAGTAGTAGGTGTCCCTGTCCATGGCAAGGGGGGTTGGGACTAGATGATCTTTAAGTTTCATTCCAACCCCTTAACATTCTATGATTCTATGAATCACAATAATGAGGAACTCCTTATTCATGATTTGATTTAATGCCCAATCACTGAATGTACCTTAACAATTCACCAAAACAATATTTGGTCTGTTAGATACACAAATACCAAACAGAATTTGTCTGTTCAACAGAACCCATTCTCTCCATCGTTCTGAAAAACAGAAGACAAATACTTAAGAATTCTGGGGTTTTTTATATACAGGGCAGCGAGAATGCTACAACACACTCACTACCAGCTCAAATGAAAACTGTTCTATTCACCCCAAAAGACAGTAGAGATTTACAAAATAAAGAATGGTCTTTATCCTAAAGAATTTTACTTCAGGGAGTTAAGGTTCTCAAGGCAACAAATGCACCCATCCAGCAGTTAAGACAGAATGAACACGAGGAATCAGTGTTTGAAGATGGATGGAGCTTTGGCAGTTGTTCATGTTACATGAGTTTCTGTAAGGACAAAGAACTGTATGACTAGCTCAGAATGGGTAACAATCAAGTGAGAGCTACATTAGTTAGCACAGGATTTTCCTGTTTCTCTGAAGAAAGATTAATTTACTTTACCTTCATATAGGAAATCATAAAGCTAGAAATACTGTATACCAGAAGACTGTACAACAGTTACAGAAGAGAAGATGGAAAAGACATTTGATCAAACTATTTTTACCAAAAAAAGGCACGTTTTTGCAAGCTTAGTCCAATTTCCTACTGGATCAGGTCTGTTTTCAGAGAATAAATTTATAAAGCTCCACTGCCTTTTTGACGTTATATATCCCTTCTTTCTGAAAGTCTTTGTTCTGCCAAGTACTAGGTGTTATTAGATTAACTCTTCACGAGTGAAAGCAGTGCAGTTCATCCTTAAGAGATGAAAGATCTGAGTTGTCTTTAACGCATATTTGGAAAGATAAACAGAAAAAAAATATTTCATGCCTCAAAAAAAAGACTTGCATACTTCTTAAAACACGAGGCATTAAGTTCCTAACCTATGCAAAAGCACAGACCTAATAAAATCGGAAATGCTATCTCAAAATATAGTTTCAAGCCATACTGTTTACCTGTTAAACTTTAATTTGCAAACTGTTGTACATCATCATTGTAAAGAAGCAGGGTGGCCTAGTTTCCCTCATGAAAACTATAGAACTATACACACTATATTATAATTGCTCATGGATATACATGAAGGCCTTTAAAAAACACTAATGAAATATTTTTGATAGGTATAAATCAATGCCTGGACCACTATTCTTGAAGATATTCTCTCTACATATGTGAATTTTAAATAGTTTCTTTGCCTTGTATGTCAGTTTAGATAATGTACCACACAGAAGAAACAATATGCTGATGTCTCGTAACTGTTCTAGTTTGATCCATAACTTAAAGAAGTCTTAGGTGGAAACAATTACAACATATAGTATGTCTGCAATAAGCCTAGAGTACAAGAAAATTATGATATTTAAATGGCAGTGTAAATGGAAAAGGCTAGATGAAACTTCCTAATTCTTAGTCATGATGGAAGCAAAGATTCCCCCAGAAGAGCACTTTTTTTTTTTGCTTCCTTCCCTCAAGACCTGCGGTTTATGAAGCATTCATTCTCTAGCAAAACAATAATTTAAAAAATTTTAAAATATATAGAGAATGGACTGAACACTTACATAGATATCTACAGTCATTATCATGAAAGTGAGACATACAATGTAGATACTTTGAAAGAATGAGATGCCTTACTGGACGTTAATATTAACATACATACACTCCTTGTACAGCCCTGCACAATGCTTTCTATAGTCAATATGCCATGTTTTTTAAACTGTGAATCTCCAATAACTGCAGTTTTAGAAAGCAACCTGAACTTTACTAATATACATTGTTCAAAAGTGGGGAATTGTTGTAAGGTGTTCGAATCCTGTAACGGGCCCCAGCCAAGTTCACTGCAAGAATTCATCAAGGTTACAGAACTGTAAGCTATTCTAATTTGGGAGAGAAGCAGTTTGGAGAATAAGATAACAAGACAGCAAGAAAGTAAACAAAGAAGGACTACACCATCTCGGACCGTAACCTATCAGGGTCTCTGACGAGTGCATGCAAGGCGTGGACAAAGCGGGGGGGCCAATCAGGTCGTGCGTGACCGCGTGAACAGCGACTGCAGGAATGCATGAGAGTATTGTAATGTAAACAATAAAGGGTCTCTTGCGCAATCGTATTGGTTCGTGGTACAAGGGTCCCGTGAGCTCCTGCAGGGAATAAAGTTTGGATTTGTGGGAAAAGGTAAAGGCAGGAAAGTATGTGCCGGTAGAGAAAGTACCCAATACATTTAGTTAAGCCAGCATAGATGTGCAGCTACTGCTTACTTACTACAAGTAAACTGGAATCTACAGGGAGGTCTTCAGAGGTTTTTTTAAAGGGATGAAGGACTTTGTAAAGTAGAATGCCTCTTAGTCTTTGAATGGGCAACAAGAATCAAGGATGTTATGCAGAACTGTATCCACATGTCATAACCCATAAGTATTAACTCTTCACTAGAAGTGTTTCTTAGAGAAATGGTGGTTTGCTGGTAAGAAGGGGTTTTCTCCTTAACTTCAGTAAAAGCCTCAAGTAACTTTAAATCAGCGAAACGTGCATCAGGGTAACTATGAAACTAAGGATCTATATGCTGAACATACGTGGAAAGACGAGGTTTTGTCAGCATGCTCAAGTTTTATCAATTTTTATCCCTCCATCTACATTTTGTCATCTTCTTAACTACCTTAATTTGTAATGCTTCAGAGAATTATCACTCTTCTCTTGAATATTCATACTCGAAAGGAGAAATGTTTTAACTTAAATTCTAAGTCTTGGATAGACTGTCACCTTCTTATCAAATTCTTATTAGATTGCTACCTGCCCTGCAGGTAAGGACTTCAAAAATCCCATACATTCCAAGGACATAGCAACAAAGCAAAAAGGAAAGGGAAAAATGAGCAAAATTTAGCATCAAGAAGTGCAAAAACTCTTCTCAAAAGTAAAAAGTAGGAAAGAACTGGAAATAGCACAGAAAATCGAAGAGGTGCTTCCGACAGAAAAGGAGTATGCTGCTTTTCATATCTACATGGGATTCAATAAATCACAATAGCCTTAACCTCCAACAAGATATTAAGTTATACTGGAAGGGTGAGGGGAAGAAATTATTGAAGGCAAAGAACACTGAATGAACCGAAATGTATGCAGGGAGTTCTTCTGCATATTTTTAATGGATATTTTTGAGAACGGATTAAACAAGCTTTTGTAGCTATGGCTGACCAATAATCAATGCTGCTTTGGAACCATGGTCTACCTGGCTTACTTCAATACAGGAAATTTATTAATAAAACTTAATAGTACAGATCTCAGAAGTTCTAACAAAGACCAGCTCCAATCTAGCATAATGCTGGGGCTTGATGCCATTACTAAGGACAAGGATTAGAACATTTATGCTCATTGATTAGATTTACCCTAAACAGCGAAGGTGTTTTCTTCAAAATGTTTTTCATACACTTTTAATCCAGATACGTACACATACTGTTTTATTTGAAAGCAAGACAATTTCCCTAACTCCACGTAGTTTAGCTTACAAAAAAAAAAAAAAAAAGAAAAAAAGAAAAAAAAAGAAAAAGTCAGGGGGTTTCACTTCTGTCCCCCTCCCCAAAGAGATAACGTGACTGTTTGACATGGCAGGTCTTACAGTGATGAAGTACCACAAAAATGCCTGAGGCAGCTGAAAGTCTGCATGACTTGACACAGTGGTGACAGGTGTTTCTCTTCAAGCACTCGGGAATCTGTGTGGTGTACTATATTTTAGGAGATTCCTTGCAATTTCTGGCAGCTCTACATGTCTCCCTGAATAGCAGAACATCTTGAGGTCACAGGTATGAAAGCAAAATTAAAAGTATTAGAAGTTATGATGGGAATCTTGCACTTATGGTAATGTATTCAGAAAAAAATAGGAACTGTGAGACCAGAAGCAACACAGAATGGGAGAGGCAAATGTGTAGACAGAAGCATCATAACAAACTTCTAAGTGTTACCTCAGTGTAAAAATCACTCACTGGACTCAACAAAAATCACCTTTTACATAATGAAGTAGAAGCTATGGGATTCAAGCATACTCAAAAGAAGAGACAGAGACTTGGTTAGATAGGGAATAATTGAACTGAAAGCTCAAAAAGTATCCACATTACCAATAATTACATTCCACTAGTTTGTGCCTATATTATGTAAACATCTCTGTAGGCTGTTGAGCCAAACAAAATCTAGGGTGGACATCTACCTATACCTATAGCAAAGAATTTGATGAAAGTTGTCTGGAGTAAGAAATCAGGTGTGGTATTAAGAAGAAGAGGAAATGTCTTCTACTTATATTAAAAGGGCACTTGATGTTTTCCTGGTGGTGTTTCTCACCATCAGTGAACGCTAATCTTATGGTTACATCACAACTGCAGGTGTTCAATGAAATAGCAAAAACACATCCTTCAAAGGCTCTTGAGGTCTTTATACACAGAATTACTCTTGGCAAGGGATCATACTCTAACTCCTGAAGGAAAAAATAAAGCAGCCTACTGAAACACTTCCTTGTCATTACATTAAGACAGACTCTGGGTTTAGATAAATCCAGAAAATATAAGTAAAAGGTTTAAGAAAGGCTTTATTCCAAATTTTATGCATAGAACTGAAGATTATTTCTGTAATATTGGGTCTGAAGAGGAAGTTTGAGACTAAAAGTGAGGAAGGCAATGACAGCTGAAGAGGGTTGACAGCACCAGAACGTTGTCAAGTCTGTAAGATATGAAAACTGAATGGCAATTATAGTAAGATTAATAGGTGAATTTATAAGAGAAAACATAAGACTAACCTCCAATAGAAACAAATAACTAGCAAAAACTTGTACTATACACTGATTACAAATATGTAAGAATAATAATTAAAAAAAAGGTTTTTATGTAGAGATATGCAAGTCTGCTTTTAGGAGGGACATCTTAGATTATGTATCCCTCAACATTATCAAGATGTACTCTAGCATGACAGCACACCCAAAGAAAGTAGGATAGGACCTTAAAAGTCCTAACACTCCACTAGAACCTCAACACACAGTAAAAACCAGCTTAAAACAGTAGAAACAAGCTATGCAACCAGAGCAGTTAAAGACAAGGTTTCTTTAAAAGACATTTTGGGGGTTTCTTTTGAAATGCCCCAAAATTTTCATCACCCCCCTGCTAATTTTTGTATCATCATTACACCTTTTCTGATAGTGTTAAGAAGATTTTAGGTTACTGGGTAGACTGCCTACACTAGAAGGATATTAATGTGTCTACTAACAGCCAAGCACACTTTTAACACATTTTAACACGTGATCTTTCTCATAACAGGCAGACGTGACAAGACAACCAAGAAATGAACCAAAAGTGCAGGCAAAGTTACTGAGGAAAGGCCACACAACAGTCCAAATAGTATCTTATGCTTATAATATAGACCACTTTATGTTGAGAACTTGTACATTAGTAGAACAAACCTAATCACCTTACAGTTTTGGAGAATTTGTACCACTTAAGTACAGAAGTAGAGAAAAAACCCAACCCTTAGAAGCATATTCAGGAAAGAGATGAAGCATCAAAATAACAAAGGAGGGAAGACTCAAAGATAAAACACATCAACTACAGAAAAACAGTCAGAAGAGGTAGAAGCACCACAAAGATTTCACAACTAGCAAGTGACAAAAGAAAATTTGTTAGGAGCCTGCAATCTGGTACAGGGGAAAAAAAAAAGGGTATACTGGGTAATGACAATGGAAGAGAACACAGCCCGTAGTGAGGAGCTCTGATATACCCACCAGCAGCACATTCACCTAGCTCTCAAGCAAAAAACCCAAACATACATTTTGGTCTTCTCCAAATGAATATAAGCAACTGGTCATCTTTAAGAGCCAAGTCGGAAAATAGTCTAATCAGCCATCACATGGTGACAACAACAGCAATCTTCTTTGGACCATTCTGAATTCCTGCAATATTTACACTTGGAATTTTTAGTCGCTACAGCTGAAAATACTTGTTTTGTCTGCCACAGTCTGTACACATATAATTCGTGAAAACATAACCGTTTGTCAAGGATTTGCTAACTATCAAATTGCAACGGAAGAGCACAAATCACAATTAAAATACCATTTTACATATATCCATGCGGATGTGAGTTCCACTTGCTAAGAATAAAAATAATGTTCTCTATTGCATACTGACAGAGAGAACAGAACTACAATCACACAGATCTGGTACAGGATTAAGGTCCAGTCTATAATCCCCTTAAAATTTAAGGGTAATTGCACCATTTCACAGAAAAATCAGCAGCAACACACAAACATATTTATAGCTAATGAAATGCCACATATAAAATACATCAAAGTAAACTTCATTCTTACAAGAGAACAGTTCTATAACATCTTCTGTCAAGGTACAAGGGTCTTGTTTTTCTGTGTTTTTAACAGTTGGTCTACACTGTTGGATTATAAACAATAACATATTTCAAACTGAGGTATTTCAAAACCAGATAAAGGACTTGGCTGTACAACTCCCACTTCATTTAATAAGCACAGAATACTTAAATCCTTTATTTGCCTTTGAACCTAAGGATCTTTCCATGCTTTACTGCACATTCCTTAGCTTCCATCAGTTTGAAAATAAGCTTCTCTCTTGAACACTGTTATCCACTTCATTAAAAAAATAAAAGTTAATTTATGGCCACAACCTAGGTGGTTGCTGGGCTTCAGAGTGACTACCTGGCAAAACAAAAAAAACCAGACCTTCCAAGATCTGTGCAGTTATTACATGCCTAAAAACTAAGCATGAAGGAAAAAAAACCAGGTGAAATCATACTGAGAGAAATACTAAAATATTTCTTCATTACTGAGCTTCTAGACCTAAGATATAAATGACATATACTCAATTTATTATATAATAATAACTCTTGAGTTTCACGTATTTGATCAAATCATTCTTTCATGCATATATTTTCAAAGACTTTATTCTAGAAATCATGGCAGATACCTTTAAACTTATTAAAACAGATTTTTAAAATGGTTTTTATATTACGTTGTTTTTCTATAACCTATGTCATGCAGTACAAGCTAAGTAGCTAAGCCTACTCTCTGAATCATGAATACTATTTTGTGTGAGCCCAAATGAAGGATTAAAACTGCAGAAGAGGCTGGATAAGTATTCTGGAACCACAACCACAGGTGAACAGATTTTGAAAAATGCTTGCCGAACCAGTACAAAAATACTTGCCTAACAACACTTTTTAATACATTAAGCATCTGTTTAGACCTCTGTTCAAAATTTGAAAAGCAGGATCTTTTAACATTGAATGGCATGTCTCAACCCTCGGTGTTACACATCAGCCTTCAGCCTGCAAAAACAGATACGGCCATACTATAAACCTTGGTATGGAAGGAACAGTAACTCATTTCAAAACAGCATGATTTCTAACTCAGTTTCTACACAACTGATTTGTTCAGTGAGACTTGTTTGTTTAAAGGTGCATGGTTAAGAAAACTAGTAAACTTGGGCCTTACAAAAGACTTTTGTAGCAGTTATTAAAGTAATAAGAATATTCATACTTGTTAAAATTTAAATCAATCAATCAACTCTTGAAGCCACTCTCTAAGAACATGCAACCACAATTTCAGTGATAAATCTGCTTTAGACATCAGTAATCTACTCTGTACATGTCAAGGATGGTGTCTTCATTCCCACCTACCCAACACTACTTCAGTTCAATGAACAGCTCATTCACAAGTCGAGCCGGAGCCAGGAAAGGCAGATTTACACCTCTCAGTGCATGAAGTTCGGAAAGTAGGCACAAAGATAAAACAGACGGAGAACACAGGGATCTGAACCAACATAAACCAGTCTTTCTGTGCTTAAACCAATGTTTCTGTGCATCTACATGGACATTCTAGCCAGGCACAATATGATAAATTTTGACCAGAGAGAAAAGAACTTGACATATGAACCCTGTATATACAAAATAAAATTAAAACACGCTTAAAATACGTAGTAGCAAGTCTTCCTGGTTAGTAGAAAGTAGAGCCCGGTTTAATCCAAAAGTGACAGATGTGAAATTAGCATGCTACAACGGCTACCAAGAATCAACTCTTTAAGAAACCACATACAAAATCGTAACTAAAACACATTTCAATCCAACCGTGTGAATTCACTCTTATCCACTGCGCCTTTTACCAATCTGGCTGACCGTCCATGAATGGGTGACAGTAATGTGTAAAAAACCACTGTCATTTTTATCAGACAGACTATTAAACAAAATAAAGCTACAGAAGTAATGGTTTTTGTGGTCTAGAATATTTGAGAACTTGTTTTATACATTGGGACGCAACTAATGTAATCTAAGAAAGGATATCTAAGAGAAATCAGGGCCATGTATAGACACAGACATGACTAAAATGGAGCAACCTGCTTTTTTAGCAGTCTGTGGAGCTAGCACCACAAAGTTTGTTTAGGAAGCGATGCTCAGCAGGGTCACCAGCTCAGAAGCACCTGCAAACAAACCCTGCCTTAGGGCCAGCCCAAGCTCCGGGAAGCAGGCCTTTTCCCGACGGCAAAATAATTACAATGGTGCTTCAAACAGTGCCGGCTTGGGAGCTCTCTCCCGAGACGGGATTGCGCTTCCTTGACAGGGCGAGAAAACGAGGAGCAGCACCACTGACCTACAGACCTGCCTCCACCACCGGCGACTTCGTATAGTCCACCACCACCACCTTCACCACCTTCTCCTTCCCAGGATGGCAGAAACTCCGCTATCCCTCCAGGGTGCGAGACAGGGAAGGGAGCGGGGGAAGGAAGGGGGCAGAGAGCAGGAGCCCCGCGCCGAGGGACCCGGGACGGACTTGCAGCTCCGTCCCGGCCCCTCGGCGGAGCAGCGGAGCCCCCACCTCCGGGACCGCCGCCTCCCTCCCTTCGCCCCCAGGGGAGGAGGGGTGTCAGAGGGATGGGGAC